>JAQFVV010006217.1:3532567-4132567 GCA_028023455.1 Epiperipatus broadwayi
CAATGCTAATGGCGACTTTCTTACCACCCCAAAATATTTTAGAGCACATTGAGTTAAGTTTGTTTTCAAATTTTTTTGTTGATTTTAGAAAAAAGGACTTTGTTCAATATTGTTACCTTTCCATGCAGTGAAAGGTATATTTTTGAGAGAGAGGTTGTAATTTTATTATTTTTTAGTTATATATATATATTTAAAAGAAGGTTGGTTGTCTTGACAACAGTTTGAGATTGTTGACTGTTATCTATATTAGGATTGTATAAGTATTGACTGGTTTCTAATATTTATATATTATAGTGGGATGGGTAAGTTGGGGTGAAGTTAGGATGATGGTCAATCAATATGAAGGTGGCATGATGGTAAAATCATCATCAACCCCAAATAATTAAAATTTTAATTAAAATTAATTTAAATAATGACATAAAATATTAAAGTAATAAAGTAAGATATAAGAGAGCATGAGATCCATTAAGAGATCAGCCCAGTTAATTTCTTAGAGCAAGTAATTAGTACAGTTAACCGTACATCAACCAGTATTATCAATAAGTAATAAGTCATCCATGAACATCAGTGATGGGAATATCATCATCAAACTGAATCAACCCTCAATCTTGTGACTGGATGTAAACTGGGTGTACTGTAGACTAGGCCTTTGGCAGCTTGGGAAATTATTTAAACATTAATTTGGATTCACCAACTAAATGCTCATTCATAGAATATACAACCAGAAGAACAATAATGCTGGGATATTAAATGTGCTGATCATCATCAATGCTCTGGACACTTAGTACTATTAAAGTATTGACCAGCTATAAACTTAATTTTTAATAAGACTGAACTAAAATAAAAGATAGTGCATGGACTTTGAAGAATATAATCCTCATGCCAACACCAGGACAACGTCATGAATGGAATGCCCATTAAGCACTAATATACACCTCCATTCATGTATCAGACCATTATTATGCATGAATCTAGCTCAGAGAATATAACCTCCATTACTACATTGTGACCAAGAGATAATGCAAACATACTTATATTCTTAAAACTTGAGAATCAAGTCACTGGAATAATTTTAACAATAAAATACAGGTTTATTAATAACAATAAAAAAATGAAGTTAATGTCTATAGAATAAGGCTATACACACAAAATTCCAAGTTATTGCATTGATTTACAATAACTCTTAATGGGTTTCCATACAACACATATATCAATATGTGCACAGATGCACATTTATAATATACAATGATAACATATTTGAATTGACATTCAATAATAAAAAATGATTAAAATTTACATATGTTATACTTGACAAGTATTGATATATATATGAACACATACATGTGTGTGCATGTAATTTCTGAACATATTTGACTTATTACATAATAAACATTTTTAGTTATTACTTTTAAATGATATAAAATATTCTATAGCTATGTGTAGTTAAACATGTGTGTATATACTTGCACAGACACACATTTTATTAATTTATTAACAGAACATATTTAAATGTGTCAAAATAATAAATTACCTTAATTTTTATAACACATAATTAATTATTGATATAACATATATGTTGTGTGCATAGAAATGTATGTGCACATTGGCTTTTATATTATATATTTTAACTTGTCATGATAATAATATTATATTTTTTATAATTTATTCAATATTGAATCTATATAAATTTCACTGCTTTAATAATAAAGACTTTCCTTTCTTTTAACAAATAAAATCAGTCTTTACTCTAAAATCATTTGTTATTTCGATTTCTTCCTTTTTTAAAAACAAGATGTCAATTAATTAATTCTTTACTTTTAGATTTTTTTAATCCAAGCAAAATTATTTACTTACTTTAAGTTATATTTTAAACTTCATTTTACCAAACAAATTATTCAAAATTTCTGTCTTGATATATATATCAAATATCACAGGTTGTTATTAACATTTTAAATTTAAATATATAGATTTTAAATGATTTTCACTTATTCTCTTGAAAAAACAAATTTAACAGTGTCTGTCAATTAAATCTTCATTTTTAGATGTTTAACTTAAGTAAAATTATTTACTTGTTCTTTAAAATTTCATTTTTAATAAATTACTTAAAAGAACTTATTTAAAATTTAATTCTCATTATATATAATGCAAGAAAAGCAATTCACATATCATGTGACTTAATTAAATAAGCTTGTATTACAAATGTTATATAATGACATGCCAATAGCTCTTAACAAGCTTTTCAGAATATCCCTATCCCCAGACTGGTTTCGTGCTTTTGGCATTCTCAGTGAAGTGCTAGAATATTCCAGTATTAGATTTAAAATACCAGGTCAAGTCCAGCACTTTATCTAATGCTTAATTATTAAGTAGAAAATCTGAATTTTTAAGACATCCATATACCTTCAAATCCAGCTATCTGACTTAATTAGCCATATGGAACTGAACAAATTAACCTTTTAACCACTAATTATATTATTGGTTGTATGAGATAAAAATCAAAGCTTTTAATTGGCCAACTCACAAACTGAAGACAAAGCCTATTGGTAAAACATATTCACCTATAATATTAAATTCAACTCAGATACGTTTATAAAAAGTATATTAATAATTTGTCAGGTTATGAAAGTGAATGAAAGTTCTTTCAAAAATAAATTGCTATTTATTTATTATAAAATATTCAATTTCAGCAAATTTAAAAGCGAACTTATAAACAAAGAAGTGCTGATGTAAATGCTTTTTTTCAATTTTACATTATGGAAAAGTAAAGATTTCTTTTTGCTAAATCTTAAATATTTTTACTAAAATCTTCAATATTTTTCAAAAATAATTTTGTTTTTTTTTTAGTATATTTTATTAAAAATTATTTTAATTTCTCAAATTATATTTTTTTAATACTTTAAATCACATTCGAAATAAAAATCTCAGCATTTTTCTTTATTTTCTTTGATCAGGTGGTTTCTTTGTTCTTTCTAGCCAATCAGAATGTCTTTGTCGGTTGAGAGCCGGCTGACAGCCAATCACCAACAAGCTTCTTTCTTTGTTTAGCTTTAAATGCGGTTTTTTTTATTTTTTACTTGTAAAATAATTCGGAAGAGGGCACCATCTTACAGAACTTTTAAAAACCTAATCAATAACTGTCAAACGAATATCCTAGCATTAAAAATAACGGAATTAGAGTGACGTCAACTGTCAACGAGAGGTCTCGTAAGAGGCGGGAAAAGGGTTAAATATTATTGTTGTGCTCTTAAGGCTTTGGTGATTTTATATTGCTAAAGCTATTAATATATGGTGTATCTGAGCTTTGTTCAGTTCCATATAGCTATTTAAGTTAGATAACTGGATTTGAAGACATATGGATGTTTGAATTTTTCAGATTTTCTACTTAATAGTTAACCATTAGATAAAGTTCTGCACTTGATCTGGCATTTTAAATCTAATTCTTGAATATCATAGTACTTCACTGAGGAATGCCAAAAGCATGAAACCGGTCTGGGGACAGGAATATTCTGAGAAGCTTGTTAAGAGCTATTGGCATACTCATTATATAAGAAAGATTAGAAATGTATATATACATGGTGTGTGGCTCAGAAAAAAGGTCTCATTGGTTATCGCTCCAAGCACTATCCCTGAGTCAATACATAGTGTAGTATTTTAAAGTGCTAGTATATATGGATAACAAGTTACAATATGTAATGTGATAGTGTGTTTCATGAATTCATAGATATTGCAAATCATAATTTGAATTTTGTTCAAATGAACAAAGTTTAACATTACCACATTGTTCTATAGTGGGTTAAGTATGAAACACTCTTACATTTTATATTGTAACTCATGGTCTGGATATGTTAGCGCCTTAAAATTTGTGATGAACAGCTAAAATATATCATTATATTCCATATGTATTGATTCAAAGATGATACTGCAAACAGTTTAAAGAAAGAACACTTTTTTTTTTACTGGGGATACATCACATATTTAGGAGTGTCACTTAATAATAATTTATCTTTTAAATAGTCTATAACCTGAGACTCAAATTTAAATGGAATTAGAAAATGGTTTAGATGACCAGCCCCCAAAGCCCATTAGAAACCATAAATTGATAGTCACTAAATAAAAAAACTATTTAAACTAAGTTAAAGAATGAAGCAAGCAAGCAAAATAAATACAATAAAGAAAACATCCATTGACTGGAATGATCCATGACCTGAAACTCAAATTTAAATGGAATAGAAAATGTTTTAGGTGACCAGTCCTATAACTCACTAGAAACCATAAATTGATAGTCACTAAATGAATAATTAAAAATAAAGCAAGCAAGCAAAATAAATAAAATAAAGAAAACACTCACTGATTGAAATGCTCCATAATCTAAGACTCAAATTTAGTTGGAATTAGAAAATGTTTTAGGTGACCAGCCCCATAGCTCACCAGAAACAAGAAAAATAAATAAAAGAATAACAGTCACTTAATGATATTTGATCTAGTTCTGTTTTCTAATTTTGAGAAAGAACCTGAAAAAGATCATGCTTTTTTAATTATTTAAGTGTTTCATATAACTATCCACATATGTTTTTATATCAGTGGTAAAATATGAAATTTTCAGTAGTAAGATTGAAGATGTTCCATATTTGACTCACTTTTATATAACAGCTTTGTATCAGTAATGAATTTTCAGCTATAAGACGTTTGATCATTGAAATGATTTCTAGTAATGTTTCAGATCCAGTTATAAACTTGGGGACTGATGACAACCCAAATTACAGCAATTTTGAAAATGATATTGTTGGAAAGTGGATCACTTGTGGAATTCACTTGCACTCATTAATGGAAAAATGCCACGAAAGTTAACCATAAGCATAGTAGTAATAGATTTACTGGCCGGAAACTCACTAGGAGTTTGAGCAGCAGAAATGATAAAGTTGGGGCAATAGTCTTTGGACTTTGACCTCCAGAGTTCACCTTTCAACTATTGAACTCAGCTACATAAGGCATATTTATGATATAATTGGATTATTATCAATCTTTTATTCAATGTTGAATATAAAATTTTAAGCATTATTTAAGTACTATAATGTAGTTTTATAATGAAAAATGGGTTTGTACCTTATAAAGAAGTAAAAAAAGATCTTTTTAAAACCAAACTTAGATCCTTTTTATAACCATGAAATTTTCCAAATAATAGTTGATACTTAGATGGAAACATAATGGATGGAATCAATCATAGAATTAAACTGATTGGAGTGCTTTTGGTAGAAATAATTTAATATTAAAAGCAATATGCCATTGCATTTGAAAAGAAAGGGTTTTAATAAATGTGTTTTACCAGTTCTTATTTATGGATGTGATACTTGGATATTTAAAAGAAGAGCAATATAGAGACTTTAGACTACTCAATGAATTATGAAGAGATGTACATTAGGAGTACAAGAAGAGATCACAAGTGAATTACATGGGTGAGAGAACAAAGAAGTATTACTGACATCATTGAAAGAATTGGAGTTGGGTTGGATATATTAATAAAAGTGATGATAATAGATGGACAGTTAAAATCTTCAACTGGATTCCAAGAGATTGTAAAAGACCCAGAAAGAGACCGCATGTGAGTTGGATGGATGAAATAAGGAAGTGTGCTGGAATAATGTGGAGAAGAGATCCTAGAGATTGGAGAAGATGGATTGAACTTGGAGAAACTTTCATCTTGCAGTGGATCAATAATAGTTGGAAATGATGATGATGATTTAGATATATCAAGAATGTTATTTAGCAAAGCATAAATGCTTCACATTGTTTACTACAGTAACTGACTCAGAAGTTCAAGGTCATGAATTGCAACCCAGCATTGGTGGTCGAGAGGTCAGCGATGGCTGCTTTACAAGCAGTTGTCCCGGGTTAGCAGGTTCACTTCCCGGCTGATGCTATGACACATGAGAAAAAAAAAAATTATGAACTCATGAGCAATAAGTTGATTATTTTTTTTAGTGAGTGAATCTTGGGTATGAATTACTAAATTTGTATTAGCAATGCCTTTGAAAGTAATAATGCTTTATTAATCACATAAACAGATCATGTATCTCATGCATTAACTTAATTATGCAGGCATGTTTATAAACATATGCTTTCAAACGTGGTTCTCTCCACTCTACTCTGGGTTCATCTCCTGTAAGCTTCAACATTGGACTGATACTGTCTAAAAGGTGAAAGAAAGATTTAGTTAGCATTAAACTGAAATCACCAAAATGTATAGTTACTGCCTGGAATCAGATTCATAGAGTCAATTCAAGGGAAAAAAAAATGGTCTGGCTTCAAAATCTTAATTTTTTTTTTTTTTTTTTAATTTCATGCATAAAAGATATTCAGCAGAAATATAAGCAAATCAGTTTTGCATTAAGTCCAACGATAACCATAAACCAGAAAATAGTCTGATAGTATGAATCTGATAACTCTGTCATCTAGCATTTCATGCTTACAATAGATGGCGCTGGACTATAACAAAAAGCGTGCTAAGTGCAAGCTGAGAAAATTATTTTTAAACATGTAATAAACTAATTATAACATAATTAATTATTTATCATGCAACAGTTAACCACAGCAATTATAAATCATGTCATATACAAGATGCCAAAAGGAGCTAACATTTGGAGATGGCCAGTCATGAAAGTCAATTACATGGGTATACGCGAATATTTGTTTACAGAATAAAGAGTAATTGGGAAGTCCAGCTCTATTTATGTTATAATTTTCCCAACATTGTCCATATCATTGATTTTGTTTTGTTTTTAATTATTTAGCATATATATATGGTCTGTTATTAAATAATTGATATGGCATCCAAGCCCCAAAATAATCGGCCGGAACACTAGAGGCTCATCCGATGAGCTAACCTTTAGTGTGAAAATTTAAAATAGTAAATCTTTTTCCAAGACAAAATCAGAGCTTTTTTATTGCCATGGAATTTTCAAATATTAAAAGATCTACATAAATGTTTTTACATTTTTTTCCTTATGCGCAACTCCTTCATTTCTACAGTGAGTCTTCTATATGTTTCAGTACTTTTTTATCCCACCAAATACCTTAAATTAGAATTAATGAGCTTGCTAAACAACTTATAATTTACATCAAAAACATCACTAATAACCCCCCCCCCCGTTTTTGAAGAGTTAGATTTTCTAACTCAAAAGGTTTACAAAAGCAACGATTCAAATCAAGCGAAGTTGGAAATCATGTGGTCGGGAGTAATTGTGAGTAAATAACAAAGTAGCTGAAAGAAATATTGATTTCCAAATAAAAATCCAACTTCATTAGTAACTAGATTATTGAATCCTAACATCAAATCAATACATGGAAATGTTTTCTAAAACAGTTTCTATATACTGGGAATGATAAAAATAGTAATGATCTCAAGAAGATTAAATGATTTTTATTTTCTTTTTTAATTGACCTATTAATTTCGTGATTTCGTAGGTTTTATTGCTTGTTGTTAATAAAACCAAATCCTAAATAAATTTTGTTTTGATTAAAACTCCTACAGCGTATAAAATATATGTATTATTGTTTAGTTCACCTCAACAAATAAGCTGAAAATTTTCATCAAAATTTTAACGCAGATAAATGGACTTTTAATATTAAGAGTGTTTGAAATTAATCATGCTTAAGTGAAGTAAGTCATTTAGAAGTTTAACCAAGGGATTTTCTGTAGGCAAATAATTGCTTAGTTGGTTTAATAGAACAAATTAGATTGTTTTTAAGTTTTCCATAATTTGTCAGCCTCATATATTAACTATTATGATGATGAATCGAATTGAAAAGATACATATAATATAATGTTTATAAAATTAGATTTATTTATTTTTACTGCAGCGTTTATTTTGAATATATTCCGGTCATGGCAATTTCTAATTTTTTTTATTAAATCTATATCAGGTTAAAAGCATACAGCATACAATAAGATAAACACAGATCATTTAATTATCATAACTCAATTATATATGGAGGTTGCGTTGCTAGGTAACAAGTCTAAAGTGATAGAAAATCTTATTAAAATAGGCTAACTATAAAAACAAGACTGCGATTATTGTTCTTGCAGTAAGATGCTACCATTTGATAGCAAATACATGAAAATTATTGCAAGAGAATTATAAACCAAATTGGATTTCTAAAGAAAGAAATAATGAAGTGTGAGGAAACTAAAAATGAATGTATATAAAGAAATGAAACTAAGCTGCATGATTTTAAGAACAAAAAGTTTGATTTAATTAGTGTCAATTGAAAACTTAATAATTTCCCAGAATATAAGAGTGTATTTATAATCATTCTGAGCTAACAGAGGGCAATTGGAATCTCTGGGCATAGCGGCTGAGAGATTTCTGACTCTGAAAAAGAAGACACAGTGTATCACATCATATTACCTTACCTTATAATTATATGTGTTAATAATCATTTATCAAAAATAGCGTAGAAATGTGTGGCGCATATCTGTGAATCTGATGCATTGTAGTATGCTATGGGTTGTGGAAGCAGTAAATGTAGAGTATAAGAGATATAATGATCTTATTGTTACTTAATACATCTCTGGGCATATGTGTATATATAGAGTTTAAGTACTATGTTATATGTTAATTATTTGTATATAATTGTACTTATAACTATAATGAGAGTGTAAATATAATCAATTCTAACTCAAGTCTGGTTGTATTATTTAAGGTGTGTTTGCTATGAAAGAATTTGGATTATATAGTTGATAATTAATTCAGTTAGGTTAGGACATAAAATTGATTTCAATATTATTCTATTAAAAATAGGTTAGGTTTAAACATATGGTACATTTGAAAAGAATTATATATAATCACTGGTCTTAATGTTATTATTCAGTAGATGATTAATCTCTTCATAAATAAAAAATGTAAGTCTTAAAGTACAAGTAGATTCCCTAAACAATAGTACTCAAACCAACGAATTTTCATTTGACTTCAGTAAATTTTAAATGAACCTATTTTATTCTATTTGTGAGTTATCCACTTGCTGGTAGTACCAAAGTGATCTATCTTCTAGACTTTTGTCCTATATCATTAGAATACACCTTTGCAATCTAGTCATGTGTAGCCATCTTTTACTAGACTTATTCATCTAGCAATAAAAATACCAACAGTATGTCAGTAACCAAGGACGTTTTTTAATATACATTAATTATTACATTTACATGAATGGTGGATTAGTGTGAGATGGATTACTGTTGTTTAATGCAGATTAATGTTAGGCAGAGCAGTAATTCTGTTACTTTGATTTTAAATGATACAGTGCTTTTACTAAAGATCAAAATACCTGTCATTATCATTATTTTCAACTGTTATTTAGTGCAGGATGGTCTCTCTAAGTTAAATCCAGTTTTTTTATCTCTAGTCTCTTTTCCACATTACCCAGAACACTTTTTTATTTCATTCATCCATCTCACATGCAGTCTCTTTCTTGGTCTTTTACAATCTCTTGGAAATCAGTTTAAAATTTGAATTGTCCAACTGTTATCTCCTAGCAATAGATCCAGCTCAGCTGCATTTCAATCTCTTGATTCTTGCAATGACGTCAATAACATTTGTTTATTCTCTCACCCATATATTTTATTTTCAATCTCTTCTTGTTACTGCTATCATACATCTGTCCATACTTCATTGTGTGGTCACAAGTCTCTGTATTGCTCTTCTGTTATGTATTCAAGTCTGAGATGCGTAAGTAAGAGCTAATAAAACACATTTATAAAAATCTCTCTTTTTCGAACACATAAGCATATTTACTTTTCATATTATGATATTTCTATCAAAAGCACTCCAACCCAGTTTAATTCTGTAATTAATTTTATCCATTGTGTTTCCATCTGTAGTAATAATCGGATCAAGGTATTTGTAGTTGTTAACTTCTTCTAAACCATCATTACTAATCTTTATTTTTTACTTTTGAGAAAATCCATTAAACATTACTTTAATCTTTTTAACATTTATCTTTAATCATACTTTCTTATTTTCATCTGATAATTCTTTCCTGAAGCTCTGGCACATTTGCAAAACAGTTACATCATCTGTAAAATTTAGATAACTTAAATAATCTTCAATTTTACCCTCTTTCAATTTTAATCCACAAAATATATCTTGCAAAACTGCTGTAAAAAATTTTGGAAATATGGAGTCACCCTGTTGTCTATTCTTTTCAATATTAATCTTTCTAGTATTATTATATAATCTAATTATTGTTGTTACATTTTTATAAATATTCTTTAGAATATGACAATGTCCTGGATGTATATCTTGATGATCTAGTGCTTTACTCACTGAAGAAATATTTATAGAATCAAATGCCTTTTCATAATCTACAAATCCAAAGCACAATGGCAGTTCATATTTATTGGTCCTTTTTTTAACTTTGCTCCATATTGATATGATCCACTATACTGAAATCACTTTTAAATCCAGTTTGTTCTTTTAATTGGTTAAAATCCAAAGTTTGTTGTAGATGAATTGTAATTATTTTGGAAAATTTTTTGTATAGAACTGATAAAAGACTAACTATAATTTCTGAAATCTTCATCATTTTTTTAAATATCAGTATTAACATTACATTCATCTGGTACATTTTTATCATTTAGACATTTGGTATATAACTTCACCAAAAAAATTTCTATTTCTTAACTTTTAAGATATCAATTATAATTCCATTGTTACCTGGCTTCTTTTTTTTTATGGTTTAATTGCTTGTCTCATTTTTTCATTTAAATTTCTCTGCAATTCTGAAGATATAGTAGATGTAGGAGGTGCTTTTCCTTGTTCTTGTTTGCCATATAATTTTTGATAGAACTCTTCTACATATTTCATGATGTCATCTTTTTTTAGCAATAATTTTATTTATTTTTTCTTATTGCAGAAATAAATTTCCTACTAACATCAAAATATTGTTTTATACTTTTGAGATTTTTATCTTCTTCTATAGCTTTCATTGTACAATATATATTTTTATACCATTATTAATTCTTTTTTGCACCTTTTAACAATATTCTAAATATCCATTTCTTACTGTAAGTGAATTTATTAAAATATACAATTACTGACTTAATGTCCTGTATTACAGAACTGAACAGGTGTGTTCAAAAACCTCAATTTTGGTTGAAGAAAACAATTATTTTTGAGTTTTTAGTGCTCAGTAAATAAAAGTATTTATTATACTATATATTATTTTTAATCAAAATTTAATTTCAAAAAATTATATATATACTTTTCTTACAATAGCACCTCAAATGGAAAAACAATAATAATTACAATATTAGTAGCAATAGTAGTAGTGGTGTTGGTCATGTTAGTAGTAGTAGTGGTAGTAGTGGTATAGAAATATTGATAATAATATGGCATATCCCCCCAAAAAAAAACTTTTATAAAAAATCTATATATAATGTAATTTAAAGTGATTGCTTAACACCTTTATGCTCTCATTTCCATACGCTTAAGATTTACCCATACATAAATGTTTGGGTCGAAAGAATGGGTGTTTCATTCCATTCTTTCTAAAATACTATATCCCGTGTCTGAAAAAAGTGAGAGTATTCACTTATAATTTATCTTTAAAAGCACATGTGCATTGCTTAATCGCTAATATCACTATTACAGTATTAAAAAATCTATATAACAATAAAGCATTACAATTTTATTGTTGAGTTACATTATATAATAAAATATCAGTGATGGGAATTCTTTGAAATGAAGTATCTAACCTTCTTAAATAGTAAAATCTTTCTAACGAATATAATCTCTTTTATTTAGTATTAATAAATCTTATCTTTTGTAGAAGATATACACATTGCAGTTTTATAAACTGTCTAAATCTTTTATAATCATGCTTTTAAATTTAATTTTAACTTTATATGTGCTTATATACTTATATATGTGTATGTGTCAAAAACTATTTTAAGTTTTTCTATTTATATATGTGTGTATATATATATTGACATAACTTACTTTTGAGAAGCAGGAGTCAATTCCTTGATCCTTATTAATCTTAATCTATTAGCTTAAATAGGGTTATTTAAATGTTAGTCCATATGAATCTGCCTTTCTTTTTTGGCTTGTAATTGTTAACATTATATGTTTTTTTATTAACTTGCCATATCTGTATATGTTTCTGTCTATATGCCCACATTTTAAAAATTTCCTCCTGCTGAGACTTTTTTTAGTTTTAACGAGATATGTAAAAAAAAAAAAATTTAAATAATGTTTTTATATAAACAGTATTAGCTGACTAAAAAGTGGAAAAATAAAGTAATCTGACTAAAAAGGGAAAAACTGAATCTTAATTTGCCATTCTTGGAAAATACTGAAAATCTTGGACCCTGCAGAAATATTGTTATTTTATAAAAGCATTTGAGGCCTTTTTGATTTTTATGGTCTCAAATGCTTCTATGAAAGAACAATATTCCTCCAGTGTCCAATTATTTTATAACATTTCCCAAGAATGGCAAATTAACCGAGATTCAGTTTTTTTTCCTTTTTATTCAGATTACTTTATTATTTTCTATTTTTAGTCAGACAGTATTGTTTACCTAAAAGCATTGTTTAAAAAATAATTTATATATATATTATTTTTTATTTTGCTAAGCAGATAGACATCAGCTTTTTCATAAATCTCTGAATTCTAATTTGTTTTCATTTGAAGTTTTTTTTTTTAAATTTGCATCTGAACTGAATTTAAACAATATTATTATGCAGGCATTCTTTAAAAGTTCTGTTTGTGAAATGTGAAAAGAAGAGCCTTGTTAACGAATGATGCAGTGAAATGAAATTATCACATGATTTAATTGCTTAAAAGTTTAAAACCAGTTTTAACACCAGAAATGACAAATCTGAGTTCCTGAATTTATTTATTAATATACTGAACCACAAGGTTTTATCATTTTGGCATATAGATAGAAATCCATTTGTAACGAATGTCTTTGGTCCCATTTCTATTGATTGATGCTGAAATAAATGTAAACATTGTCTATATTTTTAAGTAATTATTCATTTATAATTCAATGATTTATATTTTCACCCATATTTTTTTATTTAAAAGAAAGAACTATTAGTATCCCGCCTTTGTACTTAAATTTTGGGAAATCTCATGTATAAAATTATAAATACAACCCAGATAGACATTCCATTATATAACAATATAATATATTTATTTATTCAATGGATAACTGTTCTATGCTAAGGTTGTGCATTTCTGTTTTCACTTACCAATAACAGTCTTTTTCATTGCCCAATAGTAATTTTTCTCTTTCTGTCCTTCACTCTCTCATTCATTCAGTCTAGGTGATATCATAATTATTGCTTGATTGTTAATTACTGCAGCTGGTTTTTTTTTTATTATTTGGACATCCATATGTCATATGATTACCATTTCTTATGCCTGCTCATAACTGTTATTAAAACAAACAAAACTCTCCATATAGTAATGCCACTCAGTGCAAGCCAGAGTAATCAATGGATGCAGTGCTCTCAGATCCAAGGCTCCTCACTGACAAAGGCCACAAACCAGAAACTAGTCTGGGAATATTGGATGAGTAGACCCTAGATAGGGATTTTATGCGCAAGCCTTCTGGCATCCACTGATTACTTTGGCTTGCACTGAGTGACACAATTGTATGGAGAGTTTTGCCTGTTTTAACATCCAGAAGTATATTTATTTAAATATATATATATATATATTGCTAGATAAGATAATACTAGATAGACCGTTACAATGTTAAACTATAGTAATTTGCTATCTACATATATTGTGAGCAATGACAAAGATATGCGTAAGTGATTGTGATCTAGGCCAACTGATGAGTGCTGATTTTGGTGATCAACTATCTTTTTTATGTATCTTTGGTCGTATGTTTATCATTACACCCCACCAAAAGATGTTAAAAACGGATAGAAACCAGTTCCAATTTTGCGTGTTAGCTGTGTAGTAAAAATTACACTACAGAAATATTATTCATTAGAAATGTATTCTCGTTGGGGGGGGGGTACTCATGCATGACTTAGCAAATGCATCACGAGTACATTTGAATACCAAAAGCAGTGAAAAAACTATTATTATAAGGTTAGTTTCAAAATCGTTCTAACTTCTTAATTTTTGATCAATAAATTTAAAAAAACCTTTCTAATGCTCCGTAAATATTAAATTATTTATTAGTCTTGTGCATGATTATGTATATCTAGAGCATAATTTGTTGTAGTTTATTAAAATTTAAAATGCACAATTCCATCTTCCATAACATTGAACTCGCAATAAACGTCTGCCCCCCCCCCCCATGAATTTTTATTTTTCAATTAGATTATTAAAAGTATTAAAAAGATTCGTTTGTATTGTAGTCTTCTGTTTGTTTACTTGTAAAATATCAAGTTAATTGGAGATTTAAAAGACTGAAAATGATTAATGAGTTTTAAAATTGATATCAATGTAAACGGCATCTCTGGCATTCAGTAATATTCCTGAGACTTGTAATATTAACACATATTTCAATTATTTTTTAATTATAACTCTTGTAGCCGCCAGATAAATTGTAAAGTAATCAAATGCAATCTAAATTAATAAGATATTTTTTTAAATACCAGAAACCTAGAGGGGAGTTACTGTTACTAAAATGTATTTTATGATACATCTATGTTATCTTGCACAGACCAGACCCATTGGATTTTTTTAATTGGTTGGTTTGGCAATATATTTTTTTTTTTAAGATTTAATGTAAATTAAACAAAAGATTTTAATGTTATATATTAAACGTGAAAAATATAGCCGCCCTGAAAGACCATCGTTTCGACTTTGATTACTAAATGTAAAAACGGTATTAAGGCATCTTTTCCCCCTCCCCCAACGAAATATTACATTTCAAACCTATGAATTTATATACTATAGTCACTTTTTCTTCGCGATTTATATACTATACTTCTGTAATAAAAAGCATTTTTTTTCAAATCGGTTTTTAATGGAGGTATTACTTTCTTGGCGGTTTTTTTTAATTGGTTGTGAATTTGACACATAAGCCTTCACCAATCATTCAACAGAGAAAATAGGGATTTTATATATAATATAGGTGATATTTAATACATATACATCTAACCCCTCACAAACTTTTTTTTAAATCTTGATTTATTATAATATGAATTATTATAATATGCAATAGTATAATCCAACGTTTTGACTATATTATTTTATAGTCTTTCTCAAGGTGTTGTGTTTGGTTAGGCTTGCAGATTCGTTTCCAAACCAACAGATACAAAAAGAACAACTATTCAGCAATTAATATGTACAATTTATTAGTACAAAATATATATACACGTTAGTTAAACAAATACAGTTGATAGACTTCACTGTTGAGATAGTCATGCGGAGTAAACTCGCTTCCAACTAATGATTAGCTTGTGTCATGAATTCTGGTAAGACTCTTCCAGCTATGTAGTTAGCTTGCCTCAAGTCGGCTCTAATTCAGACGTAGCAGTTTCCAGTCCGTAGGTGGACTTCATCACTGGGTGGATATCGCAATAATGACTAGATAAAGACCTTTGCTGATGGCAGAAGGTTTAATGGAGAGCACATTCTGTCGTTCAGGTTAACAGAAGTAATTGCTCTCTGCCTTGCCTCCAAAAGGCTGATTATTTAAAGGCAGATCCCCTACCTTACTGGAAACACGCGGATTTGGTGCGTGAACCCCAGTGAAGGTTTTAATCCCATTGGATAGCAACTGGATGCTAGCCAATTAAGCAAGGAATCTGGAATAGTCCACTTCTGAAGGTCAGATATGACACAAGGAAAAACTAAAAATACAAATAAATCAAGATTTGTAAAGAAGCTTGTGCATGGTTTGATATATATATATTTAAATTAATGGGCTATTTTTAAAATAGAAGCATGTTTGTTTATTATTTTTTAATTTATTTGTATTATTTATTATTATACTCCATTATTATATTGTTTTTTATATTGTAGTTTTTGTTGTTAATCTTTGCGTTTCTGGTTAATTTTTAATTTTTTTAAATATTTTAAGTATGTACATATATGTTAAATAATCGATTGGAGAAAAAATTAAAAATATTAGATTATTTACTTTATATTCGATTATTAAACTTTTTAAAATCTTTTTCTTTTGAAATTTCAAATTAACGTTTCCATAACTCAACAGTCTGTTTTATAAATCTAAACAAACGAATTTTATCTTATGTTATATTTGTAAAACATTAATTTGAGATTTTTCTATAAATTCAGCCTAATATTATTACATTTTTAAATTCAGACTTGTAAATCACATTTTGTGTCTATATTTAAAACATGATTAAATTATTATTTTTGAAAATCTTATGCACACATTGAATAAATACCAACATATGCTGTGTATATTTACAAATATTTTTTATATACTGTACAAACAATCTGGCCTCAAGTAGGCAAATCAGAGGTGTTCAGGAGTGTTTAAAAAGTGGATCTAATTGCAGGCTATGTCATGACAGATGATTCCCATCATTCAGACAGAGTGTATGTCCAACTCAGTCAGCCACTAATGAATGGCTGGCTTACCCTCAATGCCAGTGGACCTGGTATATGTTCTATTCCCACTTTTCACTGCAGTTTCTGCTTTTACATATCATGTTTAATCACCTAAGATGTACTGAAAATACCAACTGAAAATTTGAACTTTTTTTTTTATTTTTTTTCACATAATGAAAGTGAGTCAATGTAAAATAGTGTACTTCTATGGTTGTAAAACACATTGAATTTTATAAATAATCCAAAAATAAATACACATCATAGGATCCAACTATCTCCATTGTTAATTGAAGAAATCATTGGCTTCGAATTGATGGACCTTGAGTGTTCAACTTGAAAAGAGGATCTAATTGCTGTTATTTCTACATGCGGCAATAAAGCACATCAACTTTGATTCCTATCATTGAGAGAGAATATGTGTCTGACTCAGTCATCCACTCAAATGAATGTCTCACCCATGCTAACATCAATACAAGGAGGTTCTGACATTGAACTGTGACCCGTCAATGACATAACGTTAATCTAGTGACCAGAACTCTTACACAGGTGATTCAATATTTATGAGTTGAAGCCAAAGTCAAAATTCTGAAGATGAGAGGTCACTCCCAGAACATATTGAATCTCGGGTCATGTGTGCTAGAAAATGTGATAGCTTAATGTGACAAATCAAATCAGTTTCTAGCCTTTTTGAGGACATTTATGCTATTTATTACAAGTAAATAAAAAGATTCACTTTATTCTTTTTTGGTTACTTTGTTTCATTTTAAAAATATGTACTCATCATTACTTATTGCTCTTTACATAAACCCCAATTTTGTATTCTATAATTTATTCAATAAATTATGCAGCTTTTTTACAATTTATATATATATATATATATATATATATATATATAAATATATAAATTGGATATATATATAAAAAATATTATGACACTTAATATATATATATATATATATATATATTAAGTGTCATAACATTGGCCGGGACTCTCAACCACCAATGCAAGACTACAATTTATATTTTAGTATTGTTTAGATGCAAACTTCACCTTTCTAAACTTTTTCTGGTACTTTGGTATTAGAGCTGCGACATGGAGCAAGTATTAGACCTACTACTGCCTGTTCACATTTGTATTAATCCGCTAACATTGTAATCTTGTCATCTGGCCAAAATAATGTGTACATGACTTTTTTAGCCAAAGAAAAGAATGTGTATACAGTATTTTGGCAAGATGTACAAAGTTATTGGGAGATTGATACAAATCTGAGCAGGCAGTAATAGGTCTAATACATGCTCCATGTCACAGGACTAAATGTAAAGGAATACAAAAACATAATAAATATATATCATTTTCAATAGCAAATGCATTCAAATATGTACGACTTTCAACAACTTTTAAGAACAAAATTCAAAGAAATATTGTGAATTTTAATAGTAACAAAATAAATATGTATATATCATTTTCAATAACAACCTTTACAAACGAAATTCAAAGAAATATTGTGAATTTTAAACTTAACAAAATAAATATATTTAGCATTTTCAATAACAAATGCATTCAAATATGTACAGCTTAGAAACATCTATGACTTTCAACATTTATAAGTTTCAACAGAAACAACTTTTAAGAATGAAAGACATATTGTGACTTTTAACAGTAACAACTTTTAAGAATGGCATTTGAAATTAAAAAAAAAAAAATGGGAGTGTGATGACACCATTAATCAAAAAAATTACTACTTTAAATATGTACCAAATAAACAGTAAATGATTTTTATTTTTAATTAATTTATATAAAAATACATAAGTATATTTCTATGATACTTACCATGTAATATATAATAGGAATTTACACTGTAATACAATGATACAAAATGAAGATCCACAGTAAAAAATTTCCCTCCAAAAATGTGCATGTCACTGCAAAGTATGCTGGGATTTTCATATTACTACTAATAACCATTTTTGTTTTTTTTTAAATTAAAACTTTGAAAAAAATAAAATAAAATGCATATTAAATTATTACACTTTTATTACATTTTTATTTATCATGGCATTTTTTGAATCTTCTATACTCGGTAATTTTCAAATATTCATCATTTTTAACGGTACGAATTCTTAAACACACAATTAAAATCACAATGAATTCTAGACAATAACTGAAAATGTTGAAAACGCCATTGCTTGTCATTGCATCTATTTCTGTACTCTGTAATTTCCAAATATCATTTTTAACGATACAAATTTTTGAATACACTTGAATGCACACAATTAAAATCACTAGACAATAACTGAAAATGTCATAAATATAGCAAAAATAAAAAGTTTGTGTTGATAAGGAAAAACATGTTTTGTCACATCGCAGGGATTATTTTATTTCAATTTAATCGTTGCAACATTACACATTTATTGTGAGTGTGAAAAGACCTCCTATCTTCCCTAGGTTATGTCACAGCTCTAATACTAAAGTACCCTTTTTTTATATCATATATTGATAATCTTAACATTATTTATTACAAATGTGAGCTTTCAAATGATAGACATACTAAAAATTAATATTTGACCTTTGCAAAATATAAAAATATATTTATAAACAGTTATATATAACAATGGTGTTTAGTATCATGAGACATAATTTATCTATTCAAAAAGTTAGCAGAACAAAATATTAAATATTTGAATTCACTTTTTTAAAATCAAAAGAAATTTAGGGATAGTTATCATTAAAGAAAGAAAATATATCTTTAAAGTAAACATTAAATTTATTATTAAAATTAAAAAAATATTACCAATTTGGCAAAAGGCATCTCTTTTATCCAGTAAAAACAGCTTCTAACTTTCTGTAATGAACTTTTTAAGAGGGTCTTCCTAAAAATAAATGTTTTGAAATTTAATGTAATTTTAGTGATGTCATTTTTTGGTATAAAATAAATGTTTTACAAAAATATTGCAAAAAGAACATTTTTACTAGGGTTTCAGGGTTTTAAAAACACTTTTTTTATTAAATATGTTAAATTTGAAAACTGGTTTTAAAACTAAAAAAAAAAAAAAACAGTTTTAACATAAAAATTATTTTTAAAAATGCAACCTTATTTTGTAACAGGCTTCATGACCTTTAGTTTATTGACTTTAATATAAAAACATTTACAATTTTATTCCAAATGAAGAGCCTTCATTTCTGTACTTTATCAGGAAGCGGCCGAGATACTTCAAAATAATTAATACATTTGTTGTTAGATTTGTTTGATCTGTGTAAATACTTTTTTTTAAATGATTCATAAAACTCTTATGTTAAAAATGTAATTTTTGTTGGCCAATATAGACTTTAGAATTAATGAAAGACATCAAATTGATTTGATAACATTTCTTCTTTATTTGCAGAATCCCCAATATTTATCAACAAAAACAACTAATACCTTTATTAACAAAATAGGAAATTATAAATTGTCAGAAATTTTTTTTATCAAGAACATCCCCAAAAACAAAATCATGTACCAAAAACAAATTCTGACAATGAAGCTGAAAATAAAAAAAAATTTAAAATATTGCCATAAAAGAATTGATAGAAAAATCTATTCAACGATATACTGAGGAATGAAAAGAACATTCTAAAATACTAAAAAGTTTATAGTTTACAAAGCTACAAATAAACGGACAAAACTTTTTTGAAGTGTTAAAAATGATAAAACTAAGATCAATAGCTAGTGAGTGATATCTGGCAACTTAGTAACTAATAAAAACTAGAATAAGATTAAGCTATTAATCTGTAGATATATTATGTCTTTTAAAGTCATATTTTCATAAGAAAGCTACTAAAATCTGATAATATATATACATTTTTTAAATTATCTATTTAAAATATATGTTTTGTTATTTTAATTGCTTTTTATTATTTGTCTATTTCATCTATGTTTTGTTATTTTAATATGTAAATTGTCAGTTAAATGTTATTTTTTAATTTATGTATTATATATATTGTAATGGGATATATATATGCGTTACATTTAAATTTTAAAACGTAATGTTTTGTAAATATCTATTGCTGAATTAAAAACACACGTTCAAAATGCACAAATAACGAATTATTAATTTATTAATGTTTGATTTAAATATTAAAATAAGTTTAAAAAAAAAAATTATAGAATCGAAACAAAGATTCTAAATCTTTAAATAAAGTATAAAATAAAAACCTTTTTAATAATAGTGAAGATTTTTTAATTTTCAAATATAAAAATTACTAACAGATTCTTAAGGCAAAATGACAAAACTTTAAATTCAATTGTCTTTGTTGAAAGCAGTAAATTTTTAAAAAGTTATCGCTGTCACCAAAAATGTAATCAGTTTCATCGTGCTTTCTTCGGTGCGGCTGGCCGAAGGCAGACTTCATCTCCACGGATCCCAGGATCGAACCACTGGAACCGTCTTCATAAAACGTCTTCGGAAATCTTTATAAAATCGTCAACATTCACAAGAAATGTCCCTTGCGTAACTCAGATCTTCGTCGCAATGGAACAAGCACAGAGAAAAAGGAAAGTACAAATTATAAATATGAATTCTAATTTAAAATCTCAGAACTTTAATATGAACTATAGACTTTCTTTCCAAATCAAATCTGAACTCTATTTTTATAAACTTTTAAAATTTAAACTCTGATCTAAAGTTTTAAATGTAATATCTTAAAATATGTATTGTTTTTTTTTATTCATGCCTAATTAATATCTGTTTGTAATGGGGTGGGGTTTGCGATTGCAAACTTAAATTTAAACATAGAAACACATCGTTATTTGTGCATTATTAAATTTAAAAGAAAAGTAGGTTATATAATATTTATTTGTAGTAAAAAAAAAAAAAAGTTAAAATATAAAGGTTATCTTAAAAATGATTTTAAAACCTTAATTAAACTAAAGATTTTTTGTTTGAATTAAATTAATAAAATGATTTAAATGTTAGTTGAGTATAGATGGCTGCTAGACTAGTTTAAATATGTTACTTTTAAAGAGGGTTTTGATTTCGGACTATTTCGGTTTTGATTTCGGACTATTTGTTTCGTAGTTGTGTCAATGCTGGTGGAGAGATATACGGACATTTATATCAATGTAATGTGAAGTGTGTTAACACCTAGGGTGACGAGTCCAACTGAATGCATGATCCCAAAGAGGTAGTCATACCGTTGAAATGGACGTATTTCCTGTGCCATTGACCCATTCCAGTTCTATGGATTGAGAAGATAAGTCGGCCAGATAAGACCACTCTCCCATCCATACGTAGCGTTTCTTTTTATTATTTTATATGCATGTTTCCTTCGCCCAACAGATGCACCTTCCTGCGGGATGAAGGCCATGTTTTCTCCAATAATATCATGCTGTTCAGACGCACATTCCTGTCGATGTGATTCTATGCTAACATGTTCACATTGCATTGGTTGCTGATATATATCTGGAAGCGAGTATTGGTGTGGCTGTGGATTTTTAGTCTGGAGTCAAGTAATTTGAAAATTTGTGAGTGCGTCTAGGTAGCTCATTTATACTCAACATTTCTAAGATTAAAATAAAAGTCAAAAACAAATAAAAATAATAGTAAATAATAATGAAACCTAAAATATAATTTTTTCTTATATAATAATTTTAAAGTTTGTGCGTTATTGATTATATACATAAATAAAATCTTTTTGTATTATTAGTACTGACAGTGATTGCTTTTATTATTCTTTATTATTAAAAATATATTTCAATAAATATATTAAGTTTCTGCATCTACTTGAGCTAGTGACTAGGGCTGGCGGTCACGGTCTTATCAGCGCGTATCTGTCGACTTTATAAATTTTCTAGGTTCAAAGTAAGCCTAGTGGCACTCTGTCGGCAGATGCGGTAAGACTTAAACTTCATCATCATCCCCGACCGTTATAATATATTAAATACTTGAATTGTTAATTAATTTTTGTACATTAATAATCATGTATATTTTGAAATAAAAATTATTTTATAAAATTTAAACTTTATTTTTTACAAATATTTGAAAATCAGTTTTAATGAGTTTTTTCAAATAAACAATAATTTGAAAGTCAGTTTTTTAAAAAGCCAGTTTTTGTATAAAACGTAATTTTTACATAAAATTATAATTTTCTTTCAGAAATGTATATTTTTCTGTTATTTGGCTTTAGATCAATCAGAAATTGTCATGCCTATTGATATCTAAAGGGTAGGTCTCATGGCATTGTCATGCAAATTAGCTATTGTAATTGTGTGAAAATTTCATACAATACTGACATCTTCAGAAGATTTTTTTCCAATTAATTATTTTAAAACTCTAACTGTAGGATTATAAAACTGCATGCAGTAATGTAAGATTATGGATTCACTTCAAACAGTATAGATAATATATACTGATTGCAGCACTATCATAATGGTCACAACATCAATAAACAGTGCAAGGTTGCTGCTACAGTAGTTAAAATCTTTAAAAGAAGGAATTTGTTTACTTTGTTGAATAAAAATCAATCTGTTTAATAAATATCTTAAAATAAATAAATAGATTGATTAATATCCACACCTCTTTTTTTAAGTCAGTCAAGCATTTCTTTATATCCAAAATGAAGTGGACTTCTTATTATTTGGATTGTTGAATGCTAAGTGAATGTATATGCCATTTATTGTAACATTTATTATTTAAACAATTGTATGAATATTATATATTGTAACAGGATGGGGTGATAGAAGTTTAATGAAATACAAATATCAATAGTTTACAATTTATAATAAGTTAGATATATTTATAAGAGTGTGAGATCATTGATAGAACAGTCAGCTAACTCAGAAGAGCAACTAAAACATAATTATAAATTCAATCAGCATTATAATAAGTCAAAGTAAGAATAAGTAAATATTAAGAGAACCATCCATCAGCATCATTGATTGGAATAAATAAATTAGTACAATAAATCAGAATAAAATCAACAGACCAGCTTGTGGCTGGATTTGAACAATAAAAAATATAAATCAACAGTTGACCTTGTGACTGGACTAAAAATGGGTCTTCTTTAGACCAGGCTAACTATTGAGCCTTTGCCAGCTTGGGCAATTATTTAAACATAACTTGGACACACCAGCTTAGTGCCCCATCCACTAAAATACACACTAATCAGAAATCGAAATAATAATGCTGGGACATTTAAAACATGCTGATCATCATCAATGCTCTGGCTACTTAGTACCATTAATGTACTGGCCAACTATAAACTTAAAATTTTAACAAGACTGAACTAAAATAAAAGATAGTGCATGGGCTTTAAAGAGTATCCTCTTTTGCGCCAACCAGGATGATGATTGATCATCTCTGGATGCCCCAAAGCACTAAATACACATCACCATTTATATATTCATCTCGTGCACTAATCTAGCGCAGAGAACATGGGCTCTATTACTGTATGTGAACAAGAGATGATGGAATATAATTTTTAACAATTAAATACAAGTTTATTAATAACAAAAAAAAAATGATTATGGTTTTATAAGGGTTCTGATTTTGAAAGATACACAATAATAGAGTCATCACACTGTAATTTACCAGATTACTACAAAATTCAAGTTATTACATTAATTTACATAATTACTATTCAAAATTTAAATTGTTACATTAATTTACAAAAAGTATAATAAAATATATTCAAATTATTACTATGGTTTACATATATATATATATATATATGCACAGACATGTGATTTATAATATATAATGAATATTCAATAACATAAATGATTAAAATTTGCATATATGTTCTATTTGACAAGCATTGACATATATGTGTGCACAGATTATTTATAAATTTAATTTTGTCCAACAATAAATAATAATTTTTACATAAAATTTACATATTTAATCAATATTTAAAAAAAATCACTTTATCAAATTCTATTACAGCTTTCTTTATTCTTTTTTTTTTTTTTTTCAAAAAAAAAAGTATAGTTAATTTTTTTGAGAGATTAGAAAGCTTTTTATCAGGTTATCTTTTAACTAATTATAAATGTCTTTAATTTTAAAAATATAGATTTAAAATGTCTATCAAATGAATCATTGAAAAACAACTCACTTTTGTATGCAAGTTTATCTGTGCCCCTCTGCATACAGACACAGCAGCATATGTATAACTGCTTCTTTATTCAACTGGTGTTTCTCTTGGGCAAGCTGTTTTTTGGTCAATCCAGGCAATTGTCATTATCAGGTAAAAGTACATAATTCAAGTATGGTTGGCTTTTTTCCTTCTTTAGTCAGTTCCACTTATACTTGGATTTTATAAGATTCAGGTCAGCAAGCTGATTTCCAGAACACTTTTAAGGCTATGAATTACAAAGAATCTTGACCCGTTTCCTCCATGTAAATTCAAACTCCCCCAGTGAACTGTAGAGAAGCCACTTCCTTGCATTCTTAAATCATGGCAGTTTTCTTGATAATTATTCTAGCTATCTTTGCAGCTAGCTTTACTGTGGCCATTTTCTGCTACAGTTACCAACTCTTCACAAAATATTTCAGCCAACTTTACAGCTAGCTCTTCTGCTAACTCTTACAAAACTATTATCCAGACTGACTGATATTTTTTATCAGCCCTTTTTATAAAATCATCGGAGGTGTTATAACAACACCTTGATTAAAAACAGAATTTTATTTTTATCTCTCTAATTCCTTGGAATCTATATACATGTTTTTACTTAGGGGATTTTTAATAGATAAAAAATTTGTTTAATTAATTAAAAAATTCCAAAAATAAGTATGGTGTTTTTACATTTCAAAATCAGACTACTACTACTACTACTACTACTAATAATAATAATAATAATAATAATAATAATAATAATAATAATGATGATGATGATGCTACTGCTACAACAAGCAAAACTCCATATAGTAGTGCCATCTTGTGCTAACAAGAGCAATCAATGGATGCCAGAAGGCTTGTGCATAAAATTCCTATCTAGTGCGTACTCATCCAATATCCCCAGACTAGTTTCTGGCTTGTGGCCTTCATCAGTGAGGAGCCTTGGATCTGAGAGCACTGCACCTAGATCTTAGGATCTAATGCAACCCTCCAGCACCCACCTTTTAACTCTATTTAACTACAAAACTATGAGAATGAAATTGGAAAACACAATTAATATTTTCAATCCAAGCTCAATAGCTTATATAGTCATATGGGTCTGAACTCAATTCAGCACCCATACATTTTGGTGTCTTTGGATCTTTAACATCCATAGCCACCATTATCCTATTAGGCAGGATTGGTGTTAAACCACTAAACATCACATGATCACTATCTCATACTAGCACATGATCATGTGATGTTTAGTGGTTTAATAATAATACAATATTTATATTTATTCATACCTTTTAAAAGTTTAATTTATGCAACAATATTTTAAATCAGAGTTATTATTTATTTATTTCTATTTCAGTAAATGTAGAAAATATCTACTATAATTTTTGTCTGTTTATTTCTACTTTTCCTTTATTTTACGTATATATATATGCACATACACTATATTAGTGTGTGCTATGTAAACCAACTGGTTACAATATATATATATAGGTGAAACAAAAGCAATTACTTCCACTAAGTTATGCGATATCAAAAACAATGAAAGAGAACATGATAATAGATAACACTCTCTCTTTAAGCCCTGTTATTATGTAAGCTTAGTATTTGATGTAGTTTTGAAATTATAGAGTGAATTTTGTCCATTGTTTTAATTTATGTAGGATCTAAATAATCTGAAATCCCCACTAATATTTACAGACGATGGAGTCTTTTAACAACTTTTGAATTTTAAATGAAATGTTAGTTTTAATAAATGTAATAATAAATAATCATAATCATATAATTTTCTGATAGTTATTTCCTTTTCAATTACAGATTTTAAATCAAAGTTATGATTATTTATTATTGCATATATACAAGATTGTAATGTTCTTAATAAATTTAACACAGGAAGTGATGATCGATTACTAAGATGTAAGATGCATATTAATGCAAAACTAGAGCGACTAAAATTATTAAGAAAAACAATATTTACAGTTGATACTCCTAATCTTCAGAAACATTCTAATGAATTTAAATTAGAACTTATAAATCGGTTTCAAGTATTAATAGGTTTCGAACATGATTCAGATTTGAATGAATGTAATAAAAAAATAACTGATACACTTTTAAAAACTGCAACAAAGATAACTGGTAGAAAAAAAAGCAGTAATTGACCAATAAAAATGCTACTGAGTCTAGAGAATTTCTGAAGAAAAGAAAGAATATGAAGATATACAAAAATGATGCATTAAAAAGGATTGAATACCTCGAATTTTATAAAATGGTGTGGAAAAAAACTGAAAATGATATAAGAAAGTAGTCAAGTATTGGTAGCCACGAGACCAGTGTAGCTGCCTTGCAAGCAAGCAATTGCTTGCAGACAGGCCAATGCTTTGACATATGGAAAAAAATGATATAAGAAAGTATAACTGTAAACTTGCAATGAAAGCTGCAGAAAAGACTAAAATTCTCAAGAGTATAAAACAACATTTTGATATTGGTAGAAAATTTATATCTGCAATAAGAAAAAAAAGATGGAATTATTACTAAAAAGAGAAATGACATTATGAAATGGGTAAAAGACTTCTATCAAGAATTATATAGTAATAAAAAACAAGTACCTCCTATATCTAGTATATCTTCCAAATTGCCCAGAATTTTAAATGAAGAAGTGAGACATGCAATTAATTTTATGAAGGAAAGTTTCCAGGTAATGATGGAATTATAATTAATATATTAAAAGAAATAGGTGAAGAAATAGAAAATTTTAACAAAGTTATATACCAAATGTCTAAATGATAAAGATGTACCGGATGATTGGAAGAATGCAGTATTAATATTAATATTTAAAAAAGGTGATAAAGAAGATATTAGAAATTACAGACCTATCAGCCTTTTATCAGTTTTATATAAAATTTTTACCAAGATAATTACTACTCGTCTACAGAGAACATTGGATTTCCACCAACCAAGCGAACAAGCCGGATTTAAAAGTGGTTTTAGTACAGTAGATCATATCCAGGTATTGAGAGAAGCTATAGAAAGGATAAATGAATGTTTTTGATGAAGATTTCTGAAAAATAGAAATATCATATTGGTTAATAAAATTTGAAATTGCAAAAAAAATGAATTTAAAAGAAATGGGTTTATTAAAAATATTAAATTACCAGTAACGTTAAATAAGAAGAGTATACTATTTGTTGAATTGTGTGGTAAGGAATTTTTTCTAACTTGAGAATAATTTAGAACATCACATAATCACCATTTCTTATGCTTGCTCATAACTGTTATTAAAACAGACAAAACTTTACATATAGTAGTGGCACTCAGCGCAAGCCAGAGTAATCAATGGATGCTAGAAGGCTTGTGCATAAAATCCCTATCTAGTGCTTACTTATAGTGCCACTCAGCCCAAACCAGAGTAATCAATGGATGCCAGAAAGCTTGGGCATAAAATCCCTATCTAATGCCTACCCATCCAATATCTAGTGTCTATCCATGCAATATCCTATTGGATGAGTAGGCACTAAATAGGGATATTATGCACAAGCCTTCTAACATCCATTGATTATTCTGGCTTGCACTGAGTGACACTTTTGTATGGAGAATTTTGCCTGTTTTAATTTAACAATATTTTTCTTGATTCAAACTCGAATTGCTTTCTATATTTAATAGCATATAAAAGCGATTTACCCGCTGGCGAAGAAGCTGAAACTCTAAGTTTGAAGATCCAGTGGCCATCTTTGAAAGTTAAAAAAAAGAAAAGCATTTAGTTTAATATTACAGTGTCCAATCATTGTTGGGAACAATAATTCTTTAGTTTATATTTTAAGGGATTTTTTTTTTTACCATTGGTAATAGCTCATCATCATAATATATTTTTTTAAACACAATATATGTTCATTTTCATTTTAGAAATAATATCAGTAATGTTTTTATGTACTTTATATTCTTTGCCCGAGGACCAGTTGAGTAAATAGAATGAAACTGTAAAACAAATTGATAAATAAAATGACCTGAAGCCGTCTAAAAGTCTCTGATAATTCTAAATTAATTTAGAATTCTTGACATCCATCTATTATTTGTCAAATGGCTGGCAGGTCATTATTCTAAAGGTTAATTTGAAATGTAAAGGAACATATCATGGAGGTATCAGAAATAAATGAATCTTAATATTTTACTGCATTAGAGAAAATTCACAAACTGAACATCTTATGGGGTATGATAGTAAAAGAATAAACAAGTGCAAATACCAGAAGGTATTTTAAAAACTTGATTCTTTTTAAACCTTGTTTGAAAATTTTGTTTGTATGTCGTAAGAATAAAAAATTTAATATTTACCTATTTTTAATATGTGTCTATATATGTTGAACATTGTGTATTTAATACAGAAAGATTTGACAAGTTTGGTGTGTGTGCATGTGTGTATTTACTGGATTGTGTGTTGCATATAATGAGATTAATAAATTTTCAATAGTCTATATATTTGTCACGTTTTTTATGACATAGTCAGAACAAAGAGAAATTTTTTTAGAAAGTTATATATAATAATTATATGACAGAATGTGATTTCAGGTAATCTACTGTGACTTCTCCTTACACGGAGTCAGGACACTCTCAACAACTATTCCCAGATAAATCTGTTAGCCTCATTATCTTTCCATTCCCTGCTCTACGTTTTCCCATATCCTGCACCATCCCATTTCCACAACATAATCTTTGTCAACACTGTGGCCTTTATATCTAACACCCCCTTATTTTTTCCCAAAGCCAATATAAAAATTAATAACCTATTTTCTATATAATCACTTTGCTTATATTTATTTAATGTTCCACAACTTTATTATTTGAATCCTTTCTGCTTTCATGTATTTACATTCAATTAGCAGATGCCTAATATCTTCTATGCCTTCCTTACACAACTTGTAGACTAAATCACCTACATTTTTCCATTTACGTGTATAATCCCTTGATGCTAAAGATCCTGTTTGAGCCTTAAACAGTAAACTACTTTCCTTGCTATTATCGTAAAATAACTCGCACCCAATATTCTGTTTACTTCTATATATATTTAAACTCTTTTACTCTCCATAGAAAGTAATCTCCATACATATAGTATCACTCAGTGCAAACCAGAGTAATCAATGGATGCAAGAAAATTTGTGCATAAAACCTCTATCTAGTGACTATTTATCCAATATCCCCAGACTAGTTTCTAGCTCATGGCTTTCACCAGTTAAGAGCTTTGGATCTGAGAGTGCTATACCTAGATCTTAGGATCTAATGCAAGCCTCCAGCATCCACCAAAATGAAAACATAATAATGTTTTCAAGTTCTTTAGCTTGTATAGTTGTATAGATTTGAAATTAGTTAAGCAACCATACTTTTGGTCTTTTTGGTTCTTTAATAACCACAGTCATTGTAATCCTGCTGGGCATGATTGGTATTAAACCACTAAACATCACATTTTCACTATTCTTTATATTTAACACAGGCTGTTTACACAGAGACTAAACTCTCCATACAGTAGCACCACTCAGTGCAAGCCAGGGTAATCAATGGATGCAAGAAAAGTTGCATATAAAATCCATATCTAGGTGCAACACTCACAAATCCAAGGCTCCCCACTGATAAAAGCCACAAGCTAGAAACTAATCTGGGGATATTGGATGAGTAGGCATTAGATAGCATTTTTTGGCACAAACCTTCTTGCATCCATTGATTACTCTGACTTGCACTATGTGGTGCTACTGTTTAACCTTTGTGTAAGCATAAAGAATGGTGATCATGTAATGTTTAATAATTATATGTTGACTATTTTCATTATGTAATATTAATTATTAAATGTCTTGAGAGAAAATTTAAACTATATTTAAACTTTTGAAATATATTCAAGTACAAGTAATAGCATATAGATCAGTATCTAATGCAGCATTTCACGTGATATCATTCTCTCTTCTTTTGTATGTTGGCCTTACTAATGATAATTACTAGCATTGAAATAGAACCTGGACCTTTAGATTCATGAATATTGTATTTAAGGTGATATTCTAACTAACTATGCTATTCTTCCAAATACGACTGTCAGTAGAAATTTATGCACTTATATATAAAGTTCCTTCTGATTTCTTCACTTTTTTTTATATGGATCAAATGGAGAAACTAGTAGGGTTCTCATAGTTAAGTATATGGAATTTTTACTGATGGCTACCTCTGGCAGAATATCCTAATTGGTTAGTGCATCACTTTCAACTCAATATTCATGATTCTAAAGGTCGAAGTTTGTAACTTAAACTTGTACTTCCCATGCTTAGGTGAGCTATGACTGAAGAAGAGAAGAAAATAATATTATTCCAAACATAGTTTTTTACCTTAATGTATATTATTTGTTTAATGGATGAATGAATGTATTTGAAAAGTTTAAATAAAGTTTGAATTTTTCTAAAAACATTTAACAATTGATATTAGATGATGGATATAGTTCAATATAAAAAAAATACCATCATTGAAAACTTTCAGACGAATTTTATTTTTATATTGGAATATTCCCATCATCTATATGCCTATTGAAAGTCTTTTGTAAAATTTAACTTTATTTAAATATTGCAAATACATTTGCTTTATGATTGTAATAATCAGTAATTCAGCTTTAAACTGATTCTAAAGAAGCTGTGACACACATTTTTTTAAGATGATGAGTATCTGGTTTCCCCTTCAGTTCCAAATAAAGATCTATTGATATGTCACTATACACTCATACTGCATAAAAATATCTTTGTCTTTCTGTAGCTTTTCTACCTCGTATTCCCTCAAGAATACATAGTAAACGATTATGATGATACAAATTGCATCCAAACTAAGACATTTTCCTCCTTCTGATAGCTTATTTTAACATTCTTTTCATGCAGATTTTTGTGCATTTGCCTTTCTATCTAATTCAGTTTATTGACTTCATCTTATGATAATATATATTTCAAACGTTTTCAGGCAAGTTAATTTATTTTGTTCAAAGTCCAGCCACTGATTTAATTGGATAAACATATTGTTAGATTACCAAATTATGCCTGTTAATAATTTCCTCTGAAAGTTGTTTTTATAACAAAAATTCTTTATGTGTTCTACCATCTGTCTGTATATATGCTGATTTTTATTGCAAAACGTTGCTTTACCATTTCCAGTAGGGGTTTTATTTAATACACAATATCTTCTTTTGTAAGAACCCTGAGTGCAGATGTAGACAATATCTTCTTTTGTAAAAACCCTGAGTGCAGATGTAGACAATATCTTCTTTTGTAAGAACCCTGAGTGCAGATGTACCTATGTCCTTCCTTCTATTTATTGTCATTGACTCAATCAGTTTTTCATTTAATAAAATTTTACAGTAGAAATGATTAATTATTAAATAAAAATAGTGTTAGATGTGTATGTAATTTTTGATGGAAAACTATCCTTCCACTCATGCACCATGAATAGATAGTTCTCATCATCAATGTATGTTTAAAAGAATGGTTTGTCCACCTGTTGAGCCTACCTATTAAATAAACCTTTGGCAATATTCAAAAAAGAGCATGATATTCTATTTAATGGCTGAATTTTTAAATATGTTTCTTATTTTTATGTCATTCATTATTTATTATTTATTTTTATTTTCAACAATTCTTACTGAAATTGTCATTTTTATAATTTTTTTTTATTGTTAGGCAAATTCTTGACTACTCACCAAAACCATAGCAATGGTTCATCATTTTCTACCGTAATTGATATCATGCATGATTTAATGCAACAGCACTCAACCTTTTACGTTCCGCAAGTTCTGCATAACATCCGAAGATTTTCAAAATTTCTCTGTACCATCACTCTCTATAAAAAGTTTTGGCATCGAAATAAAAATATGTATTTTAATTTTTAGTTAACCAAAAAATAATTGTCGTAATAAAAGTTAAAATTTAATTTATTTAGAAACAAAATAGCCAATATTATTATTAGCATTTCTAAAATTATTACATTTAAAAACTTTATTAAAAAGTAATCAAAATATTACGCAAAAATTTTTAATTCAAATTAATGAGAACATTGTTCTTGGTTTGTAAAACACATTTTTTTAATATCAGGCTGTTCTTTGTCACTTAGTTTCAGGCACAAATATGCAATTGTGCAGCATAATGCAAAAATGGCATATGACATAACACCTGAACATTTTTGTTTGTGATAAAGTGCCAACAAACGCAATTAATGATATGACAGAGATAAGTTTTACATTTATTTGAATAAATTATTTAAATATAATTTTTCGAAAGAGTTTATTTTTCACGTACATGTAGTTCATCATGTACCACCAGGGGAATGCATGCTGTGGATTGAGAATCACTACTTTAGTCATGTATAATGGTAAATTCTGGAGCTCAGTGAGTCATGGTCTATATTTATTTGAATGCTTTTGATGATGATATTGTAGTTATAATTATATGTTGGACTATGTTGCCATTATCTAACATTATTGTTAAATTGGAAGAAAATTCAAACTTTTTAAATGCATTCGACTGTTAGGAATACTGTCACATCTCGACCTTGCTTTCAAGTAATGGACTAGTCCAAATTTCATCTTATCTTGATTGGATGAGCTTTCATTGCCACAGACCACTGGTTATATATATATAGATAACATATACATCCAAATTGTAATAACAGACCAATCTGTGATGAAGCTCACTTGTGGTTATTACGGATAGTGATTAGGTCATCAATATTAAATCTATTTGGAGTTAAGGTCAAACAATAACTATTAAAACTGGATGCCAGTATGTTGCTTGTCCACTATATGTTTTAACACGATGAGGCAAGTCCATGCTCAGGATTGAAAACTGCTAGAAACTAAACCAGATATGAGGCAATCTGTCATAATACAGCAGGATGTGTCTTCATACCTATTCATGAAGCAGATTGTCATAGTACAACTGAATGTAGTAGGTAAATATATAAGGGTATCCTGAAGTCCCTCTATGCCAACACATCAGGCATAGATAGATAGTATCGGGTATAAATAAATATTAATAAACATAATACATGAGTTTGTGTTTATATTAAATCATGAATAAACACCAAATATGAAATCCTTTTGAATCAAAGTGGTAGAACATTAAGTTCATTGGAAAATATAGAATACCTTATTTTTTCATGATGTCCTGGAAAATCTACTTTCACCTTATTTTTTCATGATGAGGATAACACTAAGATGTTGTAGTAAGAATGCCAGTGTTTGAACAGTTGAAATTTGTTAAATGTATTGTTTTTATGAATAGGAAATAAAAGAAATCACTAGAGTTTATGAAAATATTAGTAATATGGATTTAGAAAATAATGGACAATTTGCAAGTTTAGATTAGTAGTGAGCTATTGAAAATAGTAAGCAAAAAAATTTGTGTGAAAAGATATTGTATTGGATAAATACTTAGAAAAGACAAAATGTAAAAGATATATTAGATTTTGTAGAGCCATAAGAGTAAAAGAGATTAGAAAATGGGAAAATCATTAATAATGAATAGGAGTAATTGTTGACATTTATTAAGTAAGCATAGTGTAAAAAGGTTTGGAAAAGATTGTTGTTTTGATGTACAGGCCATATTTTTTTGAAAGAGTACTGATGTCTTGGATGATGAAGAAAAATTTTAATGAAAAATATGGTTAAAATAAATTAAAAACATAGATTTATTCAAGATATTTCACATTTGGTTTTAGGTAGTAAAATTTCTGCTTAAATTGATTTAAAAACTTTCTGCTCTATATTATGGAAGAATGGAATTTTATTTGTTTTTAGGATATTATGAATTTTTTTGATAGTTAAACTATTAATAAAATATTGTAAATAAACCCGTAAAGATTCTAACCAAGAAGTAGATTAACGGTGACTTTATTAAGTCCTTCATTCTATAATCATAATCATTGATTGGCAATGTTAACTTTGTGATTTGTAGTTTATGTTTGCCACACATTTACAAAGATCAGTGGCTGATAAATTTTATTTATCAAACTGATGAACTAGGCAATCAGATTCCATTTGTGTAGAAAGATGAAGTCTAGCTGATTTCATTGTTGGAGCAAGAACAAGAAATTTGATGAAATATCGTAAGTTAACATGATAATTTTTTTGATTGTAGATTTTTTGATTAAATATCCAAAAATGAAATTTTTAATTTGAGATGAGTCTTAAATGATAAAATTATATCTTGAGTTATTGATAAGACAATCTGTTTTATATATTTCTGTGAAACAATAGCTGATGTCTGGTGCAGAAGTACGTGAAAATACAGGTCATTACAGGCAAGTATATCTCCATATATAAGTAATATTATGGATATTTAGAATTTAGTGAGGGAATTTTTTTCTTCAAAAAAGGGCATAAGATGCATTAGCAAAGAATATGTTAATGCTAAATAAATTGTCTTTAAATTGTTTGCATCATATCTTCAACTAGTACCAACCATTTTCCCCAAGGATGTTATTTCTAGAAATTAATTTTAATCTAACCTTCACCAAATGAGAATAGTAAGTTTGGTTATGGTCCAAGATTACTCCTAAACAGCATGGATTAAAATTGTTTCAGTCTATTATTACAAAAGATTGTATTCAGATTATAAGATGATCCTCTGGTGTCTGGACAAAAAATGAGCAGAATATCTTAATTTGATAAAGAATAAGTGTCTTGGAAAAAATGCCAATATTTTTTACATCTTATATCTATTTCATGAAGGAATTTCTTTTGAGGAGTTTAAGCAATAACATCAGCATAAATGTGTCAGTCATCATATTGAGTTTAGAAGGCCATAAAGATATTCATCAGTTCTAGTTATGTGTGTATGTATATATTCTCAATTTTTTGTATTTTTTATCAGTCAGTTATTTAACTTAACTCAATCTTATTGTAACTATCCTTAAGTCTAGAAACCAATCCAACCTCTCTCACAAGGGATGCATTTTGAAAGTGAGCAAGATATAAATAACACTTTTAATTTAAATATACACGACTCACCAGGCTAGACCCATGCTATCCGTGTATATATATATTTGTATGTGGGCGTATGTGTATATATGTCTATAAAGAAAGATATATATATATGCCTTTATTGTTCGGGAGTTCATAAGAAGTTCGATCCCCGAACTGCGAACGCCAGAATCGATCTTGGGACCACCCGATCCCAAGTCGGACATCCTACTAACTGCTCCAGGTCCATAGCAAGTAATAATATCATATATATATATAAAAGAAGTTTAATTGAGAATTCATGAAAATAAAAAGAACTTAAGTTTTTTTTTTTTTCACTGTTTTTTTGTTAAACAATTTATATTTTAAGTAGATAAAATGAAATCTGTTCACCTTTTTTTTTCTTCTCCTTTTTAAAACCAAATTAAGTTTTGAAAAGGAATAATTTAGCTTCCGCTTTCTTTCAATTGGTATGTAATCCATGTATTTTAAAATGGAATGTATTACCATCTTAAAACTTCATTTCATCTGCATTTAGTGTATAAAAAGGAACGATCGTTTCCTCATCTCAGCAAGAGCTCGACCCAGGTTTTATGCTGCTAGTTTTTACAAGATTTGCATGGCACAGTTTAGGACTATTGATGATTTTAAAATTGTGTTTTAACTCCTAAATAATTCTAATAAATGTTATGTGTGTGTATATATATATATATGTTGCAGAAAGGATATCTGACCTTTCTATGAGCAAACTTTTTTTTTTTTGTAACTAACTTTTGTTGGTCCTAAGGGTGCATTAAAATCAAAATGTTGGAGTCCAACTTTCATGGTAGCCTCATGCTTAGTCATCAAAGCAATTAAAAACTATGAGTTATGAATCATTAAACATATGTATGTTACAGACCAGTATTTTTTCAATCTCTTACATGATGATTTGGTTGGTGATTTTCATCATATTATTTTCATGCATCCCTTCACGGTTTGTGCAGTAGGTAAAACACTCGATTTGGGATGTGAAGATTCCAGGATCGATTCTGGCACTCGGAACTTCTTGTGGAATGTTTAGTAATATGAAATTAGTTTCCTTTTAAAATAAATTACACATATGTTCAGTCAATCTTATACTATATGGGTTATCACGACTATAACCCAAGGATTTTTAAGAAAAAGGGAACACTAAAACTCAACTTAATAACAATTTTTATCTTTTTTCGTTTGTTTTTAAAGGTGACATGGAATTAGAAAATCAAGTTTTACATAAGCAATCAGAGAAATTGAGATCCCCCCCCCTCCTTTAAAAAAAAAAAAAAAAGACTTTGTTATCCTTAGAGATCTATAAATTGCTGATTTAAAAAACATTGTTCTATGTATTTACTTAGCTAAGGATCATTTCTTTAGAAAGTAATTACTAATTTAATATAAAGATTACTTCAAATCATATATTTTTTACTTATTCAATATATGATAAATCGAGCCACTGATCCTTCTAATTGCCCTTTATGATAAACTTGACTAAACAAAAGTCATTCTGTGTGGGACTGTTTCCATCTTTTAATATTGTTAAATGTCTTTATCTTTCTTATCCCATTGCCAAGTCCATATAATATTAATAATATCTATGTTCTTTATTACTTTTTACAATGCTTTTTTTTTACAACCTACTATTAACGGTTTCGATTGAGAACTATAATGAACATAATACAAATACATGAATACGAATAAATATACATGAACATATAATTTTATATTATATATATATTTTCTATCTTATATGTATATAAAATGTAAAATTATATGTTCAGGTATATTTGTATTGTATTTGTTTTAGTTCTGAAGAAGATTGCTGGGACAATCGAAACTGTCAATAGTTGGTTGTAAAAAAGGATTGTAAAAAGTAATAAAGAACAGATGATATTAATATACTGTTAGATATCTTTAGAAAAATTCAAACTTTATTTAAACTTTTCAAATACAATAAATTGCTAAACAATTATGTGTTAGTATAAGAGATGGTGATCATGTGATGTTTAGTGGTTTAACACCGGTCCTGCCTAATAGGATAGTGGTGGCTATGATTGTTAAAGAGCCAAAGACACCAAAATGTATGGGTGCTGAACTGAGTTCAGACCCATATGACTATATAAGCTATTGAGCTTAGGTTGACAATATTATTGTGTTTTCAATTTAATTTTCATAGTTTTGTAGTTAAGTAGAGATAAAATGTGGCGCTGGAGGATTGCATTAGATCTTAAAATCTAGGTGCAGTGCTCTCAGATCCAAGGCTCCTCACTGACGAAGGCCACAAGCCAGAAACTAGTCTGGGGATATTGAATGAGTAGGCACTAGATAGGGATTTTATGCACAAGCCTTCTGGCATCCATTGATTACTCTGGTTGGCACAGGGTGGCACTACTGTGTGGAGAGTTTTGCCTTGTTTAATTACATTAAATTGTTAATAATGCATGTTTGTATATATGACAATGTGTTTGAGTAGTTATGTTCTCCCTTATTCATGTGTTGCTATCTGATCCATGTCAGGACTAGCATGGGAATTGAACCTGGAACTTTAGATTCATGAATATTGAATTTAAAATGTGTCATCTTAAATTTAATATTTACAAATCTAAACATCCAGTTTTGATTTTTTTATTTGTACTGTCACTGGTCAGGTAGCAACACCTGAAGAAGAAAAGAAAATAAAACTACATGAAAGATTGTTATACATTAACCTATATGTGATTTTTAACAATTCAATGTATTTGAAAAGTTTAAATAAAGTTTGAATTTTTTTAAAGCCATTTAACAATATTAGATTAGATAAATAGTCTAACAAACTTTCAGGCAAACATTTGACTAATCAATGATTATCAAATGATAGTGTATTTCATTTGAATAGTAAAATGATGTTAAAGATGATAACTAGATGAATAACTACAATATTTCAAGTTTGAATCCCAAGTCACCATTTTGAATTTTGAAAAAATTGCAACAAATATAATTTATAACATATCTTCTGTTTGAATACAGTAAATATAAAAATATATAATTATTAGAAAGAGCAAATATGAAAGAATGAAATAAAGCTGATAAAATAGTCATTATCTCAAAATAAAATATTTTTTAATACTTTTAAAAATATTTATTTTTACACTGGTTCACAAATTCTAAATTTTGAAAGTTAAATGTTAAAATGGCATTTTCATAGGCAGCTTCATCACATTTGTCATAAAATGCTGAAAAAATTGATATATAATAAAATTATAAAAATGGATCGATTGGTGGCTTTCATTTTTACTATCAGACTCAGATCTTGTCCTTCCATGCAGGGTATCTACTACTCCATTCATGCATGGCATCTGTTAGAAATATGTTTGGTTTTAGTGGAGGCAAAAAAATAACAGTAAGAACAGTGCATGAGATATTATGCAAAGAGAACTTTAGTAAATTATAATGTATGAAAAAATGTAATTAATTATTATAGTATTGAAAAATGGGGGAAGGGGATGACCTAAAATATGTGTTCATTTCAAGTAAAAAAAAATGTACTCAAAAAATAAATATCAAACAAAAATTTCTCTAAAATAAAATGAATAAAAACTTAAGTTAATCAATAAACACCAAAATAAACAAATTTATTATGAGCACTGATTATATATATGCGTGGGAGATGATGATCTAGACCATTGATGTATGAGATAGAGTGGATGGCTGAGGGTGCTTGAAAGTCTGTGTTCAAATTCTCTGTATTACATCTAGACTCCAGGTATATAAAATATTCTTGTATTTAAAATACTAAAAATAAAATAAATGTAAATACAATGAAATAAAAAGGTAATCAAAAATACATATATAGAAATCCATAGAAAATTGACAGTGAAGATACTTTAAAACATAATGAATTCCAGACATTGAGTAAATGGCTAGAGTTCAAACTGTCTCACCTAAAACTGAAAAAATCATGAGATTACAAAATAATGAGTACAATGTTACTTTAATCATCCAATAAATGAATGATCGTATAAATAAAATCACGATATATCTTACCAATTTCTGGACCATGTAGGTATAGAGTTCCAGGTCTGGATGTGCATGTTTTTATTGTCATTGAAATGTTAATTGTCTAAAATTCCAATAAATCAATCTCGGGTCATTTGATGCAGTAATTCTTTTTTAGACTAAATGAATTTGAATCTAGTGATACGTATACTACAAATTTGAATCACCATGCCTAAAAATCCATTCAACTCATGGGTTGAAAAATTGACCACTTCGGAACTGCTTTCCACACATATGTAATCATATTTTTTTATATTAAAAATGTAATAAAAAACACTAATAATTGAATACTCTCGGGTGATGGGAAAATGTATATCTGGCACGCGTGACTCATAAACATCATTGTGAAGAATCGAATCAGAGTCCAGTTGTGAAGAAGACCTTAGCATAAACTCTATATTCAAATTAGAACTAAAGCAGTGAAAGAATCCATTTCAGTAGTAAAACATTTTTACAATTACTAAATCTACAAAAATGAGAAAAAATTGCATTTTAGAAAATTCATAAAAAATTCAAATTTCATTGTAAAGAAAAAATACATACATCATTTTTAAGCAAACAAGATGGCGGAAAGAATAAAGTATAATATCCATAAGTGTAACATTGATTTTGCACTAATTCAATTTAAAATCTACAATTGGTCAAAGTTCTGAAAAGGGGTACTTAATGGATAGGTCAGGTTCAATCAATTAGCGCATAGTTTTCCAGATGTAAATTGTTTTTTCAAATCTATTTCTTTGTCCTTTTTATCAAAAAATTCAATAACAATATATCTGGAATTTGGGTGATCACCAATTTATAATATGAGTCCCATATGTTATTTACTGTAATCACTTCAGTGATTTTTTGGAAATATGTAGAAGGTGCAATTTATATCCATAATCGCTAGGATAATCGAGCGATCCATAAAAAAATGTTTAAACGAAAAATAAAGATCTTTTATTATTGGTGCATTGAAGGCATCTGCAAATTCTGCTTATTATTTCCTCCATCCAGGTCTCTTTCATCACATTGATAAACTTTTTTGATATATCTGTTAGTATGTCTAATTTAATAAGATCATTCATTGCTGATCTATGTAATCTTGCATTCTGATTTATATTATTACCGAAAAAAATTTACATTATCATTACTCTTTCTCACATCATTATGTGGTAATAATGTAGAGGCTTTCCTTGCTTCTTCATACGAGTATAATTCCATTTAGCATGTGGAGATCATGGTGGCTGACATTTTCCATGGCAAATGTTAGAAGTCAAATCCTCTTATGAAGAGTTTTCAAACTGGCTTGTCTATTAAATTTTTCCCGATCTTCAATGCATAACAACCATTCTGTTTCATTTCTTATATTATCCAATGATTTGATGTGTAAAATATTAAATAAACTCACTGGAAATGTAGGAGCTTTTTCCAAGTTGGCACATGTGCAAAAGTCGTTGGTATCTTTTTTATTTATTGTGAATTGATCTTTGGTTATGGTCCAAGCTTCTTTGATTTTTTCTTTTTATAGCCTCTCTCTAAAAAGATTTTAAATAAATTTTACGTAATAAAACAATAAATTTAAATGAATTTAAATATAAGCAGCTATACATAAATACCACCAACAATAGAAATGTAAAAGAGCTATGATTATGATACAAAACGTATTGAAAGCATGATCAGCATGAATTAAGCTAATTTAAAACAGCATCTACTTTTTCTTTAAAAATATATGAATGTTTATATGTCTAATATTACAATTTGAAAGAAAAGAGATAATATATTTTGAGAATTACATAAAAAACAATAATATAATTATTAATAATAAATTAAGGGGACACACATTTTGTTTGTTCATTTACTCAAAAAATAAAAATAAAAACTGACCAATTTTTATTTTTAAAATAAAATAAATAGCAAAATGTCTTATTTTTGTCACTATTAAGTATACTTTTTGTGATATTCTTTTATTTTTCAATAACTTTTACCCTCGTAGAAACATAATACTCATCTTATTTTTGAAAAATTAGGATCTTTCTAATTGGGTTGTAAAACTTTTAGCATTATATACAGAAAACACTGTACATCAGATTTGGAAAGGATAATAAATGAAGACTAAAATATATGTACTTTCAACATAAATCAAAGAAATGTTATTAATATGTACAATCATGTATAGAGCTCCAAGCTAGAAAACAGCAACTGATGTATTGCAAAATTTATTCACAAATTTTAACTTTTTTAAAAAACATAATTATGGTGCTCTGAGAAAAAAAGGACGGTTTTTCTGCAGTTCTTAATTGTCAGTTGTCTATATGATTGCAAGTTCCAATTTAAATTTTTTTGTAGTGATTTTGAAGAATGTTTAATATTGTTTTTCTTAAATATTTCATCATTAGTTTTGTTTTAAGATAGATCTTACATCTCGCTAATCAATAATCATTTCCTGTGTAGAATTTATTAGAACGTTACAGTCTTGAAGTAGATGTTTTTTGGTAGTCAAATATAATCCAGTTCTCTGCAACTTCATTTGGATACTCCCATATCCAGTTCTGGTTGTAGCATTTCAAAATATACAATTTTTCTGTGAATTTTGGGAATATATGTTGTCTGTTATTCTTATATCATAACCAAATTTATCTACAGTAGTTTCATCTTTCATTTGTTTATCAGTTCTAGCATTAAATGTTTTCATGACAATTTGAAAATTTTTGATAGGATGAAAAATATTTTGTAGATCCATATAAATGTCTTTTACTTCATCACAATAAGAACTGCTTGGGGCATTTCTTCCATTAAGTTGAATTAGTAATCTTGTCATTTTTATAGCATCAATTATCTATTGTTCTTCTATATTTTTATTTATAATAAATCCTATTACACTTGGTTTCCAATATTTGTGCCTTTATTATAATGTCTCCTTTTAAAATCATCTCTTCATCTTTTCTTCTAATTTCATGAAGTCTAATAGTGTCCTATTTAATATTAAACAATTTTTTTAAAATTAATGCAATATTTTGTCACTTGGAAATGATATGGCATCTTACTTGAGGGGATTCTTTGCACCCTTAGTCTTCTGTTGTGATGGCTTTACAGCCTTCTATGAATAGTTTATTTAAGATTTTCTTCTTCTTCTTTTTTAGAGCCCAATCAGAACAAAAATAAAATAAATTCACCTAATATTTTTGACTAAATTGTAATAGATAAATACATATTTCATAAACTAAAATTTGCATAAATTTTTGGATATCCAATTATTGGCTTTAAATTGAACATTTAGTATACGAACATAATGATATTCATTATAGTTCTTGGGTTTGTTTCTCACTTTGTATTCTGTTAATTATCATTTATAATAGTAGTCTATATATATATAAAAAGCATTTTGAGTTCAATGCACGTTCTATTTTATATATGGCATAATCTATAGCAAATTGTCCATACAGTACTGCCACTATGTGCAGGCCTTAGTAATCAATGGATGCAAAAAGGTTTGTGCATAATTTTTCTATCTAGTTCCTAATTAACCAATTTCACAGACTAGTTTCTGGCTTGTAGTTTTCATCATTGAGGAGCTTTGTATCTGAGAGCACTGCACCTACATCATAGAATCTAATGTGACCCTCTAACAGCCACCTTTTACCTTTTTAGTTAACTCTAAAGCTACGACTCCAAAATGAAAGCACAATAATGTTTTCAATCCAAATTCATTCACTTGTGTGTTCACATAGATCTTAATATAGTTCAGTATCTATACATTTTGGAGTCTTTGGTTCTTTAATAAACCATACACTATCATCCCATTAGGAAGGATTGGTATTAAACTACTAAATATCTCATGATCATCATATCCTGTACTTAAACAAGCTGTTAATACAGTATCAACCTCTCCATACAATAGTATCACCCAGTGCAAACTGGAGTAATCAATGTATGGAAGATTTGTGAATAAATCCCTATCTAGTGCCAACTCATCCAATATTCCCAGACTAGTTTCTATCTTGTGGCTTTCATCAATGAAGAGCCTTGGATCAGAGAACACTGCACCTAGGTTTTAGAATTTAATGCAACCCCCCAGCAACCACATTTTACTTATTTAGGTAACCATAAAGCAATGAACCCAAGTTGTAAGCACTATCATGTTTTGAATCCAAGATCATTTGCTGGTTTAGTGATATAGATCTGAACACAATTCAATATCTATACATTTTGGCATCTTTGGATTTTTTAATGACCATAGTTACCATCATCTTTAGGCCAGGATTGGTATGAAATCACTAAAACATATTTCAATAGCTTGTGTAGTCATAGAAATGGTGATCATGTTTATGTTTTACTGCATAATTTATATTCTGTTTTGCAAATATTTTTTCATCAACTTCAATCTCTAAACATGGGCTCCAAAATAAATATAAAGTCGTTCAAAACTGAAGAAATTCAGGAAGTAACAGACTTTAACTTTTATGAGTTGTTCCTTTTTCCTAACTTGCAAGGTATAGATTGTGAAGATAATTTGAAGTGAAAAAATATTTTTGTATTAAGCTTTAATTCAAAATTTTATTTATTGTGGATGTAAAACTGGACTCTTTAATTCTTAATAATAAAAAAATTCTCTATGGTCGAGAAAGCAATTCAATTTTTTTTTTTTAAATTGATGAGAAAAATACCCCACACAGCGAAAACTTAATAATGAAGAAACTGTCTCAAATAATTCTATACTATGATATTTTTTAAAATCAATTCCACATTGTTAAACTTTATTAATTTTGAATATTTTTTCACCCCATAAGTATTACATAATTAATTTATTTAAAACTACGTAAAAGAAACTCATCGATTATGTAAACCTATAACAATTACAAATACTGGGACTCTTGAGAGAACAAGAAAACGCAGAGAGGTGAGATTTTGTGTTTAATCAGTTTTGGTAGTTTGGCATTAACTTTAATTATCGAAAAAAAATTTCTCAAATCCATATTTCTTTTCATAAATATGAAATATTTAATTTTTTTAAAGGTGAATAAAATAAATTCATCTATTTGTAAGCCTAAAGAACTAAAAATACTTCACTGTGCTTTCTATTTGATAATAAATACTACAAATAAATGTATTGTATATAAATTTATAATTGGTCTTTGCCGCTGTATGTTTTCATCATCAATGATTATGTGCCAAAAGATAGATTCAGCATAACAGTTTTGTTTTTTTACTATCATTATTTTATATATATATATAAATCTTCCAACATAATATAACCTTCATATTTTTTCTACTTACAATTAATTACATAATAATCTGATCCTCCTCCCACCCACCCAATATATTATCTCTTGGCTAAATAATATTTTGTATATTTTCCCCATTTTAACATTTCATCTTTGATAACTATATCTTTCCAGTTAACTTTTTTCATTCTCCAAATCCATATTTTAAACTATTTTAATCTTTTTTTTAATCAGAAATTTCATGGGTCACACAAATAGTTTCTATTCAGCCAATGAAATTCTTATTCTAATATCTTTGCTCCGCTTTTATTCATTAAATAATTGATGATCTAAATATTTAAAATTATTAATTGCCCTGTCCAATTATCACTTTTTGTTTTTGTTTTAGATTGAGATATATAATAACGCTCACTCTACTGTTTATGCATGTATCATTTTTCAGTAACTGTCATCTACTTTCATTGGTCTCCGATTCAATGACACAGAATTATATATATTATGATTCCACCATTTTTGAACTTTCATCTGTTACCGACGAGTAATAATTATAATAAAATATTTTTTTCTTTCATATGCATAGTTTTTGTTTTTAATTTTCTGGAACATTTTTATTATTTGATTTAAAAATAATAACCATATTTTTAGTTTTATAACTCAGAAATAACTTTTTTTTGACATTTTTATTTTTGAAGTAGAAATGCTCTTAATTAAAACAACTAATGCGATTCTAACCATTTTAACACATTATTCCTCATTCTGTAAAATGAGTTTTCTTTTGTGTTTGCCTATTTAAGCATTTGACTTTTTTTGAATAATTATACAAATCCTACAAATTAAAATGTATATAAAGAAAATCAACTGTCAATTAAGTTATTTTTTAAATAAATTAATCATTAGATAACATTATTTAATTACCATAATTAATATGAATTCCAAAACTTATCACAACAGTTCTTTCTATAAGAATTTTGAGGATTAAAATGGGAAACTAGATTATTTAAGTTATCTAAATCAGCAGCCAGCAATCTGATGGTCCGTGGACCACTGATGGTTCATGATGTAATTTTAATGGTCTGCAAAGAAATTTAGATATTATTTAAATTCGCTAAGCTCACTGAATAAATTTTTTAAATAAAAAAATAAATTTTGTTTACTCTGTATTATTATATATGTAAACTAGAACAATAACATTATATTGCTAATTGATTTGTTACCAAATACTACTGTGACTTGCAAAACATCTACCTCAAAGGTGTTTAATTAATCCCTTCTTGGTCAGTGGCATAGAAAAATTAACAAAATAAGAATACCAAATTCCGTACAATTGACTAGGTATCAAATTTGTCTATGGAGCACCCTTGTGTTAAAATTAAAATTATTAATAAATATATATGTATATTATACTCAATGCTTGTATTAATTCATACTTTTAAAAATTATGTTAGTTGTCCACAGTATACAAAAGATTGCAAACCGCTGGTCTAGACTTTGCTGATGGTAAAGTTGTTTTTTGCAAATAATGCTTCAGACTTTCGGGAAATGTTGCAAGAATTATAAGATAAAAGTAAAAAAGTGAGATTAAAGATAAATGCTGAAAAGATTAATGCTCAATGAATTTCTTCAGAAAAAAAAATGGACTGATAACCATGAATGAGAACAGTATTTCCCAAAACTTATTTGATTGTGGAACACTACAAATCCTAAAATTTTAAGGAAATACTTTGGTTTTTGTAATAGAAAGATAGATTTGGGTTTTTCAGTTTTAATAAAAAAAATAAGGTAGATAAGTATAAGAGTTAAAGAATAAAATAAATATTTATTCCAAACTTTTAGTTATATATATATAAAAACAAATAATAAATAGTCAATAATGTTTTTGATAACTTGATTGTTTTTGGGTCTTTGAATTATACATTCCTCTAAGGTCATAGAACACTGTTTAACCTTCTATCAGACACCAGTGTTCAGTGAAACATTGTTTGGCAAATGTTGATTTAGTCATTAACACAACTACAAGCATCTTAGTCAGATAATTAATACTGGATGAAAACATAATGGAACAAAATTAATCATAGAATTAAACTTGGGTGGAATGCTTATGGTATAAATAACTTAATTTTAAAAGAAAATATGCCTGTGTGTTTGAGAACATTTTTAATAGATGTTTTATCAGTTCCTACTTATAGATCTGAGACATGGACACGTGACAAGCAGAGCAATTCAGCGATTTCAGCACACTCAACAGGATGTGAAGAAATGTATGTTAGAAATAACAAAAAGGAATGAAATAAAATAAATGGGTGAGAAAACAAACGGTAACATTGATATCAATGAAAGCTGAAATGTAACAGGGCTGACCATATTTCTAGAAGAGATGGTAATATATAGACAGTTAAAATGTTAAATTAGATCCCAATAGATTATACAAGACCTAGAAAGAGACCATGTGTGAAATGGTTGACGTAAAATAGTTTTCTGGTAAGATATAAAGAAGAGAGGTTAGGAATCAGATAAACTGGATTGAACATGGAGAAATCTTCATCTTGCAGTGATCAAGAATAGTCACAAATGATAATGATTTGACTAAATTTTAAATGTAGGATATCTGCGCTATTTCTAATTCTTAGTTTAAAGAAAAATCAAAACGTATTATTGAAAATGCACAGTCCATTTTTTTAGATACTGTTTGAAGATTACAAATTAGTTTGCAATGCTAATAATTGATTTATTAATTTTAAAAAAGGTTTGAAGATATCAGCATTATATAGAGGATTGGTAGATTCATTGTTGTCAGGCCCTAAGAGTGCTTGTGGGTGACCCTCACAAGGTTTTTTCTTTGCATTATTTTGTACTATATTTACATATTTTTGGGTTGTTGTTTTTTTTTCAAAGTATTTTACAAATATTTGCTTTAAAACAAATATATTTATGATTTAGCTCAGATTTTATTTGAAAATGTTCGATTTGAAACAAGGCATGTGGAGAAAATTTTAATAACATTAAAAAGTGAATTTTAGTTGGCTGAAGAAGAAATGTCTTTATTATGATTGTAGCAAAAATATTTTTGAGATATTTTAATATTTCTAAGTGCAATTTTAAATTACAAAAAAAAAACATATTTTTTTAAAACATAGAAGGGAATTACACCCTAAGCACATGCGCTGCAATGTTGTTATAACAGCTCAATCGTCTTGTTGAGTACTAACGATACTCTCAAATGAAAGCACTAGATAGGGGCTTGAAAAAATAAGAGTGACCATTTTATCTTTTGTTCTAAATTCAATTATATAGGCCAATCTAAAGCATCTTAAACAAGACATTTATTTTTTATATAGCGCAATGTTTTTTTTTTTGTAATCTATAATATTAATAAGCCAAGAAGCTAATACACATGCGCTTTGAAGATGTCACTATATAAATGAATACTCCCACTTTTTCAAACTCAAGATAAAGTGATCAATTAATAACTTCACGCTCTTTATTTCAAACACTTCAGATTTGCCCATACATATACTGTTGGGTCGAAAATATAGGTGGATTCATTCTATATTTTCTTAAAGACTTTATCTTGTGTTTGAAAAAGTAGGAGTATTCATTTATATAGTGACATCTGCAAAGCACATGTCTAAAGCATCTTAGTAAAAAAATTGAATATTAAAAATGATGATTTAACACTCACTCAGATTGTAGAAATGGAGTTCAATATAAAAATAGATTTTATAGTAATAGTCAAATGATGAAAATTCATTGTTCTGATTATGTATTTCAGTTTATTACTTTGTTTTCTATATTAGTGATATTGAAAATATTTTTCAGATCTCCCCCCCCCCATTTGTAAATCTATATTTGTAATAAATTAAAAATTTTGTAAACACAATATAGAATCAAGATTTAATGATTAAAATTAAATGTTGCAAATATGACTGACAAACAGCCACTTGGGCTTTTAAAGAAAGAGGATGTCTTGCATTGGTGGTCGAGAGATCAGCGCGACTGCCTTGCACTTGCAGGCAGTTACCCGGGTTGCGGGTTCGCATCCCGGACGATGCTATGACACTTGAAAAAAAAAAAAAGAAGAGTGTGAGGAGTTAATTAGTGAAGTAATTAAACTTAAGTAATTATTGTAATACTCTAAAATTATATATATATACAAGGAACTGTAATTTCTACCGAATCATTTTCTGTTATTTTATATTATCACAAAATTTTAATTTTTTACTTTTAATTATGATCACTTGGGGGCATGGCACAATAATATCTATGAAGAAAAATCAAAAGTAATGATGATTAATACTGGGGAAAGAGAACATAAAGAATTTTTATTGGGGGGTATAAAGTTAAGTGTGGTGAATAGGTATAACTATTTGGGAATTGTATAAGTAATCAGAGAAATTGCTTGGATAATTAGGAGGAAAAAATTGATAAATGAAGGAAAGGATTGATAAAGAAATTAACATTGTTTTCATATAATAAATATGATGTAGCTATAATTGTATGGGAGTGGCAGTATCAGGGTTAACATATGGTAACAATGTGTCATGTGTTAGTAAAGGGATATTAGATTACTTAGAAAAAGTGCAATGAGAAGTAGGAAGACATGCATTAGAAGCAGATGGGTGGACAGCAAAGGAGGCAGGAAATTCAAGGAGAAATGGGATGGTCAAGTTTTTATATGAGGGATGCAAAAAGAAAAATGAAAAATGTTTGATAGATTGTAGTTTATGGATAATAAAAGATTAGCCAAAATAGTATTTAATTGGGTTATGAATAAAGGGCAGGCAACAAGATATTGAGAAAGGTAATGGGGTATGCAGAAGATTTGGATAATGAATTTATGTCAGTATACTTGTACAAAAGGTGGGATGATTGTGTTAGGATAATTGTTAAGTGTTATAGTGGTAAAGAATGTGATAGAATAATAGTTTTATTAATAAAGAATAGGGAATTGGAGAGATGGAGAACTAGTATGGAAAGTAAAAAAAAGTTTAAATATATATAAAAATAAATGGAATATTGGGTGCGAGTTAATTTATGATAATAGCAAGGTAAATAGTTTACTGTTTAAGACTTGAATGGGATCTTTAGCATCAAGGGAATATACACAAATGGAAAAATGTGAGTGATTTAGTCTGCAAGTAGTGAAAGGAAGGCTTAGAAAATATTAGGCATCTGTTAATATAAATGGATGAAAACAGAAAGAGTACAAATAATGAAGTTGTGGAAGAATAAATATAAACAAAGTGATTCTACAGAAAGTGGATTATTGGTTTTTATGCTGGGTTTGGGAAAAGATAAGGGGGATTTAGATATAAAGGCCATGGAGTTGACAAAGATTATATTGTGGAAATAGGATGGAGCAAGATATGGAAAAACTTTAGGGCAGGGAATAGAAAGGGAAGGTAAAATGGCTAATAGGTTTCTATGCATGTAGTTGGTGAGAGATTCCTGACTCCTTATAAAGGAGAAGTCACAGTGCATTACATCACATATATAGCTAATAGTTTTCTCTGGGCATAGTAGCTGAGAGACTCCTGATGAGGAAGGAGAAGCCATAGTGCATCATATATATATATATATATATTACAGATATAATAATGATAATGATAATAGATGGACAACTGGATTCCAAGAGATTGTAAAAGACCCAGAAAGAGACCACATGTGAGATGGATGGATGAAATAACAAAGTGTGCAGGGGTGATGTGGAGAAGAGAAACTAAAGATCGGAGGTGGATTGAACTTGGAGAGACCTTCATCCTGCAGTGGATTGATAATGATTGTTGTTGTTGTTGATGATGATGATGATGATATTGCAGATATTTTGAAATTAAAGCTGACATAAACGTAATCATCGAGTATAATTATTTTAACTTTGTCAATTATTTTAGCACTTTACGTTTTTATAATAATTTTGCTGCCCATGTTTGCGATGGTAGAATACCATATCTTTCTTGGGGGGGGGAGTGCGATGGCAAAATGCTGTAGTTGTGATTATAATGATAACTTAAAGTGCTAGAATAATTTGCAAAGTTAAAATAATTATGGTTAGATGATTACATCATGCAGCCCAAATCCCAAAGTACCATGTTGCATTTTTTAAATCCAGCTTTCATCAATCTAGTATTTTTTAAAAAGTGGGTGCACAACTATAATTTTAGTAACATAGTAATTATGTAATTAAAGTGCTTGAAGACAGTATTTTTTCCAAATTTACAATATTAAAAAAGTCTTTGAAAATTTTATTTAAAGTTTTTTATAGTTGTCTCTTACAAGAAATTAAAATATTCATACTTATGCACAGACAAAAAAGGCTTTCTAATATGCTTGTTGTTTTAAAATCTTTATTGACAAAATGGAAAGGAGAGATTCTTCTTATTTAAGAACAAAACAAAGCACTTTTCTTTTATATCTTCACCTTGCTTATTATTAAGTCTATTTAATTTTTTTTTTAAAAAAAAAAAATCTGGTATTTCTTTCTTGCACAAAAAAGAATACTTCAATTAGATTTTTTATTTTAATTCAAATGAAAATAGTTAAAAACTATTAAAAGCAATATAAAAAAAATATTAAGCACAGTATATTTTGTACATATATGTGTATATACTGTTTTTCCATTTATATTATGTTGTGAATGATATTCAGAATTAATATAGATAGATAGGCCGACCAACAGATAGATGGGTGAATATATGAATATACAGATGATTGAATGTATATGTGTTTATCTATAGAAATAATACATATTTAAACAAAGGTTTATAGGCAATGCATTAACTATTTTTCACTAATGCATGCCTTCTGCTAGGGGGCATCTTGAAATAATATAATGGATGGAAATGTTTGTAACATATCAGGGAAAATACTTTAATATGATATATCTTTACTACTTAAATATTATACTTTTTTGTAAATTTGATATTTTATGTTTTGCCACCTCCATCACCCACCTGATACCCTATCCTGTTATAACTGACTGCCCAACTGAGGGCCAATGATGATAATATACTGATGGCAATCATTATAAATGGCTGCCCAATCTAGGGCTGGCAATGATCATGTATTAGTGATCATCACTACAAAATTAGCACTCAACTTGATCTCAACCACAACTAAGCAAGAAAAAGTATGCATTTTATGTAGAATTAATTTTAAAAATTATGTGAAATATATGACAAGAGTATAGAGGGTTATAAATTATAAAAATAGTAGTTTTTATATATGTTTAAAGAAGTTCATGTTGAGAGCTAAGTAAAAAATCTATGATTTTGGAGATTGGAGTGGGTGTTTGATTGTTGAAGTTTGTTTAGCTGTATTTTCAGTTTTGATGATGGATGGAGGGTTTTGTTATTGGCTTGAGGATGCAATGTTTTCATGCAACTCTGAGATGTGGTCTATCTTGGCTATTTTCTCCAACACATTTTTTTATTTCCTATTATTTATTACAGTGCAGTTAATGTAGTCCTGCCATGATTCCAGTCTCTAAGTCTCCAAAGAAAAGGAACAAAACATAGCCAATATTTCCCATCTTATAAGTCACAAAGAAGCCGGGTGTAGGGTAGTATTTTCCAGACACTTTAAGGGAGCAGGACTTTGCAAAGATGTTTGCATTTTATTGGTGTTCATGATGCATTGTGTACTTATAGTCCAATGGCTAAATTTTTATCTATCTCAAAATTTCAGGTCACTACTCATTCTGTTAACTGTCAGATGTCTGTCAGAGTCTCTAAAAAATTGATGAGTACATAGTTTGAGATATGAACTTTGTTTTGATTATACATGTATATTATCCAAAATATTGTTAGATAGGTGTTTTATTTCTATTTTTCTTTTTTTCCCAGAAGGGAAGTTATGTAACAGGACTGTTATATGGCACACAACAACATAGTTGTGTGTATGTGCACAAATATATATAAAGTTGAAAGGAAAAGGAGAAGTAAACACAGAAAAATTTTGTAGATATTTTCTACACCTTCCTGGAATAAAATAAAATCATAGTGAAACATTAAATAATTTTGGATTTAAAATTGAATTTTATTATAAATTAAACAGTTAAAAAATATTTAATAAATATTATTTGTAATTTTGATTTAAAAACAAGCATGATTTATTTTTGAAATCTTTTAGTTAATGCTTGTATACAATTCTCTACGTAAAAACATGTAGATCACACCTTCGTTAAAATTGAAAAGTTGATTTTAAAAGTAGCTTCTAATTAAAAGGCAAAGATCTGAAAGGATTAGAAAGATAACAGTTCTAAAATGTGTTTTTATCACTTCAGATGACTTATAAAAAGAGTTAATAAAGAGATTACAACAGTCTGTTTCTTAGTTTGGTTTTGACATTTTTGAGAAGCAGTTAGCTAATAGCTAACTGCAAAATTTGACTTTTAGTTCTTATTGGAGTTAGCTGCAGTTTGTTGGTAGCTGTAGCAGAGAGCTCACCAGAAGAGATGGATAGCAGAGTTATATAGAAAACTACCATGAGGATATAACAATACAAGGAAACAACTGTTCTACAGTTTAATGGTAGAGTTTGAATTCACATGGAGGATAAGGGTCAACTTCTTTGTAATTCATAACTACAAATGTATTCTCAGAAAACAGCTGACTAGCCTGGAACAATCCTAGACAGAATGGAACTGATTCAATGCCAGTGTTTAACTTATTGTCTTTCCTAATGCTGACAATTGCCTGGACTATGCCTGTCCTGATGATGTTCACTTACTCACCAGCTTCCCAAAGAATTGTTATATATGTGGCTGTTTATCTGTATATGCAGAGAAGCACAGATAAGTGTATTTTTATGAAGTGAGTTGTTTAAAATAATTCATTTATAAATAGACATATAGAACAATATTTTTAAAGCCATTTAAAAATCTGTATTTTAAATGATAACAAGTAACTTTTGCTTGAATTGAAAATGACATTTAAAAAAATATAACTTAAAATAAAACAAGTAAATAATTTGCTTGAGTCAAACATCTAAAAGAAATGAGCAATCACAGGTGATTTTGATTTGTAAATTTTTAAAGAAATTGTTTTAATAATTCCTGGGAAATGACATTTAAAAAAAATGTAACTTAAAAAAGCAAGTAATACTTTTGCTTCAATTAATATTAAAAAGTAAAGAATAGATGATTCTATAATCAAAATTTAAAGACATTAATTATTAATCAATCAAAACAGTTACCAATTGAAAACTAATCTTTTTTTAAAAGTAAACTTTAAACAGTAATGAGAGAATTAATGATTGATTTATATTTTTTTGTAAACACATGTATGTGAATTTTATATACTCTTAATGTATTTTAACCACAAAATTAATTATGGAAAGTATATTTTGAATAATCTTATTGTGTTAAATTAAAATATGTTCTAAACATCAGTGCACAAATATACATGCACTGACATATGTGGAAAATGTTAATCATTTATAGTATTTTTATACAACTTAAACTTTTAATCATTTTTATTATTATTAAATGTCAATTCAAATATGTTCAGCTACATGTCTGTGTGCTGATTGTGTTTTAAATAAACCTATATGAACATTTATGTAAACCCATGTATTTTATATTTAAAAGTGGCAATGGCAAATGTTTATTTTGTAACAAGTCAAATATGTTCAGAAATTACATGCACACATAATATGTGTGCATCTATATATCAATTTATGCTAATCAACACATTGAAATGTATTAATTGTATACCATAAACATGTGTCTGTGCGGATATCTATATATGTGCTATATGTAAACCCATTAACAAGTATTGTAAAATCAATAAAATAATTTAAATTTTGTATATTAATCAAAATCAGAAGCCTCAATTGATATGTGTATAGCCTTATTCTAGATATCTTAGTTTCATTTTTTTTTAATTATTGTTGTTAATAAACTTGTATTTCAATTATTAAAATTATTCCAGTGACTTACATTTAAATTGTTTTTAGATCGTATTATGTATTGTATCATCAATTGGTCACAATACAGTAATGGCTGAGATGAGATTCATGCACAATGGTCTGATATATAAATGGGGATGTATTTAGTGTTTAAGGGACATCCAGTATGATTGATATATCTTGGTTGGTGCTGAGATTATATTTTTAAAGCCCATGTATTATCATTTTATTTTAGTTTAGTCATATTAGAAATTAAATTTATAGTTGGCCAGTACATCAATAGTTCTAAGTGGCCAGAGGGATTGATGAAGATCAGTATGTTTTAATATCTCAGCATTGTTGTTTCATAGTTTGATATTCTTATGGATTGGCACCTTAAGTTGGTGCATCAAAATTAATGTTTAAATAATTGCCAAAAACTGTAAAAGGCTAAATAGTTGTCTTGGTCGACAGTAGACCCATTTCAAATCCAGTCACAAGATTGACTGTTGATTTATTGTATTGTTGCTCAATCATGATTTATTTATACTTTTACTTATTGATATTGCTGCTGAATTTAGTTATACTTGTAGTTGCTCTGAGGAGTAACTAGGCTGATCTCTTGGAGAGGTAAGATCTCTCATGCTCTCTTTAATATATAAAATTTCTTAATTACATATTATGATTACTTAAACATTATTTTAAATATTTGGATAGTCTACTTAAATCTTGAATGTTATATCTATACTTATGTATTTTAAATTTATATTAACCTTTTGATCACTGATTATTTTATTGGCTGAGTGAGGTAAAAGTCTAAGCTTTTAATTGGTCAACTCACAAACTTAAGTGTCAAAATATATTCATCTTTTAATATTATATTCACTTTAGTTTCATTTGTAAAAGTGAACAAAAGTTTTTTTCAAAAATAAAATTTTATTTATAATTATAAAAATATTAGATAGTGGTAAATCTTAAAAAGAACACAATTCACCAATCAAAAAGATTTCTGACATCAGTGATTTTTCTCCCAATTTTACGCTGCAGAAAAATAAAATAATTTTTGCTTTATCAAAATAATTTGTAATATGTCAAAAAATATTTTTAAAATGTCAAGCGTTGTTAGCCGAGAGGTTATCGCAGCTGCCTTGCAAGCAAGTCGTTGGTTACAGACAGTTGTGGGTTCACATCCCAGACGATGCTATGACATATGAAAAAAAATGGTCTAAAACATTTGTTTATCACTTTCGAATTGAAAGAAAAGAAATCATAACGCTTAGTTATTGACAATCCATTTTCTTTGTTGTCAAAAGCTAATAACTCAATCAGGTTCAAAAAAGACCCGCTTTAACCTCGCCTTTTTTTGTTAGACCTTTAGTGACAGTTTTATTGATTTTTTTACTTGTAAAATAATTTAAGAGAGGGTAGCATCTTATGGAATTCTTTTTAATTTTTAAAAAAAATGCAAAATCTTAATGGTAGCATTAAAAATGATGAAAATGGACGATTAAAAGCAAATTCTAGTTAACTTGAATTTTGCCTTAAAATTGTTAAATCATTTTAATTGAAAATATTATTGATTTGGGGGGTTGATGATTTTTATGTCATCTCTCCAGGTTTACTCTTCCTTTATACCAAGATCTTCCATTCCATTATTATTATTATTATATATATAGCTTTCTGGGTAAAAATTTTTATAACATGCTTGATTTGAAGTAAAAAAAAAGAATTCATTAAAACCCAAAACAAAAAGTTATTGTATATGTTAATAGAGAAAACTTATTTAGCATCAGGACTGCCAATTAGTAATTGGATTCTGGCAATTTTAAAAGGTAACATCTCTTTACATAAATGGAATTAGTTTATTTTTATTCTTTATCAAATTAAAAATGCATAAAATACTAATTCAACATATATGGTATGATATGTATTGTAATGGAATGAAAATCATCTAGATTGAGAAAAGAAAATCTAGTATCTATGCTCCACATTGAGCAACCATTTGTAATGGAATAAAAATATCTAGATCATTTATAACCAAAAATGTAAAGAATCTATATATGCAATGCCTGTAATGGAATATGAAATCAATCTAGACAAAATCCACTTCCTTACTACTCCTCATTGGGGCAATCATTAGCACCAAATCAACAGTTTTAGATCTACTACCAATAACCAAGTAAGCAATTTTATACCTCAATAGGACAAACCACTGTACAACTCGCCATTTTACTCTTTATTTAGTGCTTTCTCATATATATATATATGTTTGTATATCTGGGTGCCACTAAGCTATCTAAACCGAGACAACATTACATTAGATACCTACTTATACTCTACCAGGTTTGAGCCTCAGTTGGTACATTATTTATGGCTGTGTAGGATTTTCCATTTTATAACCATAGCATTTGCATTTGTATTAAGGGTAAAACATCCTTATTATTTTCTAATTGGGCAAATAAATTCTCAGATAAATTATCATATAAGAGTTTAACATCATAAATTCATATTTAATATTATCATAAGTGTTACTACCTCATATTTAATACTATAGATTATTTATGCAACATTCTTGTAAAAAAACTTATTGTTAACCAAAAAATGATATCATTAAAAAGATTTTCTTTAAAACATTTATTTTTGAAAAGGCAACTTTTAAACAGTTTATTACTGCAAAAGGGAAGCAGTTTCTATGTGCTAAACATAAAGTTGCCATTTTCAAATGATAAAGTAATTATTTTTTAATAACAATAAATATTATTTTAAGTCTCTTTCTTTGATGATAACTAACCCTGAATTTATTTTTGTTTTAATAACAAAATCCAAATATCAACATTTTGAATAGGAAAATTTGTCCGATGACTATCCAATATTTCATTCTAGTAACTTTTTGAATAGATCAATTTATCCAATGATACTAAGCGCCATTATTCTATATAAGAATTGTTTACAAATTTATTTTCATAATTTTATAATAGCAGATATTAATTTTTAAAATGCCTATCATTTGACAGCTCATATTTGTAATAAATATTGTTAAGATTATCAATATATTATTTAGAATAAAAAGTTTAATTGTAAAAATAAAATGTTCACATATCCTCATTAGAGCCTATTTAAAATAGAAAAGTGAAGTTTGCTGTTCAACAGATTAATAATCTTGTTATGTGATTGGTGGTCACATCTTTTAGTAAAGATAGTCTTTACTGGCACTATTTTTTTATTTTTTAATAATGCAGTAAATTTTACAGTGGTAAGAAAGTGTATGTTGCATACATTGTATGTATACAAATCAATTGTTTTTAGATAAGGATCCTTTTAAGACAGTAAAAGTAAACACTGAATAGCCTTTAAATGGCCTATAATAGGGGGAAGTTCTCTAAATATCTGTTATCAAGAGACACTAAAACGTAATACCATAATTGCTAACTGGTGAATATTTTAAGAGCTTGAATAATTTTTAAGCTTGTTTTACTATCGAGGAATAGTTGAATACCTATTTACTGACTTATATTAGATGATTAGACAGATGAAAGAAAAATTAGCAACTTGTTGAAAATATTATTATATTTACATAGTCTACATTTGAACCCAGTCATAGGTATATAGATATGCTACCATTTTTCTGTGAGGCCCTACCTTTGAAAATAACCGACTTTTAAAACACAATTTCACAAGTTAAATTAAAATTAATTTGATTTGAATTCAACAATATTATGCTTTAAAGTGGAATTTCTTTAATTGTATCATTTTTGCTTCTAAAATATTACTTCGAAAACTGGTCTTAGCATGGATTTTTTTTTTTCCATGTGTCATAGCATCGGCCGGGACGCGAACCCACAACCGTCTGCAACCAACTACTTGCTTGCATGGCGGCTGCGATACCTCTCGGCTAACAATGCAAGACGTCTTAGTATGGATTTATTGCCAAGTCTAAACATTTATGATGGGAAAACTTATTAACTCCCAGACTTAGATTCATATTTATTTAGTGAAACGGAATGCGATCGTTGCCCCGTTTTATACTGCACTTTTACACCTTCCACAGAGTTTTAATAAAGAAAATTTTTGATATAAAAAATTAATTTAAAAATAGTTAAAACGTTGTTATAATAATGAATGATAATGAATATTAAAAAGACCATAGTAATGTTATACCGTCAGTTCTCATATATATTTATTATTTTATTTGTGTTCGTCAACTTTTAATTTCTGAGGAAATAAATATTAATAAGTATAATTTTGATTTTATTAAACTAATTGAATGTTTTCACATTAACACTTATTATGACATTAATCTCTTAGTCATTCCATATATAAACATAATCTTGTATTCTTTATTGTAATAAAATATATCATAAATTAAGTTATAAATTGTATTTCTTTTATATAAAATAATAATATCGAGGAAAAGTCGATATAGTGTTGTAAGAAAGCTATCAAAATTTAGCTCACATATATTAAGAATATTTTAATGTAATATATTGTGTTTAACATTAATAGACTTGTAAATAATACTAAATGTATATACAGTCATCTAACAGTAAAAAAATAATTCGACCGTGGATGCAGAAATTCAAACATTACGAATCTAATTGAACATTAAAAAAGATTTAAGAATATAAACAGTTGTTTCATAGAGGAAATGCCTAATTAACAAATTATATGTTTAATGAATCCAGTTAAAACGCAATAACAAATCCATTTGTAATTTCACTAATATAATTACCTACGAAGAAAGAAATAACAACAAAGATAAGAGATGCAATGTTTTTTAGCAAACGCAAATCGCTTAATTGGCAAGATGTTATAAGAAGCAAGGGGTGCCACACAAATTATTCCTTGTGGGGGGGGGGGATTATATCCCTGTAATAATTTCATCTATATTTAACAAAATGATTATATTCAGAGCAGAGAATGTGAACTTTTGTTATTAATAGTTCAACAAAATAATAGTCAAGTGTTGGTGGCCGAGTAGTTACCACAGCTGCCTTACAAGCAGTTGTCCTGGGGTTCGCTTCCCGGCCGACGCTTTGACACATAACAACAACAACAAAAAAACTATTTACAATTTAATTTATTGTAGATATACATATAAGAATGTTTAAACGATTAAATATTTATAAAATTATTGCATAAGGAATATTGCAGTAAATATATACACGTCATGTAACATAATCTAATATAGAACAGAATTTATTTCCTTGGGCCAAGAATTTTAACCTACTTGGTAATCTATTTGTTTTATTACATTCTAATAGCTCTCATATATAAGTTGGAGGCCAATCTGCTAATTCATTGACAGTAGATGTAATATAATAACCGATTAACTTCTGTAACTTTCTTTCCCTTTTTTGTTCCTTGCTAGTTCACATACCAGTATACACTTTAGCACAAATGGGTTTTATATTTTTTTAGGAATCATGAAGTCTTGTGTTATGATAAACCTAGCATTAATTGATATTGATATGTATACGATAAATATGTTTTGTCCACTTTCTTGATTTTATATTTAGTTTTTTTTTTTTTTTTTGGAATATTAGCACAACCCCTCAGATTTATAGCTTTGGATAAGGGCGTGATTGTTACGATGTGGTATTTATGCCAGGACCAGTTGGCATTAAAATGACCATAGTTTTCACAACTATATGATATTACAGAAACTATGGTTATCTTTGCACTTACATATGTTAGACTATTTCCACTGTCTAACATTAAATATTGAATGTTTTCAGAAAATTTTAAACATTATTTACATTTCTGAATTACATTTGTAATAGCACGCAAGTTAGTATATACGTAATGTTTTGAATAATATTATTCACCTCTTGGCTTCAGGTGTTGCTGAGCTGACCAGTGACAGTACTAGCATGTGATTCGAACCTGGATTCTTAAATTCTTAAGTATTGAATTTTAAGATAATCCTCAGTTGATATTGAATCTTTTTATAGCTCATAATATTATTCTTTGCTATTATTTGGCAGATAATTTTGCATATATATATATATATTTCTATCTCCATGTTAATCTCCGATATTGAAAGTCATGAAGTAATTTTATATATGACAAATTAAAATAAATATAATAAGGTGATGGACAGTTTGTTGTATAAATATATAAAACTATATATAGCAAAAATGGCCAATTTATGGCAGATTTACTAAAACCTGCCATTTTATGTGACTACATTTGGTGCCTTAGTAACTTTTGACTGATGGATGGTTGTGATAGGATTGAGGTAAAGATGAGAGATGCAATGATAAAAACAAAACACTTGCAAATATATATTATGGTGCAATGATTGTGCACCACAAGCTCTACATGTATAGAAACCAGTTTTTATTTGAATGTGTGTGCTGTAGTGAAAATTATCAGAACTGTCAATGTGGGCAAGGAAAGCAAGTGTTAATAACTCCATAACACTACAGATATATTATTCATTAAGTAGGACTTAAAGTATATATTTGGGGTAAGGATAATGTCTAGCTTAATAATTGATTAATAAAAGATATTAATATTTTCATAAAATGGTTTGTGAATGCAGAAAATTTGAAACCTGACAATTATACCATTAATTTGTTATCTATATATTTACTGAACAAATGATGAAGATATGTGTAGGAGATTGTGATCTGGGCCAACTGATGAGTACTGGTTTAGCATGAAATGCACATATATTTTTTTCATGTCTTTGATGATATGTTTTAGTAATGTGTGATGGAATAGAAGTTTGAAATTTATTTAAATACATATGATATGAAGTTAAGATTAAGTATGTCTAAAATAGGGTGCATATGGAGTTGAAAATGTTATGTACTATATGGCCAACTTGAAAAAGTGTATGTTTTAAATGTATCTCTAAGTTGGTCTGATTTCTGAACTGAAGGATAGTTAGTATACACTCTTATTCTTCTCTTTTACTTTCTTTGCATATCTTCATATATATATATTGCTTATAATAACTTTTTTCATATACACTTCAATGCAAACAAAATTTCTTAAAAAACTTCTTTATTTTCCTTATAGTTTCGACTTTCCAGCAGTCTTCATCAGAGCTATATTTTGATATACATATGTGTATATTTTATATATATGTGAAGTGATGGTTATGTATTTATATTATTCAAATATTGTAGCTCTGATGAAGACTGCAGGACAGTCAAAACTGTAAGGAAAATAAAAGAAGTTTTTGAAGAAAATTTGTTTGCATTGAAGTGTATATGGAAGAAGTTATTATCTGAAGGACAGTTGTGATAAGATTGAGCTTAAAGATGAAAGATGCATTGGTAAAGACAAAAACTTAAATATATATATATAGCAAAAATTACCAATTTATTGCAAATGCACCACTTTATGTTGCTAAGTTTGGTGTCTTGGAACTTTGGTGATAAAAATTATTGACCAGCTGTTGTAAAATAGTATTGTAAATAAAAATAAATTTATATTTTAACTGTAATAGTCTATTATTTATATAGCACTGACTATGTATGCAGTATTATAAGGAAGGAATCATGATCAAAGATTGACTTATATATAGATAAACTGTAAGCATACACTTATGCTTTTCAAACTGATGCTCACAGGCGAATGCAAGTGAATTCATAGAAGTGCATGACCAGAAGTTTGTTCCTTTTTAACTGGGGGGGGGGGATTATAACAAAAATTTTTAATTTAATGAATGAAATGTTTTAAAATCTATTAATATATTGTTTGTTTTTTCTGACGTTCATTTTTTTATTGGTTCTTGAATACCATTTGTCTAAATCAGTTGTGAGGTTGTAATAGTTTTAACTTTCATTTTATTATTGTTTGTTTTTAAAAGACTTACAATTTTTTCTTTATGAAAATTATTTTCATTATGAAATTGATAAAAAAAATCAAATATTCTATGATTCAAATTTGAGAACTTCTGCTGCTTTCATTAATGTTGCAACAGCTTAGTATAATTATGGGGTATGGTTACGGTACTGCTGGAGTATGGTTATGGTACTGCTGTGATACCATTTAAATTGTCTTCTTAGAGTCTTTAAAATGATTGTTGACTATTATTTTATGCTTAAAACTCAAATTAAACTATTCTGTCAAATACTGACATCTTCAGATTCTTTTGTAATTAACAAGAAAAGTCCCACCAAGTATACATTGAAAAGATTCAAAGGTTGCTCATTGGTTGATTTTTTGAACAACCCCATTATTAGAGTATGAGAGGAGGAAAATGCACAATTTCATAGTATATTTAATTATTTGTAATTTTTTTATAAAATATTTTTATTAAAATTATTAAAAATATAATATATTCATATTTTCATTAGATTTTTTTCACATATGTTTCACTTATAAAGATACAAGATAAGCAACTTGAATTACATTAAATGTGACAAATATGATTTTGTTTTTCTATCAAACATTTCAAACAATGGTGATTCTGAATTTTTGTGATAATTTAATAAATATATATACAATTATCAATTTCACACAAGTATTTCATCGATTTATTATGTCCTTATAATAATTCTTTCAGATTTAAAAATTGGAATTGATTTTAAAAATATTTCATTAATTTACTTTTTACAATAGCATTATAACAAAAAACCAATGTTACACATTTTTATATATTTTTTTATTATGTGGAAAGTTTAAATATGATTTTTAAAGAATTTTTTCATTTGTAAATTTAAATTTGCAACATGTCAAGCCCAGTTTGTTGATTCATAATAAATAATAATGGTTTTAAACATTAAAATGATGAATTATTGTCTCAAATTCTCATTAGATGTGGGTGGAAAACAACTAAATGTGAAAGGGTTAATAATGTAAAAATAATTATAAATCTTTGGTAAACTTTGCAAAAAGTCAAGTTTTTGTTATTCTAAAAATTTTGTTGATAAAAAATAATATGAAAACTGATTACCAAGAACTAAATTCATCAAACACAACACATAGAGGTAGGACTTACTACCTATTCAAAAATACTGTCATCTTCAGATTTAAAAAAAAAAAAAAATTAGTATTTACTAGTAGTCAATATTCCATAATATATAATTCTGCAATTTTTAAAAAAATTAGCAAAATATCAATATAGATGGTTGTGCAAGCATGATCTTAAGTAAACAGCAAACAGTGATTTTTCTGGTTGAAGACCATTGTTTCACTTAATAGTTTAATTAAGGGAAAATAATGTAGAAACGAAACTGGATTCCAGGAGATTGTAAAAGACCCAGAAAGAGACCACATGTGAGATGGATGGATGAAATAAAGTGTGGAGGGGTGATGTGAAGAAGAGAAGCTAGAGATCAGAAAATATGGAATGAACTTTCAGAGACTTTCATCCTGCAGTGGATTGATGATGATTTCAATGATGATGAATGTAGAAAATATAATTTAAATCAATATTATCTTAATAATAAATTCACTGCATTTGGAACATCTTACCATTAGTTAGGTTTAGCCGGCATTTTAATACTATCATAAAAAAGAGTTATGATCTTTATTAAAAAATTTATTGGAACTGTAGACAAGATCTAATAATTATTTATAGTATATCTAATTATTGAGATATGTGTGATAAATGGCTTCATTTATTAGACAATGCAAAACCACTTCTTTGACATATTTTATGTGTGGGTGTACAGTGATGTTTGCATAATAATATCAATATCAAGATTATTGATTGGTGATAGAATTAAAATATGTAATAAACATTTGATTCAAATTATTTTATATTTTTACTTGAAAAAATTAAAACCTCTAGGTGGGCCTCATGTGGTCTACAGGCCATATTTTGAATCCTGTTATAATCATAGTAGAATTAATTTAAGATCTTTTGCCTTGCTAATATCATTTAAAGATATGGTCAATACATCAACTTTACAACCAACTGTATAGATGCATTCTCTTATGAATTATTATGGTTTTGGGGTTTCCCAGCTTTAGAAATTTCAGCCAAAGCTAACTGTGGTTGCATTTTATTATTATAGCTGATCTCATTTACTCTTGACTAATTTATAATTTGGTCCAGAAACATTTGCTCATGATAAAGCAGATTTATTTTTTGAGCCAACTGAACGTATTGAAACTCTTAAATCTATTTCCAACAGCCTCTTAAATATTCTTAATTTGAATTTAGATTATTTTCTTGGAGAATCACAGATGGGCAATCTCAGTCAAATAACAATGAATTATCACTTATTTCTTAACCAAAGTATAGAGGGCTCTAATTTTGTTTAAAAACTGGACATTTTAATATATAGAAACTGAACTTGTTTTAGATTTATATATGTTATGCAAGCAAATGCGTAGATTGAGGTAATAAAAAAAAAGTTTGTCCACCTTGGGCTGGTGTCCTGATAGTAAAACTAAAAAGTAAAAAATGATTGCTAGAGGAGAGGGACATTCGATCCAAAAGGTGTGAATGCACCATACAAAAAAAATCAAACAGCTCATCACTGATGAAAGCCATAAGCTAGAAACTAGTTTGGAGATATTTGATAGGTCAGCACTGGATAAAAATGTATTCATATAGGTGTTGATTACTAAAACTTAGACTAGATGATATAAAAGTAGCAAGAATATGATTAGATATTTTATTTAATATTTAAATATATATATAGTATTTATATTTAAGCTAGATGTAATTAAGAGGGATTTGATCCCAGACTTTCAAGCTCCCTTTAGTCATTCACTTCAACTTATACAACCAATGCACATAACCACACACAGGTGAAAGGAATAAATGATCTCCAATATATGTATTTTGTGCTGAACCACCACCTCACACACTTATATATATATATATATATATAATCAGTGCTTGGTTTATATTAAGATAGCAAATCTTCAAACTTATGGCCAATATGGTTATGACAAACAAAAATTGGCAAACAAAAGAACTTTGAACATGCCATCATTAGATTTTCATTGGTATGGATGGCTGAAGGGTTGGATGGTGGGGAAGAATGAGGCCTGTCCATTAAAGTTTGAAGGTTTGCTATCTTAATGTAAACTGAATACTGATTATATAGGTATGTGTAGGAGATGGTGATCTGGACCAACTGATGAGTGTTGTATGAATGTGGTATAAAATGGAGATAGCTGAAAGAAGCTTGAAAGTCTTGAGTTCAAGTCCCTTCTGATTACATTAAATTAAGCATAGACAATATACTTGTATCACATGATCTACTGTTTCTTATGCTTGCTCATAACTGTTGTTGAAACAGGCAGAACTCTTCATACAGTATGGCCACTCAGTGCAAGTTAGGGTAATCAATGGATGCCAGAAGGCTTGTGCATAAAATTCCTATCTAGTGCCTACTCATCCAATATCCCCAGACTAGTTTATAGCTTGTGGCTTTCATCAATGAGGAGCCTTGAATCTGAGAGCACTGCACCTGAAAGCCACAAGCTAGAAACTAGTTCGAGGATATTGGATGAGCAGGCACTAAACAGGGATTTTATGCACAAGTCTTCTGACATCACTCTGGCTTGCACTGAGTGGCACTACTGTATGTAGAGTTTTGCCTGTTTTAATAACAATATGCTTGTATTTGAATGGACATATTAAGGTCCTATATGTAAGGGGTCAGAGTAACTTAAAGTCAACATGGGTATCATGATAATATTACATCAACAAGAGTTTTGAGCATTCTACCATCAGATTTTCAATGATATCTATGGCTGGAGAGTTGGGTGGTGAGAGGATTTAAGCTTATCCATTAGGATTTGAAGATTTTCTATCTTAATATAAACTGAGCACTGATTATATATGTGTGTATGTGGGAGATGATGATCTGAACCAATTGATGAGTGCTGGTTCAGCAGGAAATACTTGGAGATCACTTCTCTTTTTCATATGTATGTGTTCATGTATGTATATCGGTTGGATGAGATGGAGTAGATGACTAAAGGAAGCTTGAAATTCTGGGTTCAAATCCCTTCTAATATTCTGCTATTCTAGAATAATATAATTCAAAGAAAAATAATTAAATAAATTTGATGATATTGCTTTTTTACAAAGGAATTTGTTTCCAAATCGACAACACACGATCTATCTGACTTGATAATTATCTGTATAGCATTGTTAACGAAATTATTCACAATAAATTTCAAAATAGAAAAGTCTATAAAAATCAGGTTAAAGTACAATTTTATTAAGATGAATTGAACTACATTAATTTATATTCGTATATAAAGTTTGCAATAAATAAACTCGTAAAAAATAGAATTTGTTAGTCAAAATAAATATTGTAATGTTATTTTGAAAAACATTATTAATATGTACATATTGCCCGTCATTCTTGTCATTAATCAAGAAAGTCAAACAAAGTCTTGCATTGGTGGTCGAGAGGTCAGCGCGACTGCCATACACTTGCAGGCAGTTGCCCAGGTTGCGGGTTCGCGTCCCGGCCGATGCTATGACACTTAAAAAAAAAAAAAAAAGTAGATTTAATGGAAATTAAATCTTTTACATAAAACCTTAAATTTAGAATTTAAGTATTATTATTCTTTATTCAGTAATAATTTCTCTCCGACTTTTATTTTTTTTAATAACACATTCTATTTCCACCAAACATTACATGATCACTACTGTATGGAAAGTTTTGCCGTTTTAATAACATTCTATTTCCTCAGGAATTTTTATTATTATTTATATATTCCTGTTTCAATTTTAATTGGAATTTTTTCAAAAAAAGTTTGATATAACTACGTTATTATCTTAATTTGTCTCTTATTTTTATATGTTACTAGAATAGTAAGTAATAAAAAAATTACTTTAAACCACTATAAATCATAAAACTAATAATTATAATCTTTTTCGTCAGATCGTCTCTAACATTTATCTTTCCATCTAATTAATTTCAAAATTTTGGTTCACTCCACTTTAATTCAAATCTCTAATCCAAATAATTCACTCATACCACAAGAGTTTACGCCAAAAAATTTTGACAAAATAATTTTTTATCGACTTTTTTTTTTTTGTTTTATTTAATTAGGACAGTGAAAAATTGTCATCTTCTCCTTGAAAGTCCAATTCACCAAAAAGTCCAATTACCAAATTCTTATTATGACTTGCCCTTTTTTTTGTGAGTCGATGGTATATATATAATGTTTTATTATACTACTTAAATCTTTTATAATTAAACTTCTTTGCTAATATATTTACGTCTTAGAAGAAATCACATCTTCACAGGACTGTTTTTTAATATTTATTTTTACACATGATATTTTGACAGAATCTATATTTTTATTTATTTTATTAATTTGTATTCACTTCTCTTGATTCCTAAAATTACATGGTTAAGTATAGTGTAGAATTTCAGACTCAGAAGCATGAAGTCCCTTGGGCCAATTCCATTTCCAGTGCTCAGATTTTTTATGGAATCCCAAACAATAAATCCATTCTGTTTTTGTTTTTTTTTAAGGATTTAACTTTTTTTTTCATCATGAATAAAGAGATTCAACTCATCATTCACGTTTTCAACATTTCTAAATTTTCTTTTTCTTTTAACGATATTTCAAATGAAAGTTTGTTCTATTTTTCAGTATTATACATGATCTTATAAAAAAATTTAACCATTAATGGTCTTCCATCATTCCCATGAAATATTTTTATTCTTAAAAGTGTAAAGCAAGAAACACCAACAGCACCCACCATTTCTACTGGAAGCAAACTGATTTTCTTACTTTAATTTAAACATTCTAACAGAACAATGTATGAAATTGCTCATTAAACTAATTTTCCTAGTATTCTAATGGAACTGATGTTTGTTCTGTTCTTATTGTTTTTTGTATTCCTTGTGCATTTTCATATTTGATCATCAGTTTTTTTTTGTTGTTGTTGTTGTTGTTGTTTCTATTTAAATGGATTTTTATAATTATTTTTATCAGGTACCTTATGAATAACATGTTTCTCGAATTGTGAATTTTTACACCAGCAATATATGTATTGAATGACCTTTTTTACAGAATTTAATATCAGCTGATCAAGAATACTGTTATTATTATTTGAAAATATGTTATATTCTATATTTTCCACATATGAGACACTACTCTCCTTTCATTTTTCATTTCTCATCCATATAGAATCAGAGAGAACAAAGTTGACAAACAGAATTGCCAGGAACTGATCAAATAATCCAAAAAAATAAGTACAGCTATAATTTTTATATATGCTCATTATTTTAGTGAATTTCATATCTTCTGAGTCAAAGCAGATATGTTTTCTTTTAATATGTGGGTGTGGATGGGTATAACACCAGCAGTCAGTTAGTAATGTGGTGGGGTGGAGTTCCACTTCTAAGACACTCCTTCATTTTTTTTAATATCTCCAGATGACTTTTATAATTAGGGAATTTAATTAATTGGGGGTGTGGGTGGGGCTTAATGTAATATGTCAATAAAAATCTGAAGCTGATTCTTGGTCTCATTATGAAAAAGAGATATTTTTGGTCTCCCATATTATTATTAAATAAGTTCTGTGCAGGATTTAATGAATTATCATAGTAATGAATCAGCCCTGGAAGGTTGTAAAATATATTGCCAAGTCCTTGCTTGCCTCATGGAATGAACCTGGTCTGCACAAATATTTCAAATATTGATGTAGTTCTTGGAATCCGTTGTAGGACTTGACAATATCAAGCTATGATTGGCCATATTATGGTACTATCTGTTTTTCAGAAAATGGGAGTTCCAATTGATTAATTTATTTTAGTGATTGCCAGACAAGGTTTTCCCACGATTGAGAAAAGCATTAGTCATTTTTTAATATATACCATATGTCTACTCATTCCTACCCAATTCTAATATCATTTCAAATTAGCAGCATTATATTAGGAATCTCAGAGTTTAGGGCTGATCTCCAAGCATAATGTTCTGTTTGTGAAGCCCAATTGTTTTATGAGGATTTGAATGTTGAGATGTGAGTTAACCTCTACAGCGATTCATTTTACTTTCAGCCCCTATCCCCCAATAGCTTTTTGTTATATTAATTGATCCTTGTCAGTGAACATTAATTTATGAGTGTGACTGCTTCTATCAGGTTTTACTTTGAATGTATCGATCACCATTGATTTTTAAGCCCTAAATAGTTCTAAGTTTAAATTAGCAATGTTCATCAACAATGAAATCTCTTTTAAATCTAAACATATCAATATCGTTTTTTAACAGGTTATTAAAAAATAGCATTGACTTTCTACTTGTTTTCTAAGGATTTTACCTATATATATATGTTTATACATATTACGGTAATAATCGAATTATTTTTTGATCCATGGATTTTGAATTCCCAAATCTTTGGCATTCTAAATAGCGCTTGGTATTATATGTAATCACATTTTATAACTTTGTTTCCATTATTTGATCAAATTCTTATATATTCATTATGATAATTGTTGTGTTTAATGCCTGATTTATGATAAACCCGTACTTAAACTTTCTTATTGAATGTGCATTGCATATATATTTAGAAAAGTTTGTTATGATTATTTATATAAAAGTTTCGTTTGCTGTAATTAATTAAATATTTTGAATTAATTAATTTTCAAGGACCGAGTTATCTTACAAAGAATTAATAGATCGTCTCAATAATTTACCTCTACTTATTTTCTTCAAAACTTAATTTAGAAAAGGAAAAGTAGAGGATTATCAGATATTTAATTTTATTCTAAAGTTTGGACTGATTTCAATATCATCGTATATCTCACTAATCGGCTTTTATTGCTTAGCACCCGGCTCCCCCCGCATCCGCATAATGACTGCCTCAGGATCACTAAGGTTAAATGAATTTTCAATTACTCTCTCACTGTCAAATTAATGAAAACAAACCATTCGTCTTCATGATTGTCAGCCACGTTGTGAATCAAATCAATTTAATTGGGGAGTTCATAAGCCGGTATAGGTTGAGAATGCTGATTAACCAAGTAGCTTTTGAACATCAACACACACTTTTCCATGTATTTTGTATAGTCATACATATATACAACTGTTTGGTGGAGACCAAGATTTCCGTGCTTTCACATAAAGATACCTTTTTAAAAAAAAAAAACAGTTTTTTCATTTATTTGGATGCGAAAGCAAACGAACTATAACCTAGACTGGGCAGCCCTTTTATTTGAGTAGAATGAATTTCACCAAATGGGCATAAGTTGAAGACCTAGAAAGAGACCGCGTATAAGATAGAGAAATGAAATAAGGATGTTTGCTGGTGCGTTATGGGAAAGAGAGGCTAGGGACTGGAGAAACTGGATTAGATTTGGACAGATTTTCATCCTCCTCCTGTTAATTAATAATGATTGAAAATGGTGGTGGTGATGACGTAGCTGCAATATGGCTTCTTCCATTCTTTAAAAATAAATACTGTAGTTCCAAATCACAAACAGATTATTTCCCAATGCAAATCAGTATTGTAGTGTGAATTAGAAAATGCTGGCTAAGTTATCAGTTGAGGCTAACATTCCTGTACATTTTTTTACCCAGCGATGGCATAATAGTGAAATTATTTAAAATATGCGTAATGTGAGGATTAAAAAAAAAAAAAAAGACGGTGATCAGCTGGTATAAAGGCATTTTCCTAAAAGGTTCACAAACAAGGTTTGAGCTGTTCTAAGGCGTTCATATAACTCATTGAGCAGTTATTTTATATGATACAGTGAGTATTTTGAATCTGGTTTGAACCACTGAAGTGATGTTCATAGTTAAACAATTTCAAGACTAGTATAAGCCATTCTTTTTGTCTATCTAAGGAAGTATTTAACCGCAGGTGCTAAAGAATATTGCAGTTCCAACATTACGTTTGGAGCTGATCATGAAAATATGAATGTTTGGATTTACAGTTCTGTGGTATTGTTTGAAATTAATCGGTCGTCCACTGAAATTTATTTCTGCTATATAGCTCATATATTGGAATGAGAAAAAGTATTATTAATCAGAAGGAAAATATGAGATGATTGAAATGAAAAGTAATGTTAAATAAGAATTGATATTTTTCGTAATATTGTTTTTGATTTTTATGACAGTTTTCTTTGGAGCTGTTTTATGACCAGAGGATTGAGATGCCATATAGATTTGAACAGTGGAAATATTTAATTTCAAATGATTGAAAGCAAAAGTAGTTTCCACTTTCAACACCTTGTGCTAGGGGGTAATCATAAACTGTACTTACGTATTAGTCCAGCGGTGAGATTTTATTTATTTATTTGGAAAAATGACGACCTATAACCTTATTTACTGGAAATTATACAAACGTTTTCTAATATGGGTTTTATACTTTTTGTGTAAGAAATTATTTTCTACCATCTATAAATATTTTTTTATTTTAAGAAATAACCATCTATAACTTTATTTAGTGGAAAATGAAACAAACACACATTTATATTTTTGTAAGAAATAATCTTCCGACAAATAAACTTTCAACAATCTAAATTTATTACAAGTGGCAAACCAAACCAAAAAAATATAAATTTTGACTAATAACTTTTTCCACATTGGTATATTCACTTACAAAATTAATTCATTTCTTTATTATAATATTGTAAATGTGTTTAATTAGGTCCTTATATACACGTTTGTGCCGGTGACTTTCATCACCGCCGGACTACTATGTAAGTATCTCATAAATATATGACCAAACACAAGGTCTATGATCCCAAGATGCACAATTCATACTGAACCAGCAGTCATTTGGTCCAGATCACAAGCTTTTACACATATCTTTATCATTTTTTCAGTATATATAGATAGGGAATCTCTAGCCTAGTGAATGACCAATAAAAATGATTAAGAACTTCATTTTTTTTGTGCAATGATGAAGATGCCTGCCAATTCAAATAGAATATTCTTAAAAGACCTTGATTTAATAAATGATGTTAGCTTTTTATTATCTAGTGATGAAAGAAAAATCAATAAATTTTCGCTTGTGCTGATAACGATCTGAGAATGTAAACTAATTTAAATGCCTTGGCACTTTTATAAGTAGAAAGATAGATTTAGATATGGAGTTACAACATGGATTACAATGTTTTGGGTAATGTTTTAACAAGTTAAAAGGGTATTTTATTATAGTGTTTTAAGAACAACCAAATTAGCTATATAGAGAGTTATACTTTACCTATACTATCTTATGGAAGCAAATGTTGGACATCTTGTGGATGTAATATTGAAGCATTAGGAAAGTTTTATTTGGCACTCCTAAATTTTTAAAATTCAATTACAAGACTATGATCCTAATCAATATGTCTTAAATTGCTGGGTGGAATATTGTACAGTCCACAATTGTAAAATCACATCTCTATTGTATTTGTCATGTGAAATGATTATTGCAAGACTTCCTAAAAAGCCATTTTTATGGTGATCTTTAACACAATCTTCATCAAAGAGTTATGATTAAACATAAATATTTCACAAAGAAATTTTCCCAACTTAAAATCATCATAAAATGTACAATAAACAGAATCATGGATCAGCACATTTATGTTTAATGGATTGGTTTGTAGTCACCACACAACTCCAACATACTGCTGATGGTAATGAATGCAATGAGTCCTTTTGGTGACTTTCCACACACTCAATTTTTGTTTATTAATACATGCAGGGTATTGTTAAAGAGATATAAGCTTCCATCTGCTTATTTATATCTCTAACTGACTGATTTAGTGTTGTCTCTCTCTGTCTTTTTGTATATGTCTGTATTCATTGATTTATCTGTTTGCATCTATTCATCCATCCCTTTATTCATTTTTTCATGCAAACTGTCACCCATTTACATTTACTATTTTTTCACTCTCTTTGAAATGGTTTCTATCTACTTATTTTATCTATCTTTATATCTGTATGTCTCTTTTTATTCATCCATTTTTCTTCTCTCTATTTATCATTTAGCCACTCAACCTATCACATTTGCACTGTCTTTTTTGAGTCTCTTAGGATTTTTTTTTTTAATATATATTCAAAGACATTGATAATAGTCTTCTATCTAACTGTACATTTATCTACCTATCCATCTACTTGTGTATGCTAACACTATCTGTCAGCCACTTGCACTGTCCTCTTTCACATGCATTCTAAGACATTGATGATATTGTCTTCATTCATTCTAAATATGTTGGTTTGTTATTCAGTCAGGGATGTCTTAAAAATCAGCATTAATATAAAACCTAGAGGGTTCCTATCTGGAGCAAAAAAAAATCTTGAATGGAATTATTATCCTCTACTAATCACATTTAAAGCTTATATGTCAAATGACTTATGTATGCTGAAACTCTGATATTTCGCAATGATGGTATTCCCACTCTAGAATAAGAATAAAATATATCATTCCTCCTCATGAAGGTCAATCCCAGGAAGATTGTGATATCTGCTTGAGAGATAATTCTATCTTATGTAACTGCTCAACCCTTTTTGATTTCCTCAGATTCAAATACTCTTTCACATAAGATAATAAATGAATATTCAGAAAAAAATGGACATTTCATTTTCTATTAAAAAGATTGATCCATGTCAAAGGTGACTCTTAAGATACCAAGATTGTATCCTGTTGAGATGATATTCTTATACATTAGGCAAATTCATTGGAGTAAGTGAGTCATATTATTAATTATTGTATGATATTTTTATCTTCATAATGAAAATGTTATTTATAAATTTATTAAATAAATATAAATAATCTGGATGACTTTATTGTTTGGGATTCATAAAAATTTCAAGCAGCAGATCTGCCAAAACTGAACTCAATCGAAGTCCCGGAATCTGACTATCCACAACTGCATTAAACTGCCAGGGAAAAAAGTTTATATAAATCAGGATGTAAATCTTGGTTTGATCCCAAGTACATTAATGATATAACATGTTTTGATTTTTTTGATTTTAAAAATTTTTGTAAAAGAAAATATGATTTTGAATAACCTTGTAGACAAAATGTTGTTATTCCGGCATACTTCTTTTTTATTCTTTTAAAATATCACATTATAATTTATTGAGATCCTGTAGAATTGAATTGATCTTTTCAACTCTAAAATTAAAATATGAATTAAACATTAAAACTTTATTTCAAGCAACTTGAAATGCTGGAATCATTGATGTTTTTAAATGCTTTTATTTTAGTCAGAATCTCCATTTATTTGTTTGTTTTAATGTCTGTCTATTTGTTTCAAGTTTTCTTTTGGATAAAATTGGTTTAAAATATTTATATTCAATAGAATTTGTTTATATTTTGTGTATTTGTTATTTGTTATAAATCACTAACATAGCAATATGGCACTAAAATATTTTAGATAGGTTTTTTAATTTCTTAAATCCACACTAGATGTCAGATGACATTGATATCACTTCAATACATTTTCATTAATACATGAGAGAGAGAGAGAGTTGTGTATATATATATTTGTTGTTGTTGTTTTTTTTTAAAAAATACAATAAAAAATATCTTAATTTGATCTTTTAAAATAAATAAAAACATCTTTGATTGCAAAAGTCTATTATTTTAAAAAGTGTCATTTTATCTTTTAACCTTTCTTTGTTTACCAAAATTGTGCACTTTTATTTTATTTTGGATTTTAAAGAGGTTTTTTAAAAAAATAATATTATAAATATATATGCATATCCCAAGGAAATGTGCTTATAATTTCCTTTTTAAATGTGCATATACTTGTAAGAAAGATGACATGTTTTCAAAATCTATTATAGAAAAATGGTTAATTGGTGAAATGTATTATTATAAAAATTGAAAGTTTCGAATCATATTTATAACATTATAATTTGTAAAGCATATAAAAAATATAACTTACAAAGAAATCAAATCATATGTCACATGACCTAATTTAACAAGCTTGTATTACAAATATTATATATAGAGCTCACAAATAAGCTCTTAACAAGCTTTGCAGAATATCCCCAACCCCAGACCGGTTTCTGCTACTGACTTCCTCAGTGAGCTTCTTTATGTTGAAATATTTAAAAATAATAATAATAATACAAATAACTATTATATAATTTATTTGTCATGATGAATAAAAAAAAATAATACAAAAAATGAATAATAGCTATGTTTGCATGTGACTTTTTCTCAATGTGTAAAAGGAAAGCCAGAGAGGATCCAAGGACTTTTGAATATAATTAAAATTACTACTTGCACTACATTTCCCAAACTAATATTTGAATACTATACACACGTTCTGAAATCAACAATGCAAGCTTACATTGTCAACTGCTATATATAATATCAATGCAAACATCAAAATACAACAATGTGTTGAAAAAAAAAAGAGATAGATGGCACAAGTGAGCAAATAACCAGTGAAAACTCTGAAGTCATTGATTGTAAAGGTTGATTTATTTATTTTTTAAAAAAAAAAGCTTTCCAAATAAAAAATTATTGTAAATGAACATTTTTTATGCATGTGATTTCACTATCAAACTTTAAGCAGACATTTGGAATAATTTCAAAATTACAAATGTTTAAAAAACTTATGGAGATATAAAAAATATTTTATATATAGGAGACCAAAAATACCACAAGTAATTGTTTCTTAAATTGCAATTGAGATTTTTATATTTAACTTTTTAGTGAAAGTATGTGTGTAATCAAAAGCAGTCTATATAATAATTATATATTTTTATGGATATACGTAACTTCTACGCTACTAAAAATTCTTCAATCATATGAATAAAGATATTTTTAAAAAAGAAATGTGCAGTATTTATCAATAGTAAATTCTTATATTTTGATTCACAAGGGTTAAATTTACTGATCCACAACTTTGACCACGATGATTACCACTAACAATTTATTATTGATAAATATTGCACATATTACGGAGATATATGTGAGAGTTGATGCCTTGGGCCAACTGATGAGTGCTGGCCAGCCCAAAATGCATACTGGAATCATTTGTATATTCATAAGTTTTTAAATAATGAATATGCTAATAAATAAATCTACAAAAGATATAATACATGGTGGTGGTAGGGGGGTGGGGTAATAAATTACTCCATGTATGAATATATATATATTTTTTAAAAAAAGCATATTAAGATTTAACTAAGATTTAAAGTTGATATCTGGATTAGGAATAATCTCTAGTTTAATAAATGATTAGTGAAAATCATTACTGTGTTTATCTAAAGTGAATTGTATGTCAACATTGTGGGTATAATAAATTTGGAACTTGGGAATCATTATGTAGTGATTATATAATGTTCACAATTTTCTTACAAGTACTTTTACTAGATTCATTAAAAAAGGCCTTTGTTAAGAGTAATTAAATAGTTTATTTTTCTAACAGCCTATAAGAAGATGCTGCGTTACGATGAGATAATTTTATAGCGAGACTGCATTTAGATTATAATGAATAAAATATTTAATTTATTTTCTTCTAAAATTAAACGCGAGCGCTTTATTAGAGGCATTGAAAACTTTACAAAGGAAAAGAAAATATTTGCACAACAATTGCTTGTAGGAAAATTAAAACTGTTTCCATGTTTTGAATTACATTTGCATCTTGAGGAATACAACAAAACAGAACTGGAAAAAAAATTAATAAAAAAAAAGTTCGTTTAAGAGTTTAACCCCCCCCCCCCTATAATTCTCTCTCTTTTTACTGTTGTAATCATTACATTAATTATCTGACAGTCTATTGGGAATATGCTAACATTTTCTATAGATGACAAAGTATTAACTATTTGTCAGTTACATAAGAACATAAAAGGGAGAAGTCGCATATTTCATTTTAAAAATTATTGAATAGTTAATTACTTGGGAGGTTTTGTGACATTCAGTGATCAGCGAAGTGGCTTGAGCCAGAAACATTTAGCATTGCAGTCCATTATTTTGCCTATATTTCTACATTATTGCACAATGTGATTAAATGCAGCCGTAAAATGACATTCTCCGGAGTTCAAAGTTTATAGGTCACACCTCACCTTTGAACTTCTTGTGAACTTTCAAGCAATAAACCGCTCGATCGATTATTTTCCCCATTGTGATTTGGTTTTTGGTAAAATAGTGAACTATAGAATTTAAAATCTATGGGTCAGGTTCTCGTCCTGATGCTTCTGTTGGTCAAACTTTTTATCCCCACCCCCCACATAGCAATCTTTTACAATTTGTCAGCAGCTTTTTACTGATATTGATTTTTTATAAGCAAAATCAGATATATTATTCCTTGCTAAGATTGATATCTGTCAAAATATGCATTAACTGTGTGATATTGAAAGAAATGGCCTGATACAGAACAAAGTCTTCTCCCCACACCTCCACGAAATAATCATGGGATTTATTATTTATCAGGCATGTCTGCAATCAGCAGGTATGAATTATTGGGTTGCCCATTATTATCTCACTCTCTATGTTAAAAGTAACTAAAATTTAAATTTGAGCTGTAAAGTCAATCACTAGAGTGATTTATTGTAAGCTTTAGTTTACTGACTTTAGTGTTGTACAGCACTATTTGCCTTATGGCTAGAATGGAATGTATGAAGCAAAAATATTACGTCTCTTATACTTCTAAACACCCGTATGGAATAACTGAAATTTATATTTACTTTACTCCCAAACTATTTATTATTACATCTTAATGATCACTATCTATTAGATGGCAATGCTATTGGCATTGTATATGTATATGATGAAATTATTTCAATTTATTACAAGTTTAGTTCCCATCTGACGTTACGCATCATGAAATAGACTGACACATTTATATATATGATGATGATCACAACACAGCCCGACATGGAATAAATATACAGACCAAACAATATTACAAATAAAGATGTTAAATAGCTTGTTATATTCGATGGAGAACATCCTGCATAATTTAAAGCAGTGGTAGCTCGGCAGATCCGGAGCTGAATTAGAATCTAGATTTCGCTTCTAATGTTCAAAGTTTTCCAATCAACAAACCATTTGATTATTATTATTTTATTCACAGGTGGGAGAAATATTTTTAAAAAGAAAGCAAAAAAATAGAAATACATAAACATTTTTTATTTAACTATATTTCACATAAATACTATATATAAATATAATTATAGGGGATTTGAACTCAGATTTTCAAGTTCCCTTCAACTATCCACTCTATATCCTACAACTGATACACATGCATGAGAAAAAGATTAATGATCTCCAATATATATATATATTTCATGCTGAGCCAGTGCTCATCGGTTGGTTCAGATAATTACCTCCCATATATATATAATCAGTTCTTGTTCTATATTAAGATAGCAAGTCTTCCAAAATTTAATAGATAGGTTTCAATCTTCTCCATCCTCCAACTCTTCCAGTCATCCAAATCAACAAGGGATTTGGGCATTCCACCATCAGATTTTCAATAAATCTGATGGTGGAATGCCCAAATCCCTTGTTGATGCCAATATTATTGTCATACCCTTGTTAACATACTGGAAATCATTTATCTGTGTGTGGTCATGTCTGTCGGCTATATCCATATATATATATGAATTTAATTAATTAAGTAAATAAATGTGTGTAATCTTATTAAAAGTTCAATATTAGCTTTAAAGTCCACAAAAATTTTCTATTTTTATAAATAGGTCTTTTGAGAATAGATTGTTTACATAAGGAAGTATAGCAAAGATATATTTTTTTGAACTGTCACACATATAAAGTTATTATCTGAACATTTCCCTTATTTAAAAATGGTGCTAGAAATGGATATCTACTTTTGGCTCATAGGTGTCAGATTAACGTTGTTTCTCAAGGAAGCAGTTCAATTTTTAATATCCAGTTTTTAATTGCTTGCATGCTTGGGTATATCTTGGTTAAAGTCTCATTGCAAAAATATGTGAAAAATCTCACAAAACTTTCAGTAATGGAAACTTTCTATTATTATAATTAGCTCTTTATAGAAAGAAAATTGTTTATTCAATAAAATGCTTGAAAAGTTGGTATTACTTTAAATTTTAAGGCATGTAAAGTATTATTGTCTGCATAGCTTTTCTTAGTAAAGAAATGTGGGACTAGTTAGAAATGGCATTTCACTTATGGTTTAGAACAGGGGTCCCCAACCTTTTTGCACTTAAGAGCACATTCCATAATACCGGCCAGGTGGCGGGCACCATTTATTTTTTCAGCTAGGTGGCGGGCACCATTTATTTTTTTATCTCGACATAATTGCTGAGATATTCTTGACTTCGTTTACGGAGAAGCCACAGTTCATCACATCACATCACATGTAAATTTATAGTTGGATATTGTTAATAATACACATAATGTACAAAAAAATATTTATTTCAAAAATTAAATTTTAACATATAATTGACGTTTATATTTTTACGCTGTAAAAGTGTAGTATGCCCTACAATTTGATTACAATATAATACAATAATTCAATCATAAAAAAAATTCAAAAATTAAATTTGTCTGTATCAGATAAATAATTTTTTATCGTGTTCGGATAGCAGCGGGCACACATAAAATGGTCTGCGGGCGCCATGGTGTCCGCAAGCATAGGGTTGGGGACCCCTGGTTTAGAAGTGTCAAACGAATGCAAACACTGTTGCCAGATGAAATAATTATGTTTGCCTATCAATTTTTAATTGGTTATTTTCTTGGTGACATCTTGGCTGAACTAAAATGCATGGAATGTTTAATTAAAGTGTCAATAATTTCATATATATATATGTATAAATCAACATCATCATCATTGACAACATTATTGATCCACTGCAGGATGGAAGTCTCTCCAAATTTAATCCACTTTCTCCAGTCTCTAGCCCCTCTTCTCCACATTACCCCAACACAAACCTGTTAATTAAACTGTAGTAATTTTCTATTCATATATGTAGTGGAGAAGTGATAGAGATATATGTAAGAGATTGTGATCTGGGTCAGCTGATGAGTACTGACTGGTTCAGCACAAAATGTACATCGTGGAGATCATTTATTTTTCTTACATGTCTTTGATTATAGCTTAAATATCTCTAAATAATAATAATAATAATAATAATAATAATAATAATAATAATAATAATAATAATAATGATGATGATAATGGGTGTATGAAGTTAAAATGTAATATATTGTATGGTTTATTTAAAAAAGTATGTTTCTAATGTATCTGTAGTGTGAGAGGTTGGTCTGACTTGGGCTGATGGATAGTTGTGACAGGATTGGGTTAAGGTAAAAGATGTTCTGAGATAATAATATAAATTTGGCATATATACACTTACATACACGTGTGCATGCAGTGATGATTAATGATTTTCATTTGGTCCTAGTAGCCTTCTGGTTGGTCTTTCTAAAGTTTTATTGGTCAGAAAATTTAACATATGGACATAAAAATATATAAAATAATAATTGAATGACTTTATTAGTCAGGAGTTCATATGAAATTTGAGTTTCAGAAGTAGAATCAATATGACCATATGCTCTAGACTCTTAACACTGTGCCACTGCAACAAACCACATAGCACTATAAAGAAGTGAGCTTTTTAAATTTAAACAACCGCTAGATATAAAGGTTTCACTGCCTTATATACCCATTCACTCTATAGCATAAGCAAAATTTGTGTGGAAACCTATAGAATAAGTTTTCCCATCCTAAACCACTTAATTAACAACCCAAAAGACAAATTGCCCCAGAGCAAGTTTCTCAGGTTGTTTACAAAATCATATGCAATAACATACTGCAACACTGTTTACTTTGAATTCTGAGCCAATCTCTCTACAAGAGTAGCACAACACAGATATCACTGCAATTGGGGTAAAACTAATGCTGAAGTTAGATATATTTTCCGTGAACATGAATCCAGGCATGGTCACATGTTTGAACCCACATTTTCCAGCATTGTCTGCTCTAAGAAAAATGTCTTGAAATGCAAAGTTTAAAAGGCTGGAACATTGCCAATAATACTGTGTCCTTTCAAAGAAATGACTTATGCAAATCAACTCATTTACATTTTATAATCAGCACACTGTAAATGTCCACCTATAAATCACATAATTCTTTGGAACTGTTGCTGCTATGTTTATGGCTACCAGTTAATTGGAAGCGTGCATAGCATACTATGTTAATTAAAGTTAGCATACTATGTTATAACCAATAAATAAGCTTTCTCTTAGTATGCACAGTGTACATGTTATAATATATTATAGAATATCCAATAAGTTTACATAGGGAAGAATTAACAGTGATTGGAATATAAATATGAAAGAAAACTTGATTCACAAACCCCACATTATAATTTTTCTTTCATTTTTGCGAAAGCTTTTAATTATTACTTTTTTCTTTTTTATTGCTGCTAATTATTTTACATTGTTAACATTTTAATTATAATTAAGATTGTATGTGCTCTTATATGACATCACATCTCAAAAATACAACTGGCCTGGAGGTTCTCATGTGTACAGTATTGATTTTACTTTCACATTAGAAGAGGGAAGGTCGTAGTTCTATTGTGTACATAAATATCATTAAAAACCTTAGACAACCCCAATATTAATAACAATCAACAATTTCAAGCTGTTGTCAAGGCAACCTCCTTATAACAATAAAAATTACTTATATAAAATATTTAAATACATATATATCGTTTATACTAAACTGAATGTAATTATAAGAACTTGAGAACTCAGACTTTCAAACTTCTCACAACTATCCAATCCATCTTATATAACTGATACATATAAGATGGATTGGATAGCTGTGGAGAGTTTGAGTTTAAGTATAGTATAGACATTATACATATATTTAAATATCCATATTCAGCCTGTATTCTGCCCCTATCTATTCTTTATAATTAAATGGACATATTAAGGTCCTAGGTGTGAGGGATCAGATTGACTTGAGGTCAACATGGGTATGTCAATAATATTGGCATCATCAAGGGCTTTGAGCATTTCATCCTTGGATTTTCAATGACCTGGATGGCTGAAGAATTGGGGAGTGGAAAAGACTGAAGCTGCTATTAGTTTGAAGATTTGATCTCTTAATATAAACTGAGCAGTGATTATATATATTTGTGGGGGATGGTGATCTGGACCAACTGATGAGTGCTGGTTCAACATGAAATATGTATATTGGATATCTCCCCCCCCCACATGTGTGGGGGATGGTGATCTGGACCAACTGATGAGTGCTGGTTCAGCATGAAATGTGTATATTGGATATCTTTTCCCCCCCACATGTATGTGGTCATGTATATCAGTTGTATAAGATGGATTGGATAGCTGTGTGAAGTTTGAAAGTGAGCTTAAGCAAATATATATATATATATGAAAGTCTGAGTTTAAGCAAATATATGTATATAACTTCACTATTTGTTTTTTCATTTGCTAATGGGTTTTTTACTCTTTTTTTCTTTGTATTAAACTTTATTAGCATTGAATACATCTTGTGAATCACATTTCGTTCCTTGAGGTGTAATTTAAGATTTAATTAAGTTTAGTATTTCTTTGTATTCTCTTCAAGAGCATGCTTTAATTTATAAATTTTTGCTTTCAATCCTAAAGTATTAGTTTCTAGAGAATTCTGTTACAATGTAAAATGACTTTTAGTTTCCAAATGATTATAAAAAATTTTCATGTTTCTCTCTCTTTTCCTAATAGCAATTGTATATATATATTGTAAATCATTAATGTAGAAGAAAAACATTTTGTATTGTGTGTGTGTATTTTCACGTCTCTAAAACAAAATGAATTTCCTTTTATAGTATTTATAAATCTATTAAATGAACAGTTGCTTACCGAATGACTTGGCTAATCCAAACAAAAGTTTCTCTTTATATCTTACTACGAAAATTCAGTATGCATATATTTGCACACACATATACACAGTCTTTTCCCGTAGAAATGCATGTCACATGGCAACATAATTTAGCTATTCACCACTACATTTTAAGACGCTAGCATGCCCGGATCATGCTATAGTATATTTTATACTCGATCCATGGTGGAACATTGGGCTAACATTTAAATTTTGTTTCAAGTTGGGCAATGAAATCATGAGTTACAGGAATGTGTTCAAGTGGTGGGGAAGATTTCATTCAATAAAAATAATCCATGGAGGTATAAAACATTTTATTTTATAATTCATGTTCTTGACATGCTAACACTCTGATGAAATTTTTATGGGAAATAAGTAAACTATATCACCAAATAATGCATGCACTGATTTATAGATGGTGCTATAGGCGGCTTGGAAAGAGAAGCAATCATTTTCACTGGGTTACTCTGTGTAGCCAAAACTTTCAATAATATGTGTGGAGATGTTAATCTAGACCAACTGACGAGTGCTAATTGAGCACGAAATACATATATTGGTGATTATTTATCTTTTCAGCATGTATGTGATTAAGTGTATCAGTGGTATGAGATAGCATGGATGGTTGAGGGTCATGCAAAAGTCTGAGATCAAACCCCCTATATATTACATATAGAAGTGCAGGTATGAAAAAGCCTGTACTGTAGAAAAAAATTCATATTTTCAAAATAATTAGGATCATAACTTATGTCTGAACTCCATCGTTAAGATTATAGAATAACTCTTGCGCATGCGTGAGTTATAAATAAAAAAATAAAATAAAGATGTAATATATTATTAAAAAGTTAATTATAATTAGATTGTCGAAGACAAAAATTGAATATATTATCAGAAATGTCACTCATAAGGAGGATGGAAGTCATGTTCAAACCCCCTATAATTACTCCAAGTAATGGTATGGATAGCTGAAGAGTTGGAGGGTGGAGTAGATTGAAGCTTTTCCATAAAAGTTTGAAAATTTGCTACCTTAATATAAACTAAGCACTGATTATATATATGGGAGATGATGATCTAGACTAACTGATGAGTTGCTGGTTCAGCATGAAATATATACAATGGAGATCATTTATCTTTATCACATGTTTGTGATCATATGTATTGTTTGTATGTGATAATGTGGATAGCTGAAGGGAACTTGAAAGTCTGTGTTCAAATCCCCTATATTACATTTAAGCTACAAGCATATGAATTATTCTTGCATTAAAAAAAAATATTGATGATTTATGAATATTTTTTCTTATTTTGTAGATGTAAAAGTAGCTGCATTAATCTTTCAAATTTAATAACGTTTCATTTGATATTTCATTATTGAAAATGTTTAAATCACATCATAGATATATTTAATTTGGTTTTTATTATTTTATAATTTTTTGTACTTTTATTCTATGCTATTAAGAATATGCATAGGAAAATAGTTTGTGGATCAGGTAATCCTGAACTAGTTTTGGGTGAATTTAGTATATTATAAAAAACACACGGCTTTATTGTTTGAAAGATCATAAGAAGTTCAAACACAAATATAAATCATATAAATGATCAAATTGAAACATAAATCCATTCAGTTTATTTAAATAAAGATTATTGTATCTGGAATCCTAGAAAGACTTGGTATGGACATGTCTTCATTTGATAATTTTTTTTCTCTTGCTTTACTAATGCAGTGGAATACATTTCAGTATTTCTATTCAAAAACTGATAATCTTTCCATTAGAACAGTAGATATACAATATGTTTGGAATTGAGACAAGATAAAAAATGTATGGTGCTAATTGCATGTATAGTTTATCTATTGGTGGAGCCACTATCCAATTCCAAACTAAACATATTAACATATGGTAATGATGCAATATGTATTAGTAAAGGGGTATTAGATTACTTAGAAAAATTCAGAGGGAAGTAGGAAGACATGCATTGGATGCAGATGTATGGACAGCAAAGGAGGCAATTCAAGGAGAAATGGGATGGTCAAGTTTTCGTATGAGGGATGCAAAAAGTAAAATGAAAATGTTTGGTAGATTGCAGTTTATGGATAATAAAAGAATTGCCAAAATAGTATTTAATTGGGTTATGAGTAAAGGGCAGGTAACAAGATGGGTGAGAAAGGTAATGTGGTATGCAAAAGATTTGGATAAAGAATTTGTATCAGTATATTTGTACAAAAGATGGGATGATTGTGTTAAAAGGATTGTTGAATGTTATAGTGGTAAGGAATGGGATAAAAGAATGAGATTTATTAATAAAGAATAGGGAGTTAGAGAGATGGAGAACTAGTATGGAGAGTAAAAAGTGTTTAAATATATACATAAATAAACAGAATATTAGGTGCAAGTTAATATATGATAATAGTAAGGAAAGTAGTTTATAGTTTAAGATTCAAACGGGATTTTTAGCAACAAGAGAATATAAGTGTAATTGGAAAAATATGGGTGATTTAGTCTGTAAATTATGTAAGGAAGGAGTAAAAAATATTAGGCATCTGTTAATTGAATGTAAATGCTTGAAAACAGAAAGGGGACATATAATGAAGTTATGGAAGAATAAATATGTAAAAAGTGATTATACAGAAAGTGGATTATTGGTTTTTATGCTGGGTTTGGGAAAAGATAAGGGGGATTTAGATATAAAGGCTATAGAGTTGACAAAGATTATGTTGTGGAAATGGGATGGAGCAGAATATGGGGAAACTTAGACTGGGGAATGTAAAATAAAGTAGCTAACAGGTTTCTCCTGGCATAATTGCCGAGAGATTCTTGACTTCGTTTAAGAAGAAGCTACAGTACATCACATCACAGACAAGAATAAGTGAATCAATAAGCTTTATATTTTTTATAAAAAATAAAAATGTGAAGATAATATATATTTGAAATCAGAATAATATATATTTGAAATCAAAAAAACAATTATGAAGAACAAATGTTTTCAAAAAGTGTGATCGATGTAAACGTTTAGTGAAAAATTGTACTAGCATTCATGACAAATGGCTTCAATGAACGCAAAGCAAAAAAAAAAGATGACTAATGGTTGAAAAATATAAATATTGTCAAGACGTATGATGAATCAAAAAATTACGGAAATTAAGTTATAATTAATAATTTGTAAAGCGTATACTCATTAAATAATAACCTTAAGACTATGCGCCTAAAATGCGACAGTAGGGACTTCTATAAATCTTGTCTTTTAAAGTCGTTAATCTTCTGTTTAGATTTGTAGAGGTCCCTACTGTCGCATTTTAGGCGCATCGTCTTAAGGAAATTAAGTCAGCAATATTTAATAACGTCTAATTATATTCTCATTATATTATATTACTTTGTTTTTCATTTTGTCATTCTTTTTCACTGAATAATTTGCACTGACTACCATTACTGAAAATATTTATGTGCTTAATTATTGCTTGTTTGCAAAAGATATTTTTTTCCCCATTCATTTTTAAAAAATAAATTATACTATGTTTCCCAAACTATAAGATCTAATCTGAAAAAAAGCTCTAACATCATTTTTCAGAATGCTTATAGTACAAGCCCTACCACCAAATATAAGCCCTAATTAAGATCCTCTGCCAACAGCATGGATTTTTGTTCATCCATTGATATACATGATGGATGTATTGGTATATAAAGTAATGAATATGTAAATAAATAATGTTTTTCACATTATTTTTTTAAAATAAGGATGATATAAATTATAGTTAAGTATTTGTAAATATCCAAGCAGACATCTTCGGACGATAGGTAAACACCTATGTATAAGTATCACAAAACTTGTTGGCACTTGCACTGCAAACCATTTTCATTGGGAGTGTCTATTCCCTGAAAATTGTATACACTCCAGGTATGAGGCCATGTGTGTACACAGTCTATCATTGCTTACTTTGTAACGATTCTCTCACCTACTTCAATTGGTGGCCTGAAAAGCTGCAATATATCTCACATATTCATTGCTTCTCAATTCTTGGAGGGAAAATGATGTGGATATTAGGGAGACAAAGTTTTCACACCATAATGCAATTTTGCTACAATTTTTACTAATGCAATGACAATACAGGATTATTATGACTAATTTGAAAAGTGTTTGTTTGCAGTGTTTTATTTTTGTAGGTTTTTGCACTGTTTTGTACATGAAAAAAATAAACATCTGCAAATCTTTTGGAGTAAAAATTAATATAAGGTCTAGTTGTATTTTCAGGGAAATACGTATTTTCATATTTTGTTTATTTCGTTTTAGAGGGGTTTGGGGGGGGGGGAGTTATCAATTAGCTTATTTTTATTTACTTTAGTATGTATGTCAGTAGTGGTTCCACCAATGGATAGGATGTACATACAACTAGCACCAAATTTATCAAGTAATAGAGGAGAAATATTACGCTAATTAAAAGCCTATGATGAAAAAAAAGCTAATGTGACATCAAAACAACATCATTATTGAAAATTTTTGTGATGGCAGAAAAAGTGAATTGTTATTAAATGTTGGAGAGAAAAAAGAATATCTTAAATAATGGGGGAGGGGGAATAACTTAGTCATGTGATGTGGGCATTTAAATAGAACATGGAAGTAACTAAGATCTTTGAGCTGTTATAAATTGGGAAGTTGTTTCTGCAAATATTTTGAAATACAATTAAAAGATAAAGAAAGTAAAAATAATTTAGTTTACTTCTCCAATAATCGTAATAATATATACTAGCACTTTAAAACGCTGGGTGAAGAAGCTGTTAATAAGTAAACAATCAAAATGAGTTAATCCAGGCTACACGCTTTCGAGGTGTTCCGAAAGCGCCTAGCCTGGATTAACTCATTTTGATTGTTTACTTATTAATAGCGTCTTCAAGCAGAGTTTTAAATTGCTTGTATATACTAAGATAAAGAAAGCTAACAGTAAGCTCACAATTAATATTTATTGGATTCTATAATCTAATAAAATTACTGTAACCAGAATAAATTTAATTATTTTTCTTAATTTTCATATTTTTTTTTTCTGCTATGACTTAAGATTTTTTTTTCTTTTTTAAATTTTTATTAGAACTGAAATATCTGGTTTTCTGAAAAGTTGTTAATGATTGAACCCCAAAGACGAAAAATAGTAACTTCTAATCAAATTAGATCAAAAAAGTAATCCCAGTATTATAAAATTTGTTCAGTAATTGTTTAAAATTAATTAGAAGTTGGAACTGAAATATGACGTTTTTTTTTTTAATTAATTTTTATCATTTAACAATAACTTTATTAGCCTTTATAAAGATTTATATATAATAGATGGCAGAAATAAAATATAGCAGTAATGCTGCATTGATGAAATGGGTACATATTTTGGGGAAAGAAAAGGAAAACAATTATTATACCAAAGTCTGAGGAGATGTATATTTATAATCTTACCCTACTTCCCTATCTGATTACATTATCCAATAAGAATCAATATTTAGTCACAATTTATTAACTTAAGCTTATGAATGATAGTGTTTGGTGCCTTCTTGAGTTTTAGTTATAAATAAATGTACATCTACATGCATGAGGGCAAGCAAAATGAAAGTTGTAAGATGTATGAGAGAAAAGAAATCTTAGACAAGTTAGCAGTTAATAGTGAGATAGAGTTGAAATCTACAACATCATATATTTGTCTCTAATAGTCTGCAAATTAGAACTTTGAGTTTGGTATGTGTTCTAGGATTTCATTTTTTAATGATCCATCAAACATGTCAAATCAACTAGTACCAAGAATTATCTATATCTTAGAAAAGATAAGATTGGTCGGGCACGAAGGTTTAATTTGATATTTAAAAAAATATTGTAGTTCTAGTGATGAGAATTTGAAGGGTTAAATTAAGTCTCTGTTGCTGATATTAAGGTGCAATATTTCTTTTATTTTGATGCAAAGTTGAATTAGGAGGTAAAGAATATGTGGGATTTACCTGTCAATGGTACCAGTATCCATGGTCCAATACTAGGTCAAGATTCAGTTATTGAAGGGACATTTATGCTGAGTGAAGTTGTAGAATTTTTTTTTTTTACTACTTACATGCATTATTTGATATAGAGATAGTAGCAACTGATATCTGTTGGCAGTTTGTTATTGATTTGAGATATATATTGTGACCATGCTATTTGCCACAGACCATTTAAAACAGATTTTAATATAGTCAGTTTTATATAAAAAAGTAAATTTTCATTTGTTATTCTATATTAATTTTATGCATAAAACAAGTCAAGATATCAAGCGTTGGTGGCCGAGTGGTCAGCACAGCCACCTTGCAAGCAGTTGTCCCGGGCTCGCTTCCCGGCCAAAGCTTTGACACGTGGGAAAAAAGTCAAGATATACTGTGTAATTGACTAAAAAGGTTATTTAATTAAACTATTTTTAATTTATAGTATTTAAACTTAGTAATAAAATTAATAATATAATTATAGTTTAATATTAGTTAGTGAATATGCAAGTTAAGAATATAATGTTAAAGTAACAATTTTTTTTCTGTAAAATTTAATATTCGGGAAGTTTTTCTAATGTACTTTAAACAATTTTGTTTATTCTCACATAATTATTTTAAATAATTATTATTTAATTATTATAAAATATTAAGGATGGTGTCATAAAGTCTGCAATGTATGTGTACATTCGTGTGCATACACGTTGTAGATAAATTAAGTCATTTTTACTTCTTGGTTGCTACAAATAAAAAAATAATTCATTAATTATATTTAAGAACTGTTGCAAATTATTGTAGATTTTGTTGAAAAATGTATCAAACTTGGGATTAAAATTTGTTTCCATATTATTTTAAAATTCATGTTAATAAAAATAAGTTTTTTTATTTAAAAAATGTATTTTAGTATTATATTTAAATTAAGAGTTAAATAAAAATTATTTAATATAAAAATTTATTTAATAAATTATTTTTAGAAGGGAAAAAACCCAGACAAATTAATTTCTATGTAAATTAGCTTGTTTATAATACTTCTTTTACATACACTTCAATGCAACAAATTTTCTTTAAAAACTTCTTTATTTTCCTTACAGTTTAAAGAAAATCAAGAATATTCTTTTAGTTTAGATATAAATATTGTAGCTCTGATGAAGACTACTGGACAGTTGAAACTGTAAGGAAAATTAAGAAGATTTTTAAGAAAATTTGTTTGCATTGAAGTGTATATGAAAGAAGTATTATAAGCAATATATATATATATATGAATATATGGAGATATGCCAAGAAAGGGAAAGAGAAGAATAAGAGAATAAATTAGCTTGTCTGACAAAATCAAAGTAGCCAATCAAAATATAATAGATACAAGCTATAAATAAGGGTGGTCAGTTATAATTGTTACATATACTTATTAATTGTTATAGTTATAATTCATAATTTAATTTTTCTTTCCAATCAAGTCAAAAAAAAAATATATATATATATTTTAACATCTTATTTTCTGGCTAAAAATGTGTTTAAAGTATATTTTAAAAATGAATTATAATATTAAGAAGTTTAATTTAATTCATTTTACCACCATGTGAAAAATCAATATTCCCTATTAGTGAATTCATATGAAACTGACTGAAACCTTGATAATAAATGGAGACAATAATGAGTTATCCAACATAGTATCAATAACAGGGAAATGTTACCAATAATGGAGCCAAGCAGAAGAGAAAATCATTTTTAGGAGTTGTAAGAAATTTATAGCTAATTATATTTGTATGGTTGTGGTGAAAGGACAATTTTATTTTATGTTAATCATTAATTCCTTGAAAATATAGACTTATGGGATTTATACCCATTTTATTTGGAGGAGAATCATTAAAAACTATATGGAAATTTATCTCCCATTTAAGAGAAGATAAACAGTACAAGCTAACCAATGTGTGATAATGAACTTTCCATTTATGAATTTGCTACTTATTGTTTGCAAATGTTGTTGTTTATAGTATATATCTGCTAATTTTTAAAGAGACTGAATGAATATTAAATATTTATTAATGTTGTGAAAGTGAGGATAAAATGCTTATGAACTAATATTGATTTTTTATTAATATTCTAATAAGAAGTTGACTATAAATGTCATTTTAAATGCTTCTTAATTCCTAGGAGAATATTGTTAAAATGTTAAAAATTGTAAAAATCCTGTGATTAACAATTGGAATGTATACATGTGGGTAAGTAATTTTAAAATTAAAAGTGATTAACAATTGGATATATGCATGTGGAAAAAAATGAAATCTTAAAATTAAAAAGAATTATATGTTAAAAGTTATTATCAGCTGGATTCATATATACTAGGAAAAATGATTTTGAAGGAAAAGAATTACCTGTTAAAAAATTAAAAGTACCATATAATATATTTTATATAAAATTTGATAGATGACTTTAAAAGAAATATTTTATAATGTTCTATAATGTACTACTCTGGTATAATTTTATTATAATCTGGTTAGATGAAAAATGTTTAAATGTAAGAATTACCTTATGAATCAAACTATTAATGTTCTTGTGAGCGTTCATGACATTTTTGTCATCTTCAATATTCACAATGAACTTTATTTTAAATGGATTTTACTTGGTGCCATAGCTTGTTTTGTTGTACAGAATTAAGAGCAGTGCAGTGTATAGCAGAGGATGGGGGAAGGAAAAAATCTGTTAAATAAACATCAAGTAGTCATGGAAACCACACACTCTCTCTCTTCCTCAAACTTAACAGCATGCAAGAAAATCAAGAATATTCTTGTAGTTTATTTTTATTATTTTTTATTAATAATTATTGTCATTAAAAATAATATGAATTAATATTAGTTTAGATATAAAGTTTATTTTAAATATTTTAATATTTTTTTAAAAAAATAAAGAAAAATAAATTGTGTGTCAGAAAATTTAATATTTTTTGCAGAGATAATATAGCTATATTTTTAAAATTGTATTGTCATCAATGAAGAGGATGGATTCACCATATTAATCCTAATGTGTAGGCTTAGGATAAATGATTATTTATATACAGTGATATTTTATATGTATGTTTATTTATCTATGAAGGTGCTAAATTAAGTTAACCAAATGATATGCTTGTTTTATTATTAGTGATATATTAATTGATTTTGAAACATCACATAAAAATATAGAAATATATTATATGATATATCTAAATTTATTTAGATAATTTGTGAATGCAGAAATATGCAAATTGTATATTATGTTTTTGAAATATTGTTTAATTATGAATATATTATTCTAGACCATGCCTGTTTAGATACAAACTAATATGTTGATCACTGAATTACTTTATAAAGTATTTAATTAAAAACGTTATTATGCTGAATTATTTAAAATCATTTATCAATATAATATTTAAACTTTCTTGATATTATATTGAATATTTTTTAAAAATGAAGTTTAGAAATTTTATTTCAAGTTGATAAAACCTATTTGTGATGTTGAAGGAAGTATTCTGAGTGGAGATGATAAATAATAATGTTTCAGGATATTAGTTGGAGTGGAAATGAAATCCTGAGTTGTAGCGATATTTGAATATAAATATTATCTACGAAATATAGCTTTGTGAGTTGATAAATAAAATAACATTTAACAGAGTCCTGTATATTGATGATTCATGGTCAGTAGTGTTTATTTTCAGATATCAGTAAGTGCTCAGGTAAAAACCATGACAGGAATTTAAAGTAGTCACAAGAATATATGGCCATAAGCACTCCACCCATGATTGTTATTACTTGTTTGAGTTATAGTTTTTGTGTCTCTCACTTTAATCACTTTTTATCAACACTGGGATCTTGGATCGTAATTGTTATAGTTTATAAAATATGTAATGAATAATGGCTAGACTATAATGTGTCATTGGAATTTGTTGAAAGCGAGAAGAGAAAAAGATTTATCACAAATGATGTGTAAAGATAATGGAATGATTTAATATTCCTAATAATAATAATAATAAGAGATCAAGAGAGTATGCATATTCTGATTATTAAAGTATAAATGAGTGATATCTGAATGATATTAACAATAAGCAAGGTGGTATAAATAGATATTATACATGTAATGAATTTTAAATCATTTAAAATAATAGGTTTATTCTACCACATAATACACCATATACTCCTTAATTAATACTTTACAATGCACTTTTAACATATGATTTAATTTTTCTTGCTTACAGTTTCAACTGCCCTGCAGTCATCATCAGAGTTACAACATTTAAACATATACATTTAATATTTAACCATCTATATATATATATATTGTGCCGGACGAAAGATTTTTGTTTTGTATATCCTGACCATGAGGGCGCCACTAGTCCGAAAATCGGAACTAGACATTTATTTTAAGGGTGGGCAGGATATACGAACCTTAATGTGCCGGACTAAACTCAGGGAAAGCAAAAGCTAATGAATGTGGTTCAGACAATTGAGAAAACACTGAGACAAACGTCAGCCAAAATACTTATAAGAACTTTTTAAATTTATTAAACATAATAACAAAATAAACATGAAACTTGATACACATTTACTTAGCAGATCTTAACATTGAGTGTATGCGAGCAGAACTACGTTAAATACCCAGGCAGACAAGTTCATTTCTTATCTATAACACAATAATGGCTGATATCTTCTTGCTAGCGGTTCACCCAACCAATTCCCTTTTCCCTATAGAGATTTAGTAAGATGGATGTTTGTGGAGAATAACGGGACAGCGCAGATGAGCTTTTCTTAGTCCAGAAAAGAAATGCTGGAACCAAGAATGTCATTATTCTTCAAAATGCTCATGGACAAGTACATTGAAACGAGCCAAGGTTAGTCTCACACAAGAAAGAAACATGAATTACGCAATCTGAATTATAGCAAATAAATCTCTACCAAAAATAAATAAATCATATATCCTAGAAATCGCTAGCCAAAGCCAAGTTTGATTTAGTTTAATGCCGAAGCAAACAAACAAATAAAAATAAAAGAAAACTACTAAGGTCGGTCTGAGCATTTAACAATGGTTAATCATAAAACAGAGAAATTATTAAGCATATAAAATATCACTCACCCTATACTCTCGAACAAGTGACATTTTAAGATTGAAAATCTTGCTACTAAGATTGTAATGTAAAATAAACAAAAATACATTAATATTTAAATTGGTCAATTACACATCGTAAATATAATTTTTTTTTAAGATTAAGCTGAGATTTGCGAGAGACTTAATTAGAGATTTAGCCCTGATTTTGATATGGAAAGGTAAGTTACCTCGAGATAATATTAATTTCTGTTGTTCACACAAAGTTCGGTTTATAGAGTCCTCTACAACGGATGTCATTTACTACAGGTTCAGAAGTCTGGAGGCATTATCGGGATCCACTCTGGACTTGACAGTTAGGTCATGATGGAAGTCACAATTTGGAGCTCCAGAGGTTCATCTTTGGAAAGGCTCAGCCCATCATGTTGGGGAGATTCTTCATGGCATATATTACAGGCATGGCATCTGAATGACTGCTATTATTGTGGCAAAAAGAGTTATTGTCGGTCAACGGAAATTCAACTTGGTGATTCCCGTGGCACCAATATCAAAAAAAAAAAATTTAGTCACTTTCACAATGCAACAGTTCAATAACAGCTAAAATCTGGATCGATCCTCAATAAGAAGAAGCCAAGCAATAAAAACTGAATGAACAGAATAGTCTCTTTGAATCCTCTTCTCTAATCAAAAAAAAAAAAAATTACCCAGCTATTTATGTCCTTTGTTATCTCCCGCGCAATCTTAATTAGAAAAACAATATCTTACAGGGCTTAATCTTACAAAAATGATTATTATTTTTTTATAAAAAAAATACAAAACCAAATCTCAGCTTTAAAATACATCAACATTAAATTTTTTTTTAGTTTAAATAAAATACATATAAGAGCACTAATTAAACTTTGTTTGCTTTTAATTATTTTAAAAGAAAACAAGCGTCATAAAAAAAATATTTTATACTAAAATCAACTTAGAATTAAAAATATAAGATTTCAAAATAAATAAGTATGTGTGTTATTGCACATATAAAACTTTGGTGTTTTTTTTTTCAAATTTACACGATAGAACCCTTGAATCGGATAAAGTATCCAGTTCAACTGCCCCTTCATGCCAACAAAAAATAAAATAAAAGCATCTATTTGCTATTTCTTTTTTTTTTCAAACTTTAAACCCCAACATTTAAAACTGGCTGAACATTTGCCCTGAGATCAATTTCTTAAGTGTACCTCCTATCTTTTAGGTGGCTGGCCTAAGGCTTCATGCATTATAAGATCCATAAACCCCACGCTTATCTTCCAATACAAAGGCATTCGGACCATTTTTCTTTTGTATAGTGAAGGGTCCCTCATATACTGGGAAAATTTTCTTATATTGATGCTGGGTTGGATTGCTGACATGAGGTTTTCATACAAAAACCAAGTCCCCTACCTCAAATCTACATGGTCGTGGATTTCCCCACTTTATGCGAACTTCAGCCATATGTTTCAACTTTATTCGAGCCTTTCTTTTATCCATTTCTTTATCAATTTTGTTCCAATCTACAGGCAAGGGAGCCTTTATCAGCATTGGATAATTCGGTCCAAAATGTAATCTGATGGGGGCAAACCCTGTAGATTCATTCTGTGTCCAATTTATGTTAGTGATGTTTCCCATCTGATTCACCCATCCACGGTGATTTTCGCTGACATAAAGCCGAAATAAATGGTTTAACTCCCTCATGACTCTCTCACAGGGATTCGATTGAGAATTACGAATAGATGTTAATACATGCTGAATGCCCTATTGCTGAATCCACTTTTTCCAGTGGTGAGATTTAAAGGGTGTCCGATGATCTGTAAGTATCATCTGGGGCCTACCAATCTTAGGAAACTGATGCTCCGGGAAGATCCGGATAGTACTTCGTGTATCCGCCTTTCTTAACAGATATGCAGTTACATACTTAGAAAATATGTCGTACATTACAATTAAATATTGGTATCGTTTATAGGCAGGTAAAGGCCCATAAAAATCTATGGCCAACATTTCATTAGGGTTGTGTGCTAAAATAGGCTGCAAGATCCCAGTAAATCTCTTATTTACATATTTAGTTTGTGAACACACATGACAATTTCCCAAAACCGATACAACATTTGAATATAAACTTGGCCAGTAAAATACTTCCCTGAGCACATGTTCTACTTTACGTGGTCCATAGTGTCCATAAAGGCAATGTAGATACTCTATAAGTTTGTTCCTGAGTGTTTGGGGTATAAGAATTCGCCATGAGTCTTGTTCTGAGGTGACTCTGTATTGCAATACACCATCTTTTATTCTATAGGCTTCATATTTTTCCAATGTTGCTGTGTCACTGGGGTCTGAAGTTCCTATTCCTTTCTTATATGTCATGATTTGTGCATACTCTGGACTGGTCTTCTGTATTTCAGATAGCTTTAGTAATTGTTGCTCTATGGACTCATCTATGGTCAATGTGAATGCTGCAATACTTAGATTGTTGGGCTCAAGATGATGTGGGGTCAGATCTACAGGATGGCGACTCAAAATATCCGCCACAATATTTTCCTTTCCTTTACAATATAGAACTTTATATTGGAATTTCTGTAGCGTAAGACTCCAACATATCAATCGATCATTCAATAAATAACTGCTATTAAGAAATTCCAAGCTCTTATGATCCGTAATTACAACAATCTCTGACCCAAGCAGGAATTGTTTGAATTTACTGAAAGCCCAAACAATGGCCAAAGCTTCCTTTTCTGTCGTCGTGTAATTATTTTCTGCCCCTTTTAGCTTGCGGCTACAAAAATATAACACTCTGTGACGTTTTTGTTTGTCAATTTGAAATAACATGACTCCAAGCCCTTGCCCACTGCTGTCGGTCTGAACATAAAAAGTTTGTGAAAAGTCAGGGTAGACTAGAACCACCTGTTCCAAGAACTTGTGTTGAAATTCCTGCTCCTGTTTGTACTCCCATACCCATTTTTGGTGTTTTGTCAATAACTGAACCAAATTTGCAGCATCTAATGCAAAATTTTCATAGAATTTATGATAAAAATTGCATAATCTCATAAAAGACCGTACCTGACATTTATTAGTGGGTGTGAGAAAATGTATCGCTGTTAGTTTCTCGGGATGTGGTTTAATACCCTTTTCCCCAATTAAAAAGCCTAAAAATGTAACCTCCTCCTGGACCAGGCAACTTTTTTGTCAATTGATGGTAATGTTTTTCTGGTAACACTCCATTAAAACATTTTCAAGTGTTCCATATGTTCTTCCATATTTTAATCGTGATTGTCATCCATATATATCATAATCAGACTCTTGATTTTATCTGATAACACTTGATCCAAACACTTTAGAAGTCCTGAACCACTATTGATTAATCCAAAAGGCATACACTTAAACGCATATGTATGCCCTTCATAGCGGAAGGCAGTATATTTGTGGTCAAATGGATGTAGAGGGATCTGCCAATAACTGGATGTCAAGTCTTATGTAGAAAAAATGGTTTTCCCTTGAAATTTTGAGAGAAGTTCTGTTATTGTAGGTGGAATGTTTCTTTCAGGAACGGTAATGGCATTTAACCGCCAGGCATCCAAACATATTCTGACAGATCCATCTTTTTTCTTTACCACTACTAATGGGTTAACATATGGAGATGTGTACTTTTCAATAACTCCCTTTTCAATCATTTGCTGTATTTGAAGATCTACTTCAGCCTTATATTGAAATGGAATGGGATATGAATAACTCTGGAAATGGCTTTCATCCTTAACTTGAATGCGATGCACATACCCCTCAATGATCTTAGGCCTATTCGAAAAAACTGAATAGAACTCCAACAGTTCCATTAGAGGGTGTTGTTCTTCCATTCCTTTTAACATGGATTGCGACACTTTATTTTGCATTTCCACGGTATCCCTCACTTGTGGAACACACTGTACCTGAAGTGGCTTATAACTCTTTAGCCCTTCAAATGGCATCAAAACTTCTTGGCAAAGAAATAAACATTTGTCATAATCCAAAACACATTTATCCCTGTACAAAAAATCAGTCCCAATTATAACATCTTGGGTGAGACCAGGCATTATCAAAAAGACATGGTCTAACTCTATGTTGCCCAGATGCAAATGTAACCACACCTGTTTGGTTTCAATATTTGCCTTCTTGCCATTGGCCAGTGTCACCTGCATTCTTTTTATTGGCAGTGTATACAAATGTGGCTGGTCTTTCTTTATTTTCACATAAAACTTACTAGAGAGCAATGACATTTGACTTCCTGAATCAACCAATGCTTCTGTAATGATGTCTCCAGTCTTTATACTGACAATTGGGCAAGTCTGCATAGCTCCATTCCATGCTGGTTCTTCTTGATCCACCATCACATTAGCTACAGTCCTATGGCTTTCTTTACTTTTTTTAATTGGAATTGATAATTGACTCTTTTGACCTTTTTCTATCGAAATTATCTGATCACCCTGCATTGTTCTTTTCTCCACTTCTTCTTGGGCCTGATTATGTTCAATTTCATTTAACAGTTTGATCATTTCTTCAAAGTGAATGTTGTTACTACACAACATGATCTGATGTATATCCCTTGGCATATTGCCCAATACAATTTGGCATATCAGCCTCTCAGACAAAGAGAAAGCTATCAATGACTTCAGCCATGCTGCTTGTCTGAAGAAAAACTGGGTATAAGTTTCTCCATTATCCCTAATATATCTTTCTTGTGATATATTGATGAAGATATGATACTGCTTTTCTTCACTCCAAGGGGTGTGCAATAATTTGCATCTGTAATCCCAAAAAGTCTGTGGCTTGACCTTTAAGATATGCCACCAACCCTCAACCATTCCTTGTAAATAGTGGCATGCAAATCTTTCGTCCGGCACATAGCTTTAGTAATTTTGGCGCCCAACATGGGGCACCAATATAAAAAAAAATTTAGTCACTTTCACAATGCAACAGTTCAATAACAGCTAAAATCTGGATCAATCCTCAATAAGAAGAAGCCGAGCAATAAAAACTGAATGAACAGAATAGTCTCTTTGAATCCTCCTCTCTAATCAAACAAAAAAAATAAATTACCCAGCTATTTATGTCCTTCCTTATCTCCCACGCAATCTTAATTAGAAAAACAATATCTTACAGGGCTTAATCTTACAAAAATGATTATTATTTTTTTATAAAAAAAATACAAAACCAAATCTCAGCTTTAAAATACATCAACATTAAATTTTTTTTTAGTTTAAATAAAATACATATAAGAGCACTAATTAAACTTTGTTTGCTTTTAATTATTTTAAAAGAAAACAAGCGTCATAAAAAAATATTTTATACTAAAATCAATTTAGAATTAAAAATATAAGATTTCAAAATAAATAAGTATATGTGTTATTGCACATATAAAACTTGTTTTTTTTCTAATTTACATGATAGAACCCTTGAATCGGATAAAGTATCCAGTTCAATATATATACCGATATACACATATACATATACAAAAATATATATACATATATATATATATATATACAAATGACATAAACTCTATTTTAAATTATGGATTTTAAATATTTTTTTAAAAAAAATCCTTTAAACACTAACATTCTTTTATTTTATATCTATAATCAATTAATTTCTTTTATTTAAAAATTTAACATTTATTTCTTCATATTCTTATTATTTATTCTAATGATTGTTTATTCTAATGAATAAAATAAATTAAGGCATAATAAAGTTATAGAGTTATTATAGAAATTTGTAGTATATAACTTACAAAATAGAGAATGCATTTTTATTAACGAATATATTTTTCTTTATTAATTAATGTGTGATTATATTGATAAGTTACTTGGATTATTAATAAAGGTAAAAATTTTATAGAAATATGTATAAAAATACATGGTATTATCTAAGAATAGTTTTATGTATTAAGTCCTAGTAGTTATTAATATGTTTTTTTGGAATAACAATGGCGATGATTTTAAATGTTTTGTTAAAATAAATTTATTAATGTTGTTTTAAATTTATATTGTCTTGAGATTTTCTTTACTTATTATGTTCTCAACCACACACATGCATTATAAGAATTGATTATATCTTTACATTAATGCACATGATCCATAAGAGTTATATCATGATTATTAAATTATAATTGTTGAAGATATTATTATTACTAAACATGAAAAGTATATAAAGAATTATTACAAACAAGTTTGATATTTCTTAAAATACCACATAAAGTATAATAAGAATTTTAAAGCATAATATAATATGAAAATATTTTGAATTTATTAAATATAATGAATGTTATGTTTACAAGAGTCTACAATTTTAATTGTTTTATTAACGGGCAAAATTGAATAGATGTATTTTATAACAAGAGTCTTGGTATACTTTATTTTGTATTATTGTTGTTGTGGTATAGTTAAGTATATATAAAATTCCTCACTATATTTATATATTATTTAATGTATAATTATTAGAATAAGATGAATCTGAGATGATGATAAAGAATTATATTAAGGTGATAGTATGTTAAGAATTTTATGTAATGATTTATTATTCAAAATTACCCCAAATCCAAAACTCAAACAGACTAGCCAAGAAAGTAAAATCTAAAACACAAGCAATCGTTTCACTGCTGCAAACAGACTTCTCAAGTGTAAAGAACTACAAAACAACATCATATTTATATTAAACATTACCCACAATTCCATTTACTTCCCATCCACCCTTAATATTAAAAGAATTTTTAAATAAGTTAATTGCCTCAAAGATTCTTTAATTCTTTTTATTTTATTTCTCTCAAAAAAGACAACCTTAGCTTCATCAAAATTAATAGTGTGGCCTGTATCTTTTTCATGGACATACAAAGTAGAACTAAGATATTTATTTTTAACTCTACTTTTCCTTTCATTTAAGCTTAAACTACTCTGACCTACATAAACCTTTTTACAAAAACAACAGATAATATACACTACACCAGGATGTCTTCCTATCAAAAATTTCTTTTGTATTATTTAATAAATTATTCAATGTAATATGCCTTTTCCAAGCAATTTTTATATTTCCAAACAAATTATTATTTTTACATCCAATTTTATAAGAAGACAATTTAAATGGCAAAGAAAAAAAATCATATTTTTTTTTATCCTTTGCATCATGACAACCATTACTATTAAATAAAATACTTTTAACAAATTTATCAGAGTAGCCAATAAAATTGACCTTTTAGAAACAAAGCTACTTCACTGGAATTATTTAATTTCTTATTTCTATAACAATAATTTCTTAAAGCAGCTACTTTATGAGATACAAATTGCTAGCTATCCAGTTTAATTATAGATCTTAATTCTTTACCTTTACCATAATGACTCCATACTAAACAATTAGTTTTTACATTTCTAATCATTAATAGATTTGGGTAATTTTGATCATTAATTGACTAGTTTAGATTTATGGTTTATTATTATATTTTATAAAGGAATATTAAATATTTTAGTGATTTAAAGTACTTTTATAATTGTTAATTAGAATTTACTTAGTATAATAGGTGAATCATGGGAATATTACAGATAGTTTTAAGAAGTAGGTAGGGGAGACATTCCTATGCCATTGAGAGGGAATCATTTGGAGTATGTTTTTAATATTGAACTGCGTACTTTACTAAATGCTTTATGTTGAGTCTCATAATTTTTTAGTATTTTTATTGAACCATTTTTATTAGTAAAGTGAACTACTCATATTTTAAATTAATGTAATGATAAATGAGCTCGCTATTTGATTTTAATCTTTAGTTACTTGTTATTTAATTTATGTTTTGACTTATTAATTTATTAAATAAATTATTTTAAATGATAAATATTAATTAAATACTAGAGGTAGTACTTAGAGATGTGAATGAGCTAGTCGCAGGTTGTATAGAATAGGGGTTTAGTTCTTGAAGCAACTCCATGATCCAAAATAGAAATACTCTGGAGTTTAGCTGGAGAGGCTCTATGTCTAGTATTAGTAACAGTAAGGTTACTATATATATGTGTGTGTGTGTGTGTGTGTGTGTGTCAAATGTTAGTAGCTTCCAGTCTTGTTTTAAAATAACTCATAACAAGTTATATGTGTGTTACTTTGTTTGTAGAATATATTTATTATCTCATGTATTGTATCATTCCTACAAAAAGAAAAAAAAAAACCCTTCAAACTCCCTATGCAGTAGCACCACCAAATGCAAGCCTTAATAATCAATGGATGCAAGGTTTGTGTATAAAATGCCTATCTAGCATTTACTCATCCAATATCACTGATTAGATTCTAGCTTGGGGCTTTTATTAATGAGGAGCCTTGGATTTGAGAGCAGTGCAGTTAGATCTTAGCATCTAATGCAACCCTCCAGAAGTTAGTTAACTATAAAGTTAGGAGTCCAAGATGAAAATACAATAATGTTTTCAATCCAAGCTCATTTGCTTGTATAGTCATACTGATTTGAACTCAGTTCAGCATCTATATATTTTGGTGTCTTTGGCTTTTCAAAAACCACAGTCACCATTATCCCTTGGGCATTATAGGTAAAAAAAAACCATCACAACATCACATGATCACTGTTTCATATGCTACACAGGGATATTGGATGAGTAGCATAGGGATTTTATGCACAAACCTTCCTGCATCCATTGATTACTAAGGCTTACACTTGGTGGCGCTACTGTATGGAGAGTTGGCTACTCTTATTAACAGCCTGTGTACGAATATGAAATAGAGGTCATGTGAAAAAAATGTTTCTCACTTCATAACGTTATATATTTTTCAACTCAGTTTTATTTATATAATAAAAATGATTAAATTGACCATAGAATTAAATTTTGAAACACTTTTAGAACAAATAGTTCTTAGTATTAAAAAGAAGTATGCCTGTATATTTTAAAAGAAAGATTTTCAATAAATATGTTTTATTATTTTTTACTTGTGGACATAAAACTTAACATTTATAGAGGAGTCATACAGAGACTTCAGATTAATCAACAAAGCATGAGAAACATGTTAGGAGTATCAAGATGAAACTGAAAATTAAATACATAAATGAGAGAACAAACAGATATTGATTTCATTGAAAGAATTAAGACTGAAATGGAACTGAGATAAACATATTGCTAGATGATTATAGATGGACAATTCAAGTTTTAAATTGGTTCCTAAGAGGTTGTAGAAATTATGTGAATTAGAAGGATGAAATAAAGAGGTTTGGTAATGTGATTTTGAAGAAGAGAATCTATAGGTTAGAGAAACTGGATTAATCTTGAACGGGAACTTAAGCAGTGGATCAATAAAGATTGAAAATGATAGTGGTGATGATGAATTTTAGCAACAGTTCTTTTAAATAAATTAAGGATTATCTTAGATTATGTTTTTGAATTAATAAATAGTGAGCGTAATGTTAAATATAAATAATATTTCTCTAGTGTAAATTTTCTTTACATCACTCTGATGCAAAGGAGAATCTGGTTTCTATCCATTTTTGACACCTTGTTGAATGGTGTGATCATAAACAAATGATCAAAGACGTGAAAAAGATGTATGATTTCCAAGATGTACATTTCATGCTGAACCAGTACACATCTTTATCACTATTCAGTATATGTGTAGATAGCCAATTACTATAGTTTAATTGATAAGTTTCAAAGTTACTACCCTCACAACTTTGACACAAATCACTTGATGTAATTATATTAATAATTTTTATTAGTCGCTCTTTAGACTAGAAATTATCCACTTAATTTACACTAAGAAATATTATTCATTAAATGGATAATCTCGAGTCTAATGAAGGGGTAATAAAAATTATTAATATATTAAATATAAGATTGAGTAATGAAGATTGTCTGTGGAACATTTCTAATACGATAATTAACTGGAATCCGGCATTATTATATCACCAAAAACGTGATCTCTGAAAATCTACAATCAAAAAAATGATATCCTATAAAAAAGATTATTTCAGATTTTTTTTATCAATATTGTGAAAGTTTATACTTTAAAAAAAAAATTAAATCTTTTCTAACTTACTGTGTGTATTTTTAAAATCTTATTTCAGATATATATTTGTCAAAAGCAAATACTTTTTTTTTTTATCTAATTGTAAAAGTCACCACATAGATTCTTCTTTACATCCAATTATTATTTATTCTTGCTGTTTCTTTCAAAATGTCTTCATAATATCTTAAAAATTTTTTCATCTTCAACTTGTAATTACTTTTTCCAATAATAACTAATATACCCCCTCGGAAAAGTAATAATACGACTTTAATGTTAAGAAAACGGCAAAATAATAAAATGAATACCTTAAAAGTTGATGTAATAACATCCATCAATTAAGGCTTATTTTTTATAATATATGTGATTTTTGAAATAAGTAGTTCTAAGAGAAAACCGTCTGATTATATTTTATTTGTGTGTTATGTGCGATTTAAAGACTTCTTGCTATAAAAAAAAATGAATTTATGAATAGATATTATGTTTTGTTGAAGATACAATTTAGTCTGTCCTATTTTGGAGACCACATATTAAAAATCTATTAACATTTAACCCGTAATGTAACATATTTTCTTTAATAATCGATATACAAAATACACATTCTCACGGTTTTATTTCTGTTTTTTATCCCTGGTGATAGATAGAAGAACTAAAAATTCATAATTCCATATACATCCAAACAAACAATAAAAAACAGTTATTATGCTAATTCGGTCTCTTTGATGTGGTTGGTTACCAGGATTCCACAAATGATAACCCTAAACCAAATAGATTACTATTAGATATTTTTTCTCTAAAAAAAATCTTTATTGAAAAAAAAATATATACACAATTAAAATATTTACATTGATTATATATATATTTGTTTTCTTGCTGGCTTAACTTGACAAGCAAGAATATTATAACTTTTTATAAACAGTTTATTTCTTCAGGAAACATAAGTACACGATAACAATGTAAAATGCAGGATCTCTTCAGCCATAGTTTATGTCATTCTTACATTTTGCAATGAATAGTATAAGGCAGGGTAACTCCATATTTCCAAAACTTTTTACTGCAGTTTTGCAAGTGGATTAAAATGGGAAGCTAAGGGAGCACAAATAATTGGAGATTCTGTAAGTGGATTTTGCAAATGATGTGATTGTTTTTGGAAATAATAATACTTCAGAGCTTCAGGAAATGTTGCTAGATTTATCAGATGAAAACTAAAAAGGTTAAAGTAATGTTCAATGGATTTTTTCAAAAGATGAAAATAAAAATTGATACCGATGTTATATATTAACAACTACAAATACTGGGCTCAGATTATTATTACAGATAGAAACATAATGAAGGAAATTTAATCATAGAATTAAACTTAATTGGAATGCTTTTGGTAGAAGTAGCTCAATATTAAAATAAAATATGCCTATGTTTTTGAAAAGAAAAGTTTTTAATAAATGTGTTTTACTTGTTTTTACTTTATGAATCTGAGACTTGGACACATAATAGAAGAGTAAGTAATAAGGAGACTTCATATCACTCAAAGAAGTATTGAAAAACACAAAAGAAACAAGAAAAAGTCAAAAACAAAATACACGAGTGAGAGAACAACAGGTATTACTGACATTGCTGAAAGAATTAATAGACGAAGGTGAAGTTGGGCTGTAAATAATACTAGAAGAGGTGATAATAGATGGACAATTGAAATCTTAAACCAAATGACAAAAGTTTGCAAAAGATCTTGACACTGACCACATGTGGTAAGATGATGTAGAGAAGAGAGGATAGAGTTGGAAAAGATGGGTGAAATTTGGTGAGAGCTTTATCCTGAAATGGATCAGTAATGATTGAAGAAGATGGTGATAAAATAATGAAGTTTTGAGATTTTTTCTAAATGTGTTTTACCTTCTAGCTAAAAGTGGATAGATACCCATTTACTGGTCAATATTGTAAGCTAATTAATTCTCTATCAATGAAGATATTATTTACTAGACTTCCCAATTTTTGGGTGGTGAGGATTTGAGAGTTCTTCCATATTTGTTTACCTTCAAACTAAAACTGGACAAACACCCATTTACTTAATGGTATTGTAAGCTAGTTAATTTACCATCAATGAAGATATTATTTGCTAGACTTAACAATTGCTGGATGGTGAGAATTTGAATATTCTTCTATATTTGTCTACCTTTATGTAAAAATGAATTAATACCCACTTTTTGATTAATATTGTAAGCTGGTTAATTTTTCACCAATGAAGATATTACTTACTGGACTTACCGATTGTAAATGGTAGATTTGAGAATTCATTCATATATTTTTATCCTCTATCTCTTATTTACCAACGAATATTTATAAACTAATTAATTCATTGGACAACAAAAAAAAAAATCACTTTTTCTAACTTTCAGAAATCATTTTAATAAATATACACATGCCACAAAGGCATTAGTTTTTAATTATTATACTATATATCAAATTAATTTTTTTATTAATTTAATTTTCTGCATTTTTTAAATGCATTTTGCAGTTGTGTATATTTTCAAAGCACAAATTGAAATTATTTATGACAACTGCTTAAAGTAATTACTTTTCTGCTTGAATAATAAATTCATAATTTAATTTTCAACTGTAAATATCAGAAGAAATTACTACAAAAATCTAATACAATATATATCAAATATGCACACATTATTTGAATATATAATCATAATATATATGTATTATATAATAAAGCTAATAATGTTCAAGGCTAGATGCTTTATAAATATAAATATCTAAAAGCAGTCAACATTTAAACAATACCAATATCAATAACAATATCAATCTGTTGTCAAGGTAACCAACTTTAAACAATAAAGATGGATGCCCATCTTTATCTATGGAATAATATGGGCACTAAAGATTGAAATTTGACTAAAGAGAGTGAAATTATTAATCCAAAGAAAATTAAATAAAACTGGGCAAGTATAACCTGTTCTGAAAGCAAACTATTAAATAGCCAATTATAACATTCAACTAGATTTGTAAATGTAAATACATGAAAAGAGTCGCCACCTAAACAATACCAGGAATCTCAAAGTTATATTTGCCTTACTTATTATGTTTATTTAAACTTTTTTGCATTAAGTAACATCAGTCTGTTTCAGTCAAATGTCAATCTTTAGTATCTATCTTATCATTTAAACAAATAAAAGGTTTCCTTGACAACAAAAAGATTAAGATTTCTGGGATTTTTTTTTTGTATTGTTTGGGTATTGACTGCTTATATATATTTACAAACAATCTATAAAAATAAAATAAAATTAGTACTAAAGTTTTCAATAACCTAACAATGCTCCCCCCCCCCCCAGTTGTGCTGGTCATATGGTTTTGTAAAAAGAAACATCTTGATAAGTATCCAATAAGAAATGAGAGTCCTGATTTATTAAACAAATTTTTTATTTATAGAGAGTTGTCTGTTTCAATTTTGTTTTAAATTGATTATTTTAAATTTTATATATAAAAGGCAATATTATGGATAAATTTTAACATTGAAATTTAATCTTTTGATGTATTTACATATATATATACTATGTGTAACAAAATATTCAAACTATAATGAAATAGCAAATTATATTCTACAAGAGTATAGACACTATTTAACAAGTCCTTGGCCATGTTTTCAATGTTGAACATCTATATCAAAGCTGAACTAAAATTTATTATAACAAGCTTTAAAATATATACCTTTATATAAATTAAATTATCTAGAGTTTTGTAAAATATTACAAAATAGAAATAATAGTGATATAAGTAAATATAGTTATGAATTATCAAGAAAAACTATTGAAGGGAATAAAAGTCTCAAAAGGGAAGAACAACTTTTTGATATTGGAAGGAATGTTGATTCAACAATAAATAGAAAGGATGGAAATTGTTATTAAAAAGAGAGATGACATAATGAAATGTTTTGAAAGGTTCTATAAATGATTATATAGTAATAAAGAACGAAAAACAAAGTATCGCCTACATTTACTGCATCTTTTAAATTGCCAAGTATTTTAAATGAAAAGATGAGACTAGCAATTAATTCTATGAAGAAGGGAAAAGTTCCAGGAACTGATAGAATGATTATTGATATTTTAAAAAAAGCAAATGAGGAAATTAAAAGATGATTGGCAAAGCCATATCAAATGTTTTAATTATTAACTAACCAAAAGAACAAGCTGGGTTCAAATGTGGTTTTAGCACAGTGGATGACATCCAAAATATTAATAGAAGTTAAAGGATTAATGAATATAAATTGTCATCATGCTTTGGATTTATAGATTATGAAAAGGCATTTGATTTGATAAGCATTTTCATGATGATTGAAATGTTGGATTGTAAGATATTGACCAAGGATATTATCATATTTTGAAGAATATTTATCAATATGCAATAACAATAATTAGATTTTATTGTGGATACTAAGAAGATTAATGTTGAGAAGGATGTGTGACAGAGTGACACCACATCTTCCAAAACATTTAGAACTATTTTATGGAGTAGAATGAGAAACTAAAAGGGAATAAAAGTAAATGGAGATTATTTAAGTCATCAAGATTTTCACATATGATTTTATTGTTGAACTAATGTTGCAGAGTTTCAGTAAATGTTGCAAGAGTTATCAGATGAAAAAAAAGTAGAACTAAAGTTAAATGCTAAAAGGACTAAAGTAATATTCAAGAGATATTTCTTAGAAGAATAAAATTAAGATTGATAAACATGATTTAGAAATTAACAACTACAAATACCTTGGTCATGTTATTAATAGAAATGAAAACATGATGTATGAAATTAATCATAGTATTAAACTTGGATGGATTGCTTTTGATAGAAATAACATATTACAAGGGAATACATTTACTTATTTTTTAATAGATGTATTTTACCATTTCTTACTTATGGATCTGAGTCTTAGAAATTTACCAGAAGAGCAATTCAGAAACATCAGACAATTCAACGAAGGGTAGAAAAATGTATGTTAGGAGCGACAAGAGGAGATTAAAAACAAAATGCACAATTGAGACAACAATCAGGTATCACTGACATAATTAAAAGAATTAAGAGACTGAATTGGAGTTGAGCGGGAGATATCTAAAAGAAATGATAATATATGGACAGGTGAAATTTTTGAATCCCAAGAGATTGTAAACATTGATAGAAAAAGATCATATGTAAAATGGATGCATGGAATGAAGAAGTTTGCTGCTGTGACATGGGAAAACAAAACTGTGGATTGGAAAAACTGGATTAAATTTGAAGAGACTTTCTTTATGCGGTGGAGATAATAATTGAAAGTAATGACGATAATGAATTGAAATACCAGTTGTTAGATGAAAGGATAATGGCTCTTACACAAATGGCATATTTTGCATTAATTATCTGCCAAAACTTTTTTATGCGTATTTCTTTTTATTATTTTTCTCCAGCAAATGATATATTATATGTGAATATATCTTTAGTTTTTTTGAAACCCATTACAATTATATATCTTCCAAAAATAGGGTTTTCAGTACTGAAGTGTTTATCTAAAACTGATATTTCAGTATTGATGTCAATACCGAAACCGGAAATAATGGTATTTTTGTCAAAGAAGTATTATTTTATTCAGTTTAAATTCATAGACAAAATAAGAAAAACATAAGTAAAAAACAAAACATTCTTTAATTTATTTTTCAAAATATTGACAGAACATAAAATTAAAAGAAATTAAAAAAAAAAACAAGAAATAAATAAATGAATAGTAAAAACTATTTAAATATTTTTGTTTTAAAAAATAAGCTTTTAAAAAGCATTTTGTTAATATTCAATCGAAAAAATGCTGGAAGCAGATATTTTAAAAACTATATCTATCTAAATTTTGGGGAGTGGTAGAATAAAGAAAAAAATCAGACAGTATTGACGTTCATGAGGGAAAAAAACTAAGGAATTTTTTGTAAAAATAATGTTTGTGTTCACCCCCAAACTCCATTTAGCAAAGATATAGACGTTCTACACTGTCCCGGTTATGTGATTTTGAATATGAAAAACACAATGGAGCCAAAAGATATATCCTACCCTATTCAATTCAACACCGAAAAAATGTCATACAATTGAAAGTTGAAAATCATATTTCACGGTAATTTTACTTCAAATTTTGATTCAGAATGGTAACTAATAGAAAATTACCATATGTGAAAACATTGTAATTTTTTAAGTACATTTTTTTAGCTTAATTTTTTTTTCCTCATGTGTCATAGCATCAGCCGGGAAGCAAAACAGCCAACCCGGGACAAACGCCTGCAAAGCAGCTGTCGCTGACCTCTCGACCACCAATGCTTGACAGATCAAATTTTTTGTTATATTTTAAAGCAAAAAAATAATAATAATACTGTTTATAAAACTAAATTATTCTGCTAGGAGCCTTTTAAAATATTTTGAATCTATTATAAAATTCCAAATTCTTGAAATTTTACACCTGATTCAAAATATAATCAATACCAAAATACCAATTTTTTTAGTTTGGTATTTTCAGTATTGTCATACATGATTGATGTTTTTGTTTATTATTGAATTATTCAAGTATCTGGATTTTCCAAAAAGATGTCCTACCCAAGCCAGTTCAATTATTTTGCCCATTTCTTTAACTATTAAAATCTTAAGATTATTTCCTTCAGATTATTAATGATTTTTTTCCTCTTACCTTTCTTTTATCTTTCGTATATATTCTTTATAATTCTTCTATCAATTTCTTTTTCCACTTAATAGGTTTTTCAGTAAATAATCTTTTCTTATATACATCTTAAGATTTGCCATAATAATAAGTATAAATTATACACTACTTTGAATTACAATTGATTATTTGCTATTATGATCTTTAAAAAAAATATCAGAATCTTTTTTAAAAAAATACTCACCAATGTTTCAAGATGGCAACTATTTTGAAAGATTGATGATATCATAGGATAGTGCAGGGGTCCCCAACCCTATGCCCTCTGGCACCATGGCGCCCACAGACCATTTTACATGTGCCCGCCGCTATCCGAACACGATAAAAAATTATTTATCTGATACAAATAAATTTAATTTTTAAAATTTCTTATAAATTATTGTATTATATTGTAATCATTTTGTAGGGCATACTATACTTCTACAGCGTAAAAATATAAACGTTAATTATATGTTAAAATTTTATTTTTGAAATAAATATTTTTTTGTACATTATGTGCATTATTAACAATATCCAAATATAAATTTACTTTGAAAAAATAAGTGATGCCCGCCATCTGGTTGAAAAAAATAAATGGTGCCCACCACCTGGCCGGTATTATAGAATGTGCTCTCAAGTACAGAAAGGTTGGGGACCCCTGGGATAGTGGCTTCAATAAAGCTATGTCTTTAGAAGATTCATACTAAAAATGTATAATAGAGATTATCTAATTTACAGTATACAATATATACTGTATTGATTATAGAATTAAAATATGTTTTTTTTTAATATTCATCCAGTGATTTTATAAAACATTCTGTGCTTTCATTTACGGCATATCCAAAGTAATGAAGATTTTAATCTTTAGTAACCTCAAAGTCAAAAAAATGCCAGTTTCATTCAGCACATAAGTAACATACTTTGATCATATACAACAACAAAGTGTATTAATATTTACTTGTAAAATGTGTATTTTAACTAACCTCCAATCAGTGTATCAATTTTATAAATTAAAAGTTTTACAAACATTATTTTGTCTGTCAAAAAAAATGCACTGATCATAATAATTATTGTAAATGTAAGTTTTGTTGAGAGATAAAAATGATTTCATGCATTGTGCATCCAATAATCAACTTTATATAATCAGACATAAATTTTCAATATCATTTATTTTTTCAATTTTAAATCAGTTTACCTGTTTGTGAGTTATTTGAAATAGCTGGTTTTAGTGTAAACATAAATTGATAAAAAAAAAAAAACATACTTCATTAGAACAACAGTAATTGAGTGTACATGATATCTATTTATTTAGATATGTAAAATAAATATTAATTCTTATTAAGCATGATGTCAGCACGTAATACTTATATAAGGCTAAAACCTCAGTACATGTGCCTTGAGTGCTTAATTTTAGCAAGAGAGACCTCTCCAAATCATAACTCAAGATTCAACTTTATAAAGATAAGAGGGACCTCATCTCTCAACCTATTTTCCTAATTATATAGGCAAATCTAAAGCATTTTGATTTTGGGAGCATTGAAGCTAATAAATTCTTCAATGATTAAGCCAACTATTTCTGTTAAACATTAACATCCACGAAATCTTTCGATTTACAATGAGTCAATATTCACATATTAAATTTAGAAATATTTTGAATCAATTTAAAGTTGTAAATATTTCTAAATTTAATATCTGAATATTGACTTGTTGTAAATCGAAAGATTTTGTGAATGTTAATGTTTAACAGAAATAGTGGACTTAATCATTGAAGAATTTATTAGCTTCATGCTCCCAAAATCAAAATGCTTTAGATTTGCCTATATAATTAAGAAAATAGGTTGAGAGATGAGGGTCCCTCTTATCTTTACAAAGTCGAATCTTGTGTTATGATTTGGAGAGGTCTCTCTTGCTAAAATTAAGCACTCAAGGCGCATGTACTGAGGTTTTAGCCTTATATAAGTATATGTAAATAAGAAAATATACAAATAAAAAAAAATTAATAATTGAACACAAAATACATGAAATTTTTTTTAGTTTTAGTTTTAAAATCTGCATTGTGGTTAGTTTTTTGTCTTCATGCTGTATTTTGATTCAATGTATCATGATTTATAGATAGCAAAATTGTTTTAAATAGTATAAAGGCTAAGGTAAATGTTTCCGTATTAATTAATACTTATTTCAATTTAAGCTTCATTTAAAAAATTTTTTTAAAATTTAAAGTAACAAATTACTTTTTTCTCATACGAATTCATTATAATTCCTTATTTTTTTTATGTGAGATGGGGGGTACCCATTGTCATTGCTAACTGGAGTAATGCTATATTCTCTTTAAAATTATTACTTTTTTTTTTTAAAGCAAATTCTTCTATTATCACTATTTCCATAGCTAATGTCAGCTCTAGTAATTAATGGATCCTGGATAGTAGTGCTAATAAATCCTTATCTAGTATTGTTTTATCCAAATATCCACAGACTAGTTTCTAGCTTATTGCTTTCAGGGAGGAGGGTTTTTAGATATTTTTAAGCCACGCACTAAGACCATCCCAAATTGGTTAGTTTTTTCAATCCAACCTTATGTCCTTGCTTAGTTGTATAATTCTGAAATGGGTTCCATTTCTACATATTTTGGTGACCTGTATTTGTTTATAGCCTTAGATAACTTTATTTTTTGCTCCAAAATTAGTCCAGGATATTTGGATATGATAGAACTGGATAAGTAATTATTAATCACTACCATCTGACCTCTATTGATTACTAAAGCTGACACTAGGTGGCACAAAACTAGTGAAAATAGAAGAATCTGCTAATGAATAACAAAATGTGAGTTAAGATCATGCGATGTCTTGTTGGTCATGTGAAATTCTATTGTTCCAACAAATTTTGCCCTTGGTATCCAAATCCATGATTTGTACCCAATCTCTTAATAGTCACCTTTTTTTTTAATTTTCTGAGTCAAGCCATACCCCAAATAAAATGTTTGCTTGTTTTTTTTCTCATGTGTCATAGCATCAGCCGGGAAGCGAACCCGCTAACCCAGGACAACTGCTTGTAAAGCAGCTGTCACTGACCTCTCGACCACCAATACTCGACTGTTTGCTTGTTTTTTTAAAACAAAGTTAAACTTCAATGGCCCACAAAGTAACCTCTTATCCTTATTATGACTATTATCAACATCTCACAAATAATTTTTTTATAAATTTTAAAAAGTAATAACCTGCTTTAGGACTTTTGTCTTTCTTACTTAATCTTTCGTTATCCCTTATAGGGATTATTTTAGTATTATGAGTTTAATAAATTATTTGTTAGGTTTGATCATTTTTGTTTGTTGTTGCTATGGATATAATAGTTGTTACTGACAATTGCTTTTCAGTTTGGAAAATGCACTAACATTACATTTCATAATTTTAATGTTTTCTCCAAATATATGGTGTTTGTGTCACATTCAATTAATTAAGCTTCTTTTCAGTATTACCCAGGCACAGGATGAAGATAGGCCTGAAATGGAATTGATAGGAAAAAATTGACATATATAACATTGTCACATTTTTAATTTGGCCATTACAATTTGCTGTTTGCACCAGATGTTGGTGAATTGAATGTGCACAAAATAAGCCCTGTTGTGACATTCTGTTTTTTACCTGTTTAGCAATTAAATCACTGTATTGTTCTGGTTTAGCTCACAACATCTGAATGACTAAATCACAGGATTCGTAAATTGTATGATGGGTCCTAATGTTCATGTTGTGGTTGATACTCCTTTCCACCCATTTACCCCAGCTGAATGCCTTTATTTGTTAACCAATCTGATTTCAACTTATGGCTAAATAATTAAATTATTTTTTTTACATTTGTGTGATATTAATGGAAGCTTTCTTAAATAATAAAAATCTCAAAAAATACATTTAATATTCAAAGTTATTCTTTTTCTTATCTTATTTGTAATTAGTTACCTAAAACGTTTCTAATGTTGGCTAAGGAAAAGGTTGATTCCTTCTCTTTATTTCGTTGAGTCCGCTTTCAGCTTAAGAAACTTAAGGTAAATAAATCGTCTTTTGAATTTAACAAGTAGTTATGTGAATTTTCCCCCAGTAAGAATTAGATATTACGTTGATTTGCCACAAATCTAGAGTATTTCCATTTATTATTAAATTCATATAGTACATAAATTATATATATGATTATGATATAAAGTAAACAAAAAGTTAGTTTATAAACAGTAGTAGTAGTAGTAATAAAAATAATATTAGTGATGTGAAATATAAATGATTATGAGAAATTTTGATTTTTAACTTTTTGAGATTTTTTTTTATATATAAATTTAATTTATATGCGATTTATAATTTTACCAATATTCAATAAATTTGTTAAAATGAAAGCTGAAAAGTCAATTAAATTAAAGTGATTAAAAAAGGCAAATGGTTTATTGAAAACTCATAGCCACGGGAATTGCTAAAAAGATTGTAGAATACGTTTCAACGTAACCTGAAGAAAAGTTATTGATGTGATGTGATGTGATGTATTTGGCTTCTCCTTAAACGAAGTCAAGAATATCTCAGCAACTATGCCCAGATAAACCTGTTAGCCACTTTATTTTCCATTCCCCACTCTAAGTCTTCCCATATTCTGCCCCATCCCATTTCCAATATTATTAGTAAACTGATTGCACGTGGTGCCCTCAATGGTTTGTGATAGTTGGTTTAGGTTTCGACTTGGAATCGGGAGGTCCCTGGTTAGATTCTGGTGGTTGAACTTTGTAGGAACTACCGAGAAATGAAACTATATGCCTTTTTTAAAAAATTACCCTGTCATATCATAAAATTTCCTAGGTTTATTTTTTTTTGTTTATTTACACTTGTGTGCGTGTGTATGTATAATTGAAACAGTAAATATTAATACAGCTTTTAGAAACTGGTGTGTTTCTTTCCACATGATTTATGAACTACATTTACATTTTTTGCGCATATATATTTTTCAATAATATATAGATTACAATTGATTGATTATTCTTTGCTTCAGAATCGAATTATGTATTTTTTTTATTATTATTATTATTACTGGATCTTGTATTTATTCCTAAAAGGGTTAAATTCTGTTTATGGCTAGATCGTGATCATAAATGGAAAAGGGAAAAGTATATAATTAAGTCATTAGCTTGAAAGAAATACATTTCCTTAATTAGAAGGCCAATATTTATGTCTTGGAAACTTAGTTTATTTTACCGGACTTATAGTCTTAAAATCCAATGATAATATTTGATTTTGTTGTAAATAAATTGCTTTAAATAAAAAGAAATCGACGTAATGAATGCATTTTCTTTTAAGTAAACGAAACTGCATCATAATCTTTAAATAGATCATATATATATAAGAATATAATTTCTAACGTAGCTGAGATTCAAATATTTATTATTAGTTAAGTAATTATATCATTTGTCTCTGAATGGTTAGCGTCTTTGATGGTAATATATTTTATATTTTGTATTCAGAGAATATTGATCTATAGTTCCCCCCCCCCCTTATGAAGTATTTAAGATGATGTATATATAACTGAGGTATCGTAATGTTCAAAGCAATTGGATTTCAAAGAAAGGCAATAAAAGCAACTAATAGGGAGAGACAATAAAATAAAGCAATAGAAAAGAATCCAAACTTAGCAAATAGTTATCGCAAAAGAAGAAAGCTTGAAGTTGGATAACAAGATATTCGAATCTAAAGACTTAACTTGAGGTAGATTTTTGAATATTTTGGCTGAATTATTAAGAAAAACGTTTAGCGGACTTCCATAGAAAAATGTGGAAGAGATCTTTGCAAATGATTGTTCCTGATTAAGAGGGAAGATTGTAGACATGCATGCAAGATACCTACTACTGTATTAAATATATGAAACACTATGAATCTTGACTAGATGTATGTCTTTAAATGGAAAATAACAGAATTAATTAAGGACTGACTCATCATTATCATTTTCAACCATCATCAATCCACTGCAAAATGATCTCTCCAAATGTACTCCATCTCTGATTGATTCCTAGCCTCTCTTCTCCACATGACTCTGCATACTTCCTTATTCCATCCATCAGTGGTCTCTTTCTAGGTCTTTTTACAATCTCATGGAATTCAGTTTAAGATTTCTACTGTCCATCTATTATCATCTCTTCTAGAAATATGTCCAACCCAACTCCATTTCAGTCTCTTAAATTCTTTCAATGATATCAATAATATTTGTTCTCTTTCCCATATATTGCATTTTTGATCTCATCTTGTTACTCCTAACATGCATTCTTCATACTTTTTGAATGGTTTGAAGTCTCTATATTGCTCTTCTGTTAAGTGCCCAAATCTCAGATCCATTAGTAAGATCTGGTAAAACACATTTATTAAAAGCCTTTTATTATTTCTACCAAAAGCACTCCAACCAAGTTTAATTCTATGATTAATTTTATCCATTATATTTTCCCATCTGTAATAGTAATCTGATGACCCAAGGTATTTGTAATTGTTAACTTCTTCTAACTCATCATTATCAATCTTTATTTTCATCGTTTGAGAAAATCCATTGAACATTAGTTTAGTCTTTTTAACATTTACCTTTAGTCCTACTTTCTTATCTTCATCTGATAACTCTTGCAACATTTCCTGAAGTTTTAAAGTATTATTTGCATAAACAACTATATCTCCAGAAACATCTAGATGAGTAGCATGGCAGATTACTACCAATGCTGATCAAATATCCATTTGCTCGTATTGTTAAATCTATATGCATCAATGTACATAGATATAAACTATATATGTAATTAGAGGGGATTTGAACACAGATTTTCAATCTCCATTCAGCTATATATCTTACACAACCAATGCACATGGCCACATACTTGTATTTAACTATTACAGATTTCATCCTGTATTCTACCCATCACTCTTCTGTATATTTAAATGGACATATTAAGATCCTATGTATGAGGGGTCAGACTGACTTAAAGTCATCATGGACATGACAACAATATTGGCAACAACAGAAACTTTAAGTGCTCCATTGTCCGATTTTCTATCATATGGATGGCTGAAGAGTTGGAGAGAGGAGAAGATTGAAGCCTGTCCATTAAAGTTTGTAGATTTGCTATCTTAATGTAAACTGAACGCTGATTGTATATAGTGTGAGAGATGATCTGGATCAACTGATGAGTACTGGTTCAGCACGAAATACATGTCGTGATCATTTATCTTTTTTCTCATGTATGTGGTCATGTATATCGGTTATATAAGATGGAGTAGATAGTTGATGGAAGCTAGAAAGTCTGAGTTCAAATCCTCTCTAATTACATTTTAAAGTTCATTATAGACAATATACTTGCATTTAAACTATATATTTATGTTAAAGAATTTTGTGTCAGTGTGTGCATTTTAAATATTCATTAGTAAAATTCAACTAAATTAATTATAAAACATTTTGCGAACTTATTTTCTACCTCCTACCCCATTTCTTCTTCCTCTTTGTTATTTTCTTTTAAACTCTAATATTTCTTCACCTTTTTTATAAAAAGGTTTAAAAATATAAATCACTAAGATTTTGTAGGTGTAGTTCAAAGTACCCTGGAGATCATCTGGTTGAATCTGATGCTGGTATTTTGGAGTTTAATGTGTTATCAAAGGTTAAGGGGTAAGGTTAAGCTTTTTCTAAATTATCTTAAATTGAAAGTATTTTGTTTTTTTTTTCTTTAATAGAAGTCGTAGCCTTTCTCGCAGCTTTATTGCAGTATTTTGAAATAGAAACGTTCAAAGATTAAGCTCTGGTAAAGAGTGGCAAAATATTAAGTGTTTTTTTTTACTCTTTATAAAATTATTCTGTCTTGTTTGCTTAGACATTTTTTGAGATTATTTACCTGCCTTTTAATGGGGGAAAAAATGACTTGAAACTTTATTCGAATCTACGCGTTCACTGGTATATACATAGCTTGTACCAATGAAAAAGCGATTGGAGATTGGTTTTCGATCCAAGCTCTCTAGACCTCTATCTTCAAGCCAACACGTGTTACCACAAAAAATTTAAGTGCCTGGATCGTAATTTAGGTGGCGCTACAGATAAGAAGTGGACAGCAAAGGAGGCAATTCAAGGAGAAATGGGATGGTCAAGTTTTTATATGAGAGATGCAAAAAGTAAAATGAAAATGTTTGGTAGGTTGCAGTTTATGGATAGTAAAAGAATAGCCAAAATAGTGTTTAATTGGGTTATGAGTAAAGGACAGGTAACAAGATGGGTGAGAAAGGTAATGCAGTATGCAAAAGATTGGGATAAAGAATTTATATCAGTATACTTATATAAAAGGTGGGATGATTGTGTTAGGAGGATTGTTGAATGTTATAGTGGTAAGAAATGGGATAAAAGAATAGAAGCATTAATAAAAAATAGGGAGTTGGAGAGATAGAGAACTAGTATGGAGGATAAGAAGAGTTTAAATATATATCTAGAAGTAAACGGAATATTGGATGCGAGTTAATTTATGATAATAGTAAGGAAAGTAGTTTATTGTTTAAGGCTCGAATGGGATCTTTAGCAACAAGAGAATATACATGTAAATGGGAAAATATGGGTGATTTACTCTGCAAATTGTGTAAGGAAGGTATAGAAAATATTAGGCATCTGTTGATTGAATGTAAATGCTTGAAAGCAGAAAGGGTACAGATAATGAAGTTATGGCAGAATAGGTATGAACAAAGTGATTACACAGAAAGTGAGTTATTAGTTTTTATGCTGGGTTTGTGAAAAGGGTGATTTAGATATAAAGGCCATAGAGTTGACAAAGATTATGTTGTGGAAATGGGATGGGGCAGAATATGGGAAGACTTAGAGTGGGGAATGGAAAATAAGGTGGCTAACAGGTTTATCTGGGCATAATTGCTGAGATATTCTTGACTTCATTTAAGGAGAAGCCAAAATACATCACATCACTTAACTAGTCATCTTTCTACTCTTTTCATTCAATTCCAGTGATCACCCTTATAGGCCAGATTTTTGATTGAGCGATAGGTTGTTTTCACTTTTAATATTATTCAAGAATTACCGTTATATATATATGTAATCTTGTAATTAAATATTAATAACTGCAGTACTATAAATATGTATAAAGTACAATTTTAAAAACTTTTATCCACCTAGGAGCGCTTTTGACTAGATTCTTAGTCTTTGTCTACTTACACTTTTAAAGTCTAACCTTCCCACAATTCATTGATTTTTACATTTTTGCCTGTCTGTTTATTAAGTCATGCTCACCTTTACATATTAATATAGCTTCCCTTATTTTCATTTTATTATTGTTTCTTTCAATTTGTAATACTTTCACGTTATTATAATTCAAATTAAAATCATATATACATAATCTATTATGATCATAAAAAACACTGTTGAAACATTATCATTTCCATTACAATTTTGTTTAGTTTTTTGAACTTTTTTTTATAACTGCAAATGCTCTAGTTCTTTTCTCCAATGCACTTCTTGATTCCCCTATATATCCACTGCCACATTTACATCTTCATTTATATATGATGCAATTTTGAATTAAGAATGAGGTTTTATCTTTTGAATTATTTATTACTTAGTTTAATCCAGGAAGTGCATAAAATGCAATATCACATATATCTTTATATATTTCCCTTATAAAATTCACTTGTGTATATATATATATTGTACTCTTTCTATCCATTTTGTTCTCTAACTCCTATTCCATTTTGAATATTTAGTGATATGAACTATGTTTTTTCTGACTTCATACAAAATAATTCTCATTTTTGTAATTATCCATATCTTTTATCTGTTTCTCAATGAGATTTTAGATTATTTTTCACCTATCCTCTGTAAATCAAATGTTACCCTTTAACTTTGTTTACAATTTGTGTTTCGGATGCCCACACCCTTTACAAAACTTTTGGAATATGCATATGAAGGATGCCCTAGGAAAATATGATTAGTTTTTTCTCCAAGCTGTTCTCAGTACCATCTCTAAGTCAGTAAATGTGTTACATAGTGAAATAGTTTACCTATGTCACTACAAAAATGTAAGATATTACTGTCTCTGGATCATGACTTGGAACATAAAACAACATGGCAGTGAGTTTTATATTGTAATCCATGATGGAATAATGCACTAATGTTAAAGTTTCTTATAAATTGGACAAAATTTTACTGAGATATTTGAAATAATTCAAACTGTATATAGTTCAGTCATGAAGTCCAAGAACATATTCAAATGGTTTACAAAATTTTATGGTGGCAGATAGATCACTAAAGATATATTGCATTTTGTCATAACTCATGATCCAGATATATAACACATGCACTGATTTAGAGAGCACTGAAAGCAGCTTTGAGAAAGAACCAGCCATTGTATTACTAGAACCTGCCATTTAACCAAATGATTGATTGGGATGAATTATTTTGTCTTTTGGCCATTTCACTTCTGGTGAATTTTTTCATAAGTATTATAAGTTAAAGTCGGTTTATTTTATTATTATAAATTTTTTTGCCTAAAATTTTGTGCTAAAAAGCATGAAATTCAAAATTTCCACTCTAACAATAGGCATAAGCCCCACCTTGACATGTTCAGCCATTTTCCATTGCCAAAGCTGTATAACATTTGGGGTTTTATGATATTGAAGTTTCCAATAATGCAAAAACGTGTTTATTTGCAAATTTATTATAGTTTTAAATTTTTTTAAAAAATAATTTACACTATATTTATTAGATATCAAGAAATATAAATTATTAATAACTTAATTTGACTTGAAATACTTTATTTTCGAAAATATGTTATATTAGCAGCTAATGTAAGTATGGCCTGAAGCAAATTAGAAGACTAGCTTTGATGTAAACAATCTACTTTATAGAAGACTAGCTTTGATGTAAACAATCTACTTTATATTTACGAGTAAGAATAATCGCAATTTTGCAATAAATATTCAAAAAAATTAAACTTTTAAAGCATAATTCGTTAGGTATAAGAAAAATAAATAATTATTCGTTCGGATGTGTAAAAATAATGAGAATTAAAAAATACTTTGTTGATTTTATAAACTGAAAATAATCTTTCTAGAAACGATGACATGTAAAGTCTTTGTTTTGATTGCAATCTCATTTTTTTAATATTTATAGAAACAAAATCTGAACATTTAAAATTTATTTCAGTAGTAAACAAAAATATCTATCAAATGATGTCAAATTTGTTATTTTCTAATAAATAATAATCATTTTATCATATATTTTACCTTGCTGTGTGAGACAAGGAAACATCAGAAAATGCTGAAATTTAAGAGGCATTAGGCTTCATTTTAGAATGGTTAATATGGTCAGACAAGAATGGGTGAAGGAGGAAAGATACTAATTACCATATTATTTCGAATATGAAGTGCACTTTTTTTTCAAACTTTGGATCTCTGAAAGGGGGAGGGGGTCACATATTAAATTCAGAGTGAAATTTTTTAACAAATTATTTCTGTGGTTCTTTGCTTTATGCTATCTATACATGTCCATAGTATTACGATCATTTTCTGTTTAGAATAGCATGTTAAATCTTTTCTAATCAATATTTTGGGATTAATTTCATAAACAGCTTTAACTCTCTCTCGAACCACTACTTTTAATGTTATTTTGCTAATTTTACTGTTATTTTATCACAAAAACTTTACCGAATCAACTTTAGAGTAGTTTTACAAATAACAAATCTATATAACAATGAGATCCAAGGTGCTGATTGTTTGTTTTTTGTTCTTTATACAAGAGAGCACCTGTCAAAATTTTGACAGTTCCAATAGCTTCCTTTTTAATTTTGAAGGGAAAATATTTTAGAATCTTTTAACATTACTTTGCCAATGTTGATAATTCCAATGTTTTTGTTTTGAAATTGAAAGTGAAAACAAATATTTTAGATTTTTTTTTTTTTTTTTGCACATTTTAAATTTCAGAAATATTTGTAAAAATATAAATTTTAGAAGATGATTCAGATTTTAGTAGAAGAATGTATTTTATATGAAAGCAAATTGACAAAGAAATTATAACATTAGGCTGGAATTTAAATAGTCTGAAGATGATGTATCCGATGCAATAGTGAAGATGAGAATTCAAGCTTTGAAAGTGAAGATGTAAAAAGTGAAAGTACCCTATATCTGAAGAAGTGAGATTATTGTATTAGTTTCTCATCTGAGTGCATACATATGTCTTAAATTTGGGGTATAATTTTTTCCCCATTTTGGGGGGCTTAAAATCCTACTGCATCTTAAATTTGGGCATGCCTTACATTTGAAGTAATATGGTATTAGTAGCAGTAGTTAATCTTTTAAATATAAATTTATCTTGTCTATTGCAAACTTTCCATATCTCAATACTTTATCATTACCATCATCTTCAGCATTTTTTATTTGTAATATGGTCAATCTAACTCCAGAAAAAGAATATTAGAAAGACAAAGAATAAAAGAGAGGTGATTTTTTGTGATGATTGTATAAATAAATCTATGAAACATGGATATATTCTTATAGAAGTATATACTCTTATTCTTCTCCTTTACTTTCTTTGCATTTCTTTATATATTCATATATATTGCTTATAATAACTTCTCTCATATACACTTTAATGCAAAAAAATTTTTTTAATAAAACTTCTTTATTTTCCTGACAGTTTTGACTGTCCAACAGTCTTCATCAGAGCTTCTCAAATTTCCTCTACTTTTTAGTTATTATAAGCAATATATATGAATATATCCTTATACATAGCATGCTGTGTTTTAGCCTGTTTATTTGATGCAATTGTTTTTTAATTTCTGCAGCAATTTTTTTGAATATTTACCTGATTACATTTCATCATTGTATCCTATCCTCAACATATTTTGTCACCGAAAACAATTATATTTATTTTGAATTTTTTTGAGATAATCTTCGTAATGTAAATGGGATCCTTTTATCAATATTTCACATTTAAAAATTTGGATTACACATATAAGTTAGAAGTGGTGGTGATATATGGACAATTGTTCTAAACTGGATCCCAAAAGATTGTAAAGATCTAGAAAGCAACCACACATAAGATGGACATGGAGAAGAGAAACTAGGGATCAGAATAGCTGCATTAAATTTGAAGAGTTCTTTATTCTAAAGTTGATCAATAGTGTTTGAATATGGTGATGTTGAAGACATTTTATGAATGAGTTGTAAATTTTAAATTAATTACAACTTTGAAGATCTCTAACTTGATTGAATGCACTGTTGCCTTGTATTTTTATTGATACATGTGTTATAGCATTTTAAAAAAAAAATTTTGACATATTTAAAATATGTTTTATCATTGTTGATTACTACATCAGTAAGATCTATTATCATAACCATCTTCAATCTTTTCTCAACTTTTCAACTACTCTTAAACAACTTTTTTATTTACCGATTACTTCTTTATTTTTGCCACCATAATTGCTTCCAATATATACTCTACATAACAATTTCTCAGCTTGACCACTTCTTCTTTTTTATTTTATTATTGACTTTTTTTTACCTACTCTTTTTCAACATTCTTATATTTTAAATCTTATTGTTTTATCTCCCCTCCCATTTTTCTATAAACTCATATTGCTTTGGAAATAGGTTACATCGTAGTCTAAATACAGCTACATGCCCATCCTATTAATATAAATGGATGCATAATGGTCCAAAAATATGAGATGTAGTGTATGGCCACAATATCAAATCCACTAAGGGCTTTGAACTTTCATCATTGGTTTGTCAATGAAATGGATGGTTGAATTGTTGGAAAGGGGGAGAAGATTGGAGTTTGTCCATTAAAGTTTAAAGGATTGCTATATTAATATAAACCAAGCACTAATTGTGTATATATGTGGAATATTATGATCTGGCCCAACTGATGAGTGGGGTTCTGCACAAAATACAAATATTGACGATCATTTTATCTTTTTCACACATGTGTGATCATGTGTATTGATTGTTTGAGATGTTGTGGATGATGAATATAGACTGAAAATCCTGAGTTCAAATCCTATAAAGTTCTATTTGAAAATTCATTATTCTATCCCTCCACTAAAACTAAGCTCATACCAAAATACTTAACCCTTTTTTGTTATTAAAAACCACAATAAATTTGATTCTGTTCTTTGTTGGTGTTATTGTTGTTCATTATATTCTACCCAAATACTATGTCGACATTTTTCCAGTTAATCTTATCACTAATGTTCTAGTTTTAGTTATTTTCACTCCAGACTCATCACAAATATGGTAAATAATAAAATAGCTTTATTTCTGGGAAGGAGGGGGTTATAAAAGGAATGAGTGCTGGAAGTGCTGGAATTGGAATCAATTCAAGGACTTTTTATTCCAGAGTCTGATAATCCACTATTGTAGTAAACCATAGGACAACAAATGTAATTTTTTCACAGAGGCAAAACTCCATACAGTAGCGCCACTCAGTGCAAGCCAGAGTAATCAATGGATGCAGGAAGATTGGTGCATAAAATCCTATCTAATGCCTACTCATCCAATAACCCCAGACTAGTTCTAGCATCCATTGATTACTCTGGCTTGCACTGAATGGCGCTACTGTAGGGAAAGTTTTGCCTCTGTGAAAAACAGTCTGTAAAAGCATAAAGAATGGAGATCATGAAATGTAATCTTTCCTGTTTACATTCTGCTTTGTTATCTTCATGTTGTTTCAAATCATCAGCAACCTGACTTAGTAAATTCTTTAACTTCGTCGTTATCATAAAACATTCATAACACATTTAAACAAATATTAAACAAAATAGGACATAATTGTTACTTCTTTCTTGCACTTTTTTTAAAAAAAATGTTTATCTCTTCTCGAAGCAGTCTGTTTAATCTTTCAACCTCATAATACTGATTTCCTAATAATTAATTCTCATTTTAAGGGATAGGGAAGTTGGAGAGTATTTCCGTGATTGTGGAGCGAGTGATAATGTTTTAAAAATATAATTTTTTTTAAACTGCTGGATAGTGTGAGGTAAGAGAAAAAAATGCAAGATAGGATAATGAAAATATTGCTGTTATTCAAACAGGTTCACAATTGATCTAGAGGTTGCAGTATTAGATAACTACAAAATTGTAGACGCAAGTGTTTTATTCTTCCACTTCATAAATGTTGCCAAGAGGATCAGATTGTGAATTTTATGGTCAATAGCAATGACCCTTCATTAACATGGAATCTTCACTCTCATAACTGACTATGAAATAGTTATTGTAGAAAGTCAATGGCTGAAGTTGTATTTAAGCAAATGGCAGGCAAAATAGCTACTATTCAAAAACTAAACAAAAAGTTTCTTCAGAATCGAATAGATCAATCACTTAATACTCAAAGAGAGATGTAAAAACTCAACAAAATTTTGATTTTAGAAAAATCTGCTTGGGTTAGCATTTACTACAAGTCAAGGAAGAATTTATAATACTTGGTAAGAATAGAGCATTGAAAAATAGATAATGAACTTCAAAAGATATGATATATTGATTAAAATTAAATTTTATTTACTGTCTTTACATTTAGCCAAATTTAATATGATTTTAGAGTGTACATGGGGGGTCAGAATGACTAATACGTCTACATGCATAGGATGACAACCTTGGCACTAACAAGGGCTTTGAACATTCCATCATCAGATTTTCAATGAAATGGAAGGCTGAAGAGTTGTGAGTTGGAATAGTTTGAAGCCTGTCCATTAAAGTATGAAGATTGGCTATCTTAATATAAAGCTGAGCACTGATTGTATATATGTGTGAGGATAGTAATCTAGACCAACTGATGATTGCTGGTTTAGCATGGAATACGTATATTGGTGATTATTTATCTTTTCAACATATGTGTGATCAGGTGGGTCAGCAATATGAGATGGCACTGAGAGTAGTTGGTCGTGTGAAAGTCTGAGTTCGAATCCCGCATATATTACATATATAATGCAGGTGTATGATTCTAGAGGTTTTTCATATCTATTTTAATTTGTATAACTTGTAGAAATTTGACACAAATTAACAAAAATTTTCTTATGTCATTTGGATAACTGCTGGAGTATATTATATATCAATCTCCGAATAATATATTGTTTGTCCCTCATTTGTATTGGAGAGTGGAGGATAAATTTTAAGTAAATTAATTTATCCTAATTTATGTATTCGATTTTGAGAGACGTTAATTAATGATGACAAAGGTGAGAAACATTCATTACTTTAGTTTTGAATTAATTTATATATATTTTTTTATGATTTGGATACTCATTATCAGCAAAATCTTTATTGTATAGTGGCTTAATGTATCTATTTGCTACGTTTATAACATCTAGGTTAGGTGATCATTGAAAATTTTTCCATGCCACAAAATAGGCTTAGGGTTTTTTTCTCTGAAATCCAACATGCAATTAACTTAGCTAGACATCCATTGTTAGTCAGAAAATGGGTATTCAACTATTATCTGTTAGAAAGTATGATCCATGGTTAATCTATAAAGGTCAGATGAATTTTGATATAACTGTTGTTGCTAATAGTAAGACATGGCATACACCTATTATCGCTACGATTTACCTTTGCCGCTTTGGCGTTATTAATATAATTTTTACTGATAAATAGATACATGAACTATACATTATCAGATGGAAAATAACATTTTAAGCTTTACGATGGCGCTGATTGCATGGCATCTATCAAATAAAATTACAAATTAGTAACGAATTTTTTATGTAAAGATATTTCCACACACGTATAACATGTGTACACATACCTTCATATAAAATTTTATTAAGGCTGTTAGAATAATTTATTTTATTTGATAATGAAGTTATATCTTGAAAATGTGGAAATTTCTTTCGTGTTTGAAGATTAATAAAAAATTTCCACTTGAGCTATGCCTTTTTTAAAATTTACAGTTTACTTTTTTTTTTTTAGCGTTTTTGTTTAGTGTGTTTGCAGAAATAAAAATAAACAATTTTCTCATAAAAGAAATGGAAGTAATTTATTAAAATTTGTACCGAAAGCTATTCTGCAGTTTGTTTTCTTAAAGTAATGCGTCATCGTCTTAAGATTCAATATAATTAACACCCAGATTGAAATATTCATTAAAGGTTGGAATTAAGAAAAGAAAATCGTGTAAACATTTTGAAAAATAGGAAAGATTTCCATCTAATGTACGATTCCATGCAGAAAGTTTATAAGTTGATGCTAACAAATGATGTTTATATTTCACCTGTTATTTGAGCTAATTTTATGTTTAGACGAATATTGTTGAAGCTAACTTGGACGGGAGAGGGGGAAGAATATATCGAAATAATATCACTGCTTTCAGAAGTTTCAAGATTTATAATTACTGTATCTTATTAAAAATTAAGATTGTATAAGAAAATAGTTTTAATGTTGAAGAAGCCTATAAGTTTTAGAAGTTGTTAAATGTAGACTATACAATTCCTGTGAAAAACATTTGGAAGTTTAGTTATTTAAATTTTTAAAATATTCAACCTATTCGTATAAATATTAAAGAAACTTTTTACTTGATAGGCTTTCTTGATAAGGAAGCACGTGAAGAGGAGATTTATTTGCCAGTGATATTGTCGGTACTATTGCGAATGAATGTAATGGAAAGCTAAGTAAAAAATTTGTTATAAATTTGATATAAAAATAAATACAACTAATACTCAATCTTTACATGATCATCATTTCTTATCTAGTACAAGCCATAATGAATAGATGTTAGAAGGTATTGGATATTAAAATCCATATCTATTATCTACTCATCCCCCTGACTTGTTTCTATCTTGTGGCCTTTATCAGTGAGAAGTTTTGGATCTAAGTGCAGGGCTCTCAAATCCAAGACTCTGCACTGATGAAAGCCACAAGCTAGAAACTAATCTGGAGATATTGAATGAGTAAGCACTAGATAGGGATTTTAATGCACAAATCTTCCATCATGGCTTTAACTTGATGGCTCTACGATATGGAGAGAATTGCTTCCGTGATATTAAAGCTGTAAGATAAATGGAGGGAACAAAAGTGATAAATTGGAGAAAATAGTCTATGCTTTTAAATATTCAGGAAATGATAATGACATCAAAATGAAAAATAGAATGACCGAGAAGACTTTTAATAAAATAAAATTCTTGTATAATTCTGCAGCGTTTGAAATTTAAATCTAAGAAAAAGCTTTTATAAAATGTTTTGTTAGAATGGTGTTTTATATGGAGTAAACACTTGAAAAGAAAGAAGGAGAAACAATTGAAAGTTTGTAAGATGTAGATTTGGAAAAGAATGGGAAAGATAAAAAGACAATGTTAGAAACAAATAATGAAAAGAGTGAGTTAGGGAAAAAATTAGTTGTTGAAAGAGAAATTTCATTTGATATAACAATGGAGAAATTATAAAGGATAAGTTGAAAATCTGCAGGGGAGAGAAAGAGAGATAGAAGGAAGCTGTTAGATGACCTTAAAGAAGATAGATATGAGTTTTAAAGAGTAGAGCAAATACTAGTTGTGCTTTCAGAAAGTGATCTGGAAGATTGATAGGTGATGATGTTATTGTAGCATAGATGATTACTAGTATTTCCTGCATCCAGGTATCAATCAAGTAATTATTTTAAAAAGTCTAGTGATTAATTAAATAATGGGGAAGCCTTTTTTTATATATCAAATTGAACTAGCGTGGAATATAATTCTTTCATTTTTTAGCAGAAAGGTAAAACAAAAAGAAAAGTTTTAAGGCTTTATATTATTGAAATTTTCAGACTGCATCAAGCCTTTTAAAGATACTGAATTTTTTTAAATGAACTTTTATGTCAATTTTATATTGGATACATTGATGTTCCTACAATACTTACAAAATTTAAATGATTGTGTTTATAAATAACAGTTATTGAAAAACTATGTTAATGATTAAGACCATGAATATAAATCACTGTTGTGTTTCAGTTATATGTAGTTATTTATTAGGATCTTATTTCTTGCTGATGTAGTAATTACTAAAATTAGCATTTAATATACTGTTGCTATCTTGTCAAGGGCCATTTAACATATTGGTGATTTATTGCAGCAACTGAATGATGGAGTTAAACTTAAGGTCCTTGTGCATCTCTACTACATCTGGCCCTTTCAATGTCCCAATCTCATTTGACAATCCACAGTAATTATTCTGTTTACTCTTATATATGGAAATTTAATGTCATTTGAGTAGGAACTGTGGTGCAAAGTCAGATGCTAAAAGAAGAGGAATCAATTAGTAAAAAATATTAGTTATATCATTTTCATTGATAGTTCTCGTTTCATTCACCAGGTCAAAATTTGATTTGAACTGAAGATCATTTGATAATTGGAGTTCTGAGGTAAAATATGACATCACATTACATACTCAAATATTATTATTAAATATACTCACAAGATGATATTACATTGTGAAGTTATGCACTCAAGTACGGATTATTTAAAACAAATGGGTTTGCCTTGGGTGTTGATTATGATTATGTGCCAAGATATGAAGTATCTCGATAATGGCTGATTTTTTTTTTATATTAATAGATATTTTCCACACATTGATAGTAATTTGAAACAGTGTATTCAATGTTAGTTATTGGGAAATGCTTAAACGGCTAAATATTTATAGTACCGCTTTGATAAAGACTCCACCAGTAAAGTCAGGCAAAGGTGCATCATGGATCCATGAATTTTGGGGATTTGTATCTTTTGATGCTTAGCAGACTTCTTAAAATCATTATAATTTTAATTTCCATCAATTTTGTTGCAACCACAACAGTGACACCAACCACTTCAAATAAATACATTCGTGATTATTATTTGATATTTATTAAAGTAAGAGATTATTTCTGACCCAGGTATAACTTTAATCCCCAGTTAAGGATTGTTATATGGCTTTATATAAACATCTGGAATAACTCAACCTCATCCCTTTTATATGTATAATATCTTCTAAGATATGTTTAAAATCTGTGATATTCCACACATTCTTGAAACATGTGTATAAAGGTATGTGAAAAGTTTTAGATACTTGAGCGTATCTTCAGCAAATTCATGCTGTTATTTAATTTTAAGCTTGCATTTTATACACAATTAATGAAGCTGTATAACAATAAATAAGCTAAGCACTTTTGGGAATTCTATGTTCCCATATTCATAGCTCTTTTCACTAATAGTTAGTAGATATCACAGTAATGTATGCAAATTTATGTAATATTTAAATATCACAGTAATGTATGCAAATTTATGTAATATTTAAATGGCCCACTTTTTAGAGATTGTAAAGCCGGTATCTCTTCTATTGATCACTTTAGGATCTTCTGCGATTAAACACACCTCCTTCACTTTGAGCTTTTCGTCGTTGTGCTCAGTGCAAATTATCTCAGCTGACATTAGCTGGAAAGTGTAACCAGTGACTCTCATGCTCTACAAATATTAAGTTGCCTTCGGCCTTAGTTAATGTTTGGTTATATATATATATTGGTGCTGCGATTATGTAGTGGTGTTGTTTGCTTTGGTTTCTCCATAGTACATTGCTTGGACCAATTCATTATTGGTTGATTATAAGAAGTTCACACAATGCTAAAATCTAATTTAAAATTAAAACTTAAGAATGTTAAAAACATTTGCAAGATAAAAATATATTGATAAGGTACTATCTATATTTAAACTAATCACAGTCGATGAATATATATAAAAAAAATGAATAATTCAAACTCATTCTTTTTTGAATGGAATTTCTGTTGACTCCTATATTCTATTGCTAAAAATGATTTAACTATAAATATGTTTTAATTAATAATTTATAAAGTGCATACTCATTATATAAGTAATATATATTAAGGCTATAACCTTAAGACTATGCACCTAAAATGTGATAGTAAGGACCTCTACAAATCTAAACACTTTATCCTCTTGTTCTAATCCTAATTTGTAGTACAATATTTTAGTCAGTGGGGGATGGTTGGCTGGTGGATTGATTTAATTCTTAGTCATTCAAATAATGAGATTTATCATGTGTCAAACTATTTTCAAAAATGCACCTCCGGTAATAATTCAATCAATCTGAAAAATAGGTTATTAGTTTTATCACTTGGAACTATATTGTTCAAATTAATTAACGAAGTAAGACTTATATGAACATATATTACATGGTGTGGTATTCTGATTAAGGGGCAGACTTTGGAGTTTAAGATCTAAAGATCACAGCACAATGCTTTCACTTTTGGTACTTATACTTTTTATAAACTGCTGGGTAATAAACTGTTGGATTCCTTTCTACTTCACTGTTCAATTGTCTTTTTTCCCCTGTTTGTTTACATTGGGAAAATTAACACACATTTGTATCAATCCTGAAAGTTCAACAGTGCTTTTGATCTGGGAAATACGAGTAGCATTAGCATCTTATGCATTAACAGATTATTATTAGTAGTATAAGTGTTGGAAGATAGCACCATTTCCTGAATTGCTCACACTGCCAAAACTAAAATAATGTAGAGTCTTTTTACAAGTTGCACTTAATATCCTTGTGAGATTGGAAGTAAGAAATGAATGAATAATAACATACTTGCTCCAAAAGTGTTTTATGATCAACTGGGACATCATGGGAGAGATGGACTCTATTTATGTTATAAAGATCAACTCAACAATACTTTAAGATAGGAGCAATATTGATTTCTTTCTAAGGAAGGATAGAAATATAATGAAGTTCTACAATTGGTCAAGATGTTGAAGTCTTTCTGAATGAAAAATATGCTTTAAAAGAAGTTCAAAAAAACACCATAACATCTTAAACAAATAATAATGCATTAACACATGTTTGTAGTTGAATAATATTGTGGTACCATTTATCCGTATGTTCATCTCCCATAATTATGATTGCTACTTGTTTGCCTTTCTTCTTAGAATTGATGACCATAAATGACTGCTTTTGATGATGAACATTTTGATGTAAGTTTACTTGCAATTTTTTAAATATTAAATTATAATGTGACTCACACCTGTTATATTTTTTTCACAGTACACTATAGATTGTTTACTATATAGTCTTGTAGTCATACAGTCCTTTTCTAAACCACATACCCACATCACATACTTTTTAACATATATACATACACAAATTAAGATTGTAAACAAAATTTTATAAATATAATAATATAATCATTAATAATAAGTTGGGAGAGTATATTTATATAAGGGAATACCCCCAAAAATCTGAAATTGTTTTCTGGTTGGGGAAGGGGGCATTGTAGGACATGACATGCTTCTTCTGATAGATGTCTCTTATGAAAATCCTTCTGCATCAGTCTGCTGACCAGTGTTATCAAACAAAGTCATGATACCACATAGAAAATATTTTTGTTAAGTGTCTTTTTCTTATTAGCCAAATTTTGTGATGTCTGAAAAGTTGGAACAATGTGAAATTCTGTTTTCTGTTAGGGACAACATCAGACAAAATGGTTGTAATGTGTGAAACAGCTTATATGTACGCTGATCTTAGGAATTCACCAGTTTTTCAGTGGTTTAATGGAAGAGTTCAAATTCACTTTGTTCCAAAAAGTGTGTTGAGTGAAGTTGAATGTTCAAGATGATGATTTTTTTTTAATGAAAATAACATTGTTCACTCAAAATTCATTCACAATTAGTAGATGTTTTGCCTAAAAGTTCTGACATGTTTGCATGATATGGTGAGATGGTTTTAAAATACCCAAGTTGTGGCAAAGTGGAGAGTGCCGGCTTCACCATGACAATATACCAGTGCATGAAATCTTGAATGTGAATCAATTTTTAACCAAAAACTGCAAGAACCTAACTTATCTATCTACCATATCTATTCTGATCTCACTCTGTGTGTCTTTTTTTATTTCCTTGAATGAAAAAAGTTCTCTAAGGAAAACATTCTGTGGGCACGGAAGAAGTGAAGAAAAAATTAGGCAAGCATTAAAAGTCATAATTTTGCAAGAGTTTCATGACTTTTTCAAAAAGCGGAAAATATGTTTAATACATTGCAAATGGACAGTATTTTGAAGGTGATTCAATTTGTAATACCTAAAAATAAATACAGTTTTTTTATTACAAAATTTGTTTGTTTGTTTGTTTTTTTTTTGGGGGGGGGGTATCCCATCATAGGTAGTTACTGTTTATATGCTTTCCCTCCCTTACATTATCTCAAAAAATAATAAAAACACATTGTAATGTATCTTTATTCTTTTTTTAATAAAATGATGTAGATAAAGGAACAGCTTCTTTGTTTCGGAGGATGCAGGATGTTTGAAACATGTGGAGTAGATGGCGCTTCATCAGTTTGTTGTGATGACATCTTTTAAAAAACATTATTATCAAAGAATTTTGCATTATTCCATAAAGTCTGTGTAACCTAGAACACCCCACAGAGGTTTTCTAATGTCTTCTTTGCTGATTCTTTCTAACTTATTTTTCTTTCTTCTCATCTTCTGATATTGATGGCACAACAAGTCTTTTAATCTCTCACTTGCTAAACATTCTGCGTAGACTTCAATAACATTGCAATTTCTTTATTAGTCATATCAAAAATTACCTGAATATTTTTATTTTTTATTTTTTCATTAATCTTTAGAAAGCCAAGAGGAATTTATTATTTTTACCACTTTTATAAATTTTATTGAATCTTCAATGATAAATATAATAATCGGCACTTTATTAGTTGATCGTTGGGATTGATATTAAGAGCTCAAACAATCTGTTGAAACCCTAGGTAAATATATGTGGATAGTGACGACATGTCAAATGATACCTTGATCAAGAGATTGAAGTAATGCAGTGGCATTTACAAGCAAAAATACAATTTTTTTTATTTCATAACCAGCAGATTCAAAATGATTATGTGTATTGTCTAGTAGTAGCAGGACTTTAATTTGATTTCTTTCTCCTTCAAGCATTTTTGATTTCAAGAATAAAATATTCCCAGAACTAGTCTGTAAATATAATAGCCGTAAGGTAAGCTTTTTATTATATTCCAGAACACAAGCAGATTATTTTTATGTTTTTGAGAGCTCTGAGATTTTTAGATTTGTAACTAATTCCCAGTTTTATTAGAATCATTCTATTTTTCCATATCTTAAAACTTTTTAACTGCGGATAGTTTTGTAATTATATATTTGATATGATACTTTTTTTGAAAAGAACTCCAATTCATCAGAGTTAAATACTTGTTTTGATGATATATTTTTCTTCAATATTTTTTTCTTTCAGAAAGTAGTCTTATTATTGGAAGACAGAAGCTTTCTAACTATTTTAATGTTTTTAAGTTTGTATCAACTTCATAATGTGTATAGCTATTCTTACTTGCTAGCTATAAATTAATTGACTTTTCACTAAAAAATTATCTTTTAACATGGTTACAATTTTAGTCATTTTTGGAACACAAACAATGCACAAAGCATTGCTAGCTGAGAGGTCAGTGCAGCCGACTTGCAAGCAAGCAGTTGGTTGCAGACGGTTGTTGCAGGTTCGCCTCCCTGCTGATGCTATGACATATGGAAAAAAAAAAGGCAAGGCATAAATTTATCTTTTTTTTTTCATCATTTATCTAATAGATGATTTTTTTTTCTTTTTAATGTACAACATTACATTCGAGTATATATTTCCCCCATCACTACTAAATCAAAAACAATTCTCTTAGATAATGTATGCTTTACACTTGGGAAAACATTTTATTAACAGTCAGACAGAAAACAAACGTAACTTTACATTCTCAGCTTTTAGCTCACTTTCTAACCACTATTTTTAATGTTTTTGCCAGTTTTCCATTCATTTTATAGGAAAAGTCAGTACTAAATTAGCTTCTGAAGGCTGCTTCTTCCAGAAATTCATCCTTGGGATCATCTAATTTTCACACACTCTCTTATCTTTACATTTTAAGAAATTATTGACTTTGAAAGTTTCATTGCAATTTGAAAAAAAAAAATAGAGTAGTAGTAATCATAAATTAGAATAAGTTAAAACTATGATCTTGGTCAGATTGTACATTCCGAAGAAAACAATACACGAGATTCATGTTGGAGTTTAACCTGGATGATATACTTTTTGATAGAAATAACTTAATATTAAAAGAAGACGTACTGCTAAAAAAAAAAGAAAAGACGCGAATTGAAATATTAAATGCATCCCAACCGATTATAAAAGATTCGGAAAGAGATCACATATGTTATGGACAGATGAAATTAAAAAGTTTGCTAGATTGACAAGAGGGGAAAATGTGAATCGGAGAAAGAGGATGAATAATATGTGAGACGAATAAGAAAAATATGTATTTATTTTTTTAAAAAAATACTATTCGCTTTTTGTCTACAATATGCTAGAGTTTTTTTTTTTTAATCAAAAACAGGTTTATTCAACTATGTATACAACAAAAGAAAAAAAAAAATAGCAAAAACTCACTCCTCCAGAGAGGAATGTCCAACATTAACAAGATTCCATGTGGAATTCACCACAAAGTGAGGAGCTAACTTCAAATCTCTTTCTTTGATTTCTTTTAATTTTTGTAGGAAAATTAATTTTTGATCAGGCAAAACTGACTTGAAGATTAGAATGCATTTGACAAACATAGACAAAAAGAAATGAAAGTGGCACTTCTTATAATTGCAAAATCCCCAGTACCTTCTATGAGTGTGTTGATAATTGGATATTTTGGTATATAAATTTGATTAATCAATATTCTACAGTCCTGAAGAGATGAACAATTGTTGAAAATGTGAAATACTATCATCCTCCCTATGGCAGAGTGATCACACAGGGTCCAAAGATGAAAAACCTCTGTACATCACAAGAACATGTCTTGTGGGAAGGGCATTGATATTTAACTTTAGAAGGAAGTCCAAATATTTTGGCTCTAGATTTCATCTTTTATATTTCTTTATAATGGCAAAGTTTGTACAGGTGAGATTGTTAGGATCTGGGATAATTGGTGAAAACAAAAGAAGATAGGCATCCCAATAACGAAGTTTCATTGGTTTTATTTGATTTAAAGGTGTGATAATTTTTGCAAGGTCAATTAAGACTTGTGTCAGCCAACCATCATTAATTGGAGGTGGTGTATCTGTAGGATGAATATATAGAAAAAGTGAGTCATCAGAAAAAATCCCATTAAGTCTTATAATGAGGTTATTTGATTTCTGTAGATAAAGAACCTGAAGTGAGTGCATTGACAAAACATTAAGTTTTGTTGGAACTGAACTCTTCTAGAGTTTTTACAAAAGAAAAAGTGTATTTTCGAACTGAAAAGATGTGAGATTATTACAAAGAATATATTAAATTCATTTTTAAAACATTACCTGTAGCATTAAACACGCACACACCCACTCGCTCATCTTTTTTTCCTTTTTTTTAAAAAAAAAGGAAAAAAGTTATTTAAAAGAAGGGGGAAAAACTGTAAAATGTTGTTTTACAATCTGAATTCAGAAGATGCGAATCTTCTTTACAACGACACTAAACTGACAAAAAATTTACTTATCAATACTTTTTTCTTTCTGGAACTTCAGATATATTGATTACAATTTCCTACTGTCAAACAAATACACCCACAGAAATATATATTTATAACATAAATATGAGTATATATAAACATATAAATTCAAAAACAGGAGAAGGATATATTATTAAAATGGCATCTTGAGAATATTCATTTGTGAACTAAAATTAATTTGATGATATTCAATTAAATTGTATATTAACCAGTAGTCTATTATTTCGAGTTATGTTTAATTTTATTGTTTCTTTACTTTTTACTGTATTCTTAATATTATAGGATCAAAAATGAAAACATAGGTTATTAATGCCTTAGTTATTATACCTTCTATCAATTTTTATAAGTTTCTTATCAAATGAGAATTACAATTTAACATATTAAACTCAATATCATTTTGCTACTATGTATATAAAAATATATCTTTTTTTATTTACATAAAGTATAACTAAGAATATTTCTAAACATGAGTGTCCCATGCTTTTATTTTGGACGTGTAATATCAAGAATGCTATGAAAGCTGAAAACATATATATATATTCAAGGCTATTTATGTTAATAGAGAAATGTTTAAAGATTTTATTTATTTATTATATATAATAAATTGCATTGTTCTGTGAATAGATTTAATTCTACATTTGCCAAACATGCAATTATTTATTATGGAAGTTTTTTGCTTTGATAATGTTTTTTATTGACGCATGGAAAAGGATTTGAAGAAAAGCAAAATCAAAGAGGCTTATTTTATAAATATGACCAGATAATTTATTAAATATACAATATAATTGTGTTAATATATATAAATTATGGAAAGTTGACGATTCATGTAGAAACATTAATGTCATGTGACTTTGATGAGGTTTTATTTTCTAAATTTTAATTGTTAACAACTCAGGATGCCATATACGCCATAAGCTAACTGCTATAGCTATTATTAATATACTGTATTGGTATTTTAAATATTGTAGAGTTTATTCCCGAGTTTTTTATTTATTTATTATTGTTTATTATGTATACAATCTAATAAATTCCACAAGATTGTAAAAGCAATAATATGAACTCATCACCATATACGGAATGGAAAATAAATTTCTTTGCCTTCAGCAACGTATCATAATGTTATGCTAATGAAAAATGTTATAAGATCTACACAATTAACTCCTGAATCAAAGGCTTTGCTTTAGAAAGAGATTCTTGTCATATCAGTGCAGATTTTTTTTTAAAGACCATGGACTACCCACTGCCGTTTTATGTGAAAGATTTGTTTGTGACATCAGTCGTGACTGAACGCCAGAATTTGGCGATGTCCGTAAACAGCTGAGCTTAAAATGCATTCTATTCCTGTATAAAAAATAGAAATAGCCAACAGTTTCTTTTAAAAACTATGAGTAACCTTTGGAATAAATGGTTATTATAATTTGTTATGGATTTTTAAATATTGATGTGCAAAATAAATTATATTCAGACGTGACAAACAACAGATATTTTTTCCTTTTAAAAATGGGATTCTTCAAATAAAAAAACCATATATGTGAAGTATGGATAATAAAGGTCACACTAGTCAAGCGTTGATGGCATAGTGGTTAGCATAGCTGCCATCCAAGCAGGCAGCTGGTCCGGGTTCGCTTTCCGGTCAACGCATTTGACACACACATAAAAAAAAAAAGATCACACTATAAATGTGTCTGCATCCCATCTCAAATTCCAGGTAAAAACAATCATATGTACATGCACAGTTTATTTGTAAAATATTATAAACATTTTAAATTAAAATAAAAAAGATTGTTGTTTTTTTTTTTTTAATGAATATTCATTGCAGCTAATCTAATTTATTGTTTTTCTATCTAAATTTGTCTTCTATCAGCACAAAAAAGTATTTTTTGCCTGACTACTAGACTAGTATATTCTTTATTGGGAAAAAATGACTAAAGAGGTCAGCGACAGCTGCTTTACAAGCAATTGTCCCGGGTTAGCGGTGTCGCGTCCTGGCTGATGCTATGACACATGAGGAAAAAAAAAGTATATACTGCTGCTTCGGCTAATTCTAATGGCAATGAACGCATGCTAGAAGATTTCTAGGTATATCAGGATAGGAGCAACAGTTATTTTCACAAAGTATTTTATGAGGTCAGATAAAGGATTAACTCGTCTTTACATAGAGAACTTTAAAATGCTTAATTGTCAAGCGTTGGTGGCCTTCTGGTTAGCATAGCTGCTTTCCAAGCAGTTGGCCCGGGTTCGCTTCCCGTCAACGCTTTGACATATGAAAAAAAAAAGCCTAATTGCTTTCTTTAACTGTGAGAAATATTACTATATAAATAGTGTAAATTACAGCAATATGTAATCCCCCCCCCTCAAGAATCAATTTATCTTTAGACTAAGTTTTTTTTTTTTAAATGATTTATAAATTTTTAAAACTGCTGTCTACACCGAGGGTATAGGCATACCAGCTGGACTGCAGTTAGATATTTATTTTTATTATATAAATAAATGAAACTAAGCCGTGATTCTTGAGGAGACATTTTTTACGTCATCTTTTGTAATGTATATATTTCTTCTGTATACACATTACTGGATAATAAGAAAATCTACATCTGATTTTCCGTAATAAAACGTTTATTGCATTCATATATGCATATACCATCAGCAGTTTGGTGCCGTTGGTAGAGCACCCAACCTCGAATCGGGAGGTCCTAGGTTCGATTCTGGCGCTCGAATTTTTTATGAACTCCCAAACAATATACCCTATGCCTTTATATATATACATCCGCACTTCTATTATTTGCAGCCCTATATGTATTTCAAAAACTTAAACAGTATAGGATAGTGTTTGAATAATTCCAATGTATGCACACCATACCATGGTATTGCATTTAGAAAAGGGTCTGATGTGTAATCAGAGGGATTTGAACTCAGGACTTTTCAGTGTATATTTTCATTCCATCTTAAACAACCGGTACATATGCATGCGAAAATGATACATGATGCTCAATATGTATATCGGTTGTTTAAGAGAGAGTGGAGGATGAATAGACTGAAAATTCTGATTTCAAACCCCTCTGATTAATGTAAAAGAGTATTTATATAGTTATTAGAAACTCATTTCCAGAGCATTTTTTACATTTTATTTTCTTGGAGTTGGAATAAGTATACTCTTGTGGCTGCTATATGTATTTATTTATCGAATATTTTAATAGCATATCTTTCTCCTGTTTTTGAATGTATAAGTTTATATACCCATGTTTACGTTATATATATATATCTGTGGGTGTATTTGTTTGACAGTAGGAAATTCTAATCAATATATACATCTGAAGTTACTGAAAGAAAAAAGTATTGATAACTAAATTTTTTGTCAGTTTATTGTCGTTGTAAAGAAGATTCGCATCCTCTGAATTCAGATTGTAAAACAACATTTTACAGTTTTTTTCCTTTCTTTTAAATGACTTTAAAAAAAAAAAAAAGATGAACTAGTGGGTGTGTGCGTATTTAATGCTGTAGGTAATGTTTTAAAAATAAATTTAAATATAGGGGATTTGAACTCAGACTTTCAAGCACCCACCAACTAACTACTCACACTATCTCATACAACTGATACACATGACCACACACATGTAGAAAAGATAAATAATCACCAATATACATATTTCATGCTAAACCAGTACTCATCAGTTGGTCCAGATTATCATCTCCCACACATATATATAATCAGTGCTCAGTTTTATATTAAGATAGCAAACCTTCACACTTTAATGGACAGGCTTTAATCTATTCCAACCTCCAACTCTTCAACCTTCCATATCATTGAAAATCTGATGATGGAAAGCCAAATCTCATGTTGATGCCAACATTATTGCTAAACCCATGTTGACCTGAAGTCATTCTGACCCCTCATGTATATTCTTTGTAATAATCTCACATCTCTTCAATCCGAAAATATAGTTTTTCTTTTATAACTGTAGACAAAAGGCGAATAGTAATATTTTTTAAAATAATACATATTTTTCTTATTCTTTTCAAATATTATCCATCCTCTAGATGAAGATCTCTATTAAGTTTTAACGCAATTTCTCCGATTCACATTTTTTTATCTGTCCATATCGTATGTGATCTCTTTCTAGGTCTTTTATAATCTCTTGGGATGCATTTAATATTTCAATCGTCTCTCTCCCCCTCCCCTTTCCCTCCCTCTCCCCCTCTCCCTCTCTCTTTCTATCTCTCTCTCTCTCTTTTCTTTAGCAATATGTTCAGCACAGTTCTAATTCAGTCTTTTAAATCTTTCAACAATTTCACTAACAACTGCTGATTCTCCTATGTAGTTTGCTTCCAATTTATATTCTTTCCAACATACATCTCTCCATACTCTGTTGTATGGTCTGAAATATCTATTACATTTTGGTTTAATGATCCAAGCCTCAGATATTATAAGCAGGACATCCTAAAAGACATCAATATTTTCTTTTTAAACATATAAGTATGTTTTAATATTAACTTTACTTCTATTCGAAAGTATCTCATCCAAGTTCAATTCCAACTTAAATCTCGTGTATTGTTTTTTTCGGTATGCACAATCTGACCAAGACCATAGTTTTAACTTATTTTAATTTATGATTACTACTACTCTATTTTATCTCCCCAAATTGCAATGAAACTTCCATTAACCTCTTAAAGCATAAAGTGTAAAAATTAAATGACCTCCAAGATGAATTTATAACAGAACCAATCTACTGACAATTAACTTTTATAGAAAAGCATTGAAAGATTTATTTATTTTCTTTCTTTAATAACTTTAACATTTCCAGCATTATTTGCAAAATCAACATCATCACTGGCAAAATCTAGATGACCTAAATAACCATTTATATTTGTTCTCTTAGCTTCCGATTTTAATCAACAAACTATTTCTCATGAAACTGCTGTTTTAAGTTTTTGGAAATATAGAATCTCACTCTCATACCTTCTTATTACTCTTAATCTTAGTAATCCTCACCCTTGAAACTTTGCTGTTCTGTGAAATAGTACATTTTGTCTTCTGTTCCTCCTTAAAAAAAAATCTTTAAATGATTTCTTAAAAGTTATGAGACCAGTCATCTTCAATATTATGGATATTCATTAGCCAGTATTATTATTTCAAATTTCCAATCACAAATTATGTTTTTAGAGATAAAAGAAAATTTTCCTGAAGTCTTGTAGTGAAGGTATATTAATTGTGATAACAAGTTGGACTATTTCCATCATCTGTTGGTAAATGTTGAATGTATAGAAAACTTGAAACTTTATTTAAATTTTTCAAGTACAAACAACTGTAAGTAATAATACACACAATAACACAATGTTTTGAGTAGTATTATTCTCCACTCTTCTTCAGTTGTTGCTGGCCTGACCAGTAACAGTATTAGCATAGGAACCGAACTTGCATCTTTAGATTCATCGAATATCGAATTTAAGGCAAATGCTCTAACCAACTGACCTATTCTGTCAGTTGGTTAAAGTGTTTGCCTTAAATTCGAGAATCTAAAGATGAACTCTTATGCTAATACTGGCAGTGATCAGGTCAGCAAGACCAGAAGAAGACTGTGTTGTTACTAACCTGTGTTGTTTATTTGAGTGTTATTACTAACAAGTTGTTTGTATTGAAAAGTTTAATAAAGTTTAAACCTTTCAATACATTCAACATTTACTGATAGATAATGGAAATAGTCCAACAGATTATCACATCAGGTAAAAGAAAACAATGTATTATTAGTAATTTAATTAAACGTAAGAAAATCAATTTTTAGATATTTACGTTAAACATTCCGATTTTTTATTTATGATATTCTGCACTTTGTAGTTTTGCTTCTTTTATTACATATATTGAAACACTAATATTATTTTACAAGTTAAATCATAGTAGCTGAATCGAAAATGTTTTAGTATTAGTAGTAGTAGTCATCACTGCACTATTAACTGTATTTATGTATTTTACTTGATTTCTTTATTTTACTGTTTACTCTTAACCAGTTATCTTATTTTGATAATATAATCTTTAAATTAAATATATGAGTAAATTTTCATAAATATATTCATCAATAAAAATGGTTTTGAATAACACAGTGGAGCTGTGAACTATGCTATAATTTATTTTGGCCCCTTGCTTACAAACATATATGGTACATAATAACTCCATTTTGTTGAACTCCAAGTGTATAAGACTTTTAACCACATGCACATGTATATGAGACTAATGCTTTTTATATGTATAATATGAGTATTTTAATTAAGATTATAGTAACAAGAATGTAAAAAATTATAATGTAGCTAAATTGAAAAGACACATTTACATATATTTTACTGATTGTGTGTTCACTTATGAATTCATTGATACAATGTAACTACCATATTTTTAGTTTTAAAGTAAATGATGAAATGTCTAACTTTCATTGTCATTTAATATGCTCTGGGCAATATTTTTTTTTCATAACTTTTTTCTCTTATAGAAACACAATTATCTTGTTATCAAGAAGTTTGGATCTTTTTAATTATTGTGATGTTTTGAAATCAGTATCAATATTTATTATGTTTTAAAATTTTGTAAAATTTTAACCCTCTTGCAAGTTGTCGTTTTCCTTTGTTCTCAGTTGCTATAAATATTCAACATTAAATTTAAGATTAAACCATTATTACTTATCATACAATAATAAATTTTTAGTTCATTTGATAGATATTTTTGTTTACTATTGAAATAAATTTTAAATATTCACATTTTCTTTCTGAAAATATTTAAAAAATGAATTTGTAATGAAAACATTTCTAAAGAGATTATTCTCATTTTCCAAAATCAACGAAATCTTCATTATTTGACTTTTTAAAAAAAAATCTGAATGAATATCTATTTATTTCTCTTAAATCTAATGAACTATGGTTTAAAAGTTTAAATTTTTTTAAACAGTTATTGCAATGTTATAATATTTTCATACTCATTATTACAATTACACTGATCACATAGAAGCTAAATGTGTACATAGCTTTAGGGTATATTTGTTTGTATGAAAATATAACATTCTATTCTTAAAAATACAAGTATTTCTGTTCAAAATAAATTATTAATAATTTATATTCTTGATTTGTAATAAATATTGTATAAATTATTGTACAAAAAAAATATTAAATTGTAATAAATTTGCAAATACACATGTTTTCTGTTATTCAAATTATTTTTTCTAAACAATGTAAAAAATTGTGCTATCAAAAAAATGTCAGACTACAAAAGCATGACATGTCGAGGCAAGAAAAGAGGAAGGCAAACTAAAATTTTATATTATAATGTATATAGAAAAGTACGCATATTTCAATATAAAGTTTGTGAAAACTCTCACTAAGGGGGAATTTTTTAAAAATATGAGAAAAATCATACCGATCTTTGAGAGAAATATTTTATAACACAAAATACTATACATCAAATTCAGAAAGGATAATAAATGAAGAATTAAATTCATGTGTAACATTTTCAAAATAAACTGAAGAAATTGTATTACCATATATAATCTTGTCCAAGGCTCCAAGATTGAAAAACAGTTACTGGCTTATTATAAAATTTATTTACAAATTTTTATTTTTTAAAAAAAAAACATGATTGTATATGGTGCTCAGAGAATGAAAAACGACTGCTCGAATATTATAAAATTTGCCAATTTAAATGGGATTTTTTGTTTGTTTGTTTACATTTTTTAAAAATGGCATATAATTGAAGTCATATAGTTCAAAACAGCATTGTTAATGACTCCACTGTAAATTAAAATAAATATTTTTGTTGTACTCGAGGGAGTATAGCACAAAATATAGTATAATTTGCAGCCCTACTGTAATTGAAAGATCTCTATGGTTGATCAGATATATGGCATAAAATTATAACTAATTATAATGTGTGTGTGTGTGTATATCATAGTGCAGTATATACACCTATACCTTGCTTAGCTATTGGTTTTTATGAAAGGATTCATAATAGTGTTCATCATCAGTTTGTACCCACTGTTTTGATTTATAATCGATTATTCACTATAATGATTAAAAAATATTTTTTGCAGTTATTTATAACAATGATGACATCATATGTTAGTTATTAAAGCTTTGTCATCAGAAAGCAAAATAGCAACATTCATGCTGAAAATATGTAGTATAGAATTTATTCATAATACACAATACAGTCCCCAATATTACAATATTGCATATAATATTTTTGATTATAAACTTAAAATATAATTAATGTACAGTACAGTATTTTATTTAATTTTTATCTGGTATCTTTGCAAAACAAGCAGTAATTCATAAATAATACTTCCAAAGTAACGATTTTCACACAAAACCAAAACAAAAAAGTGTTTCATTCTATATGATAATCAAAATCATATTTTGATGATGTACAAAAATCAAATATATTAATACATTATTAAATTTCTAAATGTGTACTTGTTAAAGCTGTGTACTGTATTTACTCACTTTTATGGAAGGAAATTCTTATGAATGTTATTTGGCTGGGGCAAAAATTATGATTATCATAATGTAATTTAGATATCATAATTGTTATTTTGGGGGGAAGTGATTGCATGGATTATGCAAGTAAGAATGAACTTCATATGATCAAAAATTACTAAATCTAAATTAAAAATAACACAATTTACTTGTTTGATTTTAAAATATCTCGTAATTTGATTCAGAAATCTGTGAGTGTTATTGCTAATATATAAGAATAAGAAATGAAAAAAAATGGAAATTTCGTTCAGCATAAAGCTAAAAAAATTTTTTTGATTACATACTATTAATATTTAATTTTAAATTGTCCCCAATTTTGTATATATTAGCTAAAGTATTCAGTCAATCAATTTTTGATTAAAATCTTTATGAATATTAATTTTTATCAAATCGTAATTATTAGTAAGTGCATTTGCAATTTTGACAAATGTGTGCATAATTTTATACAGTTAATAAAAATTTTATACGATGAAAATGCAATACAAACAAATTGAAAAAGATTCATACCATTAATGTGTATTTAAATAGCCTTCACAAGTAAGGTTCCTTCTTGAAAAATTTTTAAGTCATCTCAAAGAAAATGGTGGCCACACTTAATAAAATGTGGCATCATGGTTAAAAACAAAAATTCCAACTTTATTTGTATATGAAGTGTTGTTTATATAGATTGTTAAAAAAGTCTTACATATTGATTACAATATGCAAGCATCACCATCATCAACCATTATCAATCCACTGCAGGTTGAAGATCTCTCCAAGTTCAATGCATCTCCGATCTTTAGCTTTTTTTCTCCATATCACTCCTGCACACTTTCTTATTTCATCCATCCATCTCACATTACAATCTCTTGGAATCCAGTTTAAGATTTTAGTTGTCCATCTGTTTATCATCTCTTCTAGCAATATGTCCAGCCCAACTCCACTTCAGTCTTTTAATTTTCTCAATGATATCAGTAACACCTGTTTGTTGTCTTACCCATATATTGGGTTTTCGATCTCTTCTTGTTACTCCCAACATGCATCTCTCCATATAGAATTCATTAAATACATATTTTTTCTTTTTTAATATGTTAGAATTTTTTTATTTTTTCGAATTGTCTGATCAATTACGATTCTGTAATATATATTTGTAGCCTACTCTTACACTGGTAATAATTAACAATGTTTTTATGGTCACAATAGTACAGTTAAGTAATATATTATTAAACATTGCTTTGTTTATTCTAACAGATTAATAAATAAATAATATACAATTATGAATTTTAAAAAAGTAACTTTAGTATGGACTTTTTTTTACCGCAAAGGATAACAATTTTGTGGAAGAACACATAAAACTGTCAACTGCAAGCTTTCTCTTTCTCAGTTCATTTTTCTACACATTTGCATAGTGAAATTTTTTTTTTTTTTCTAATCATACCAAGATTTTTTTTTTTAAGTTTACATTTACATATGTTTTCAATTGGAATATCAAATCTAAAAATACCTTAAATCAGTAAATGAGACCATATAATATATTCCATAAAGAGAAAATCAAAAAAGCAAATCAACCATTTATTTTAAGGTTTTTTCATTAAGAGATCATCAGCTACTAACATTTGTCGGACATCCCCCAAAAAACACTTGATCATTTTAGGATTTAAAAGATGATAGACTCTTAGATGAGAACTGATGTTTCATAAATCCGGATAATGATGAATCCTGAGTGAATGGATTATAAGTAAGAGCAACTTTAAGCTATGTGGTTTTTATTTTACATAGATTAAAGTTGCATTAGCTTAGAGTATATCTGCATAATACACATATAGCATATATCATACATTACGTTTTTTTTAATTACCTTATATACTAGGTCAAGTTGTTTGTTATACAATATTAACAGTTTATCACAATTTTTATCCACAGGTTCGAGCTTAATTTTTACCCATAGAAAACTATTATAACCCTTTGCTTTGTATTCATATTTTTTTTTACTTTATGTGTTTTGGGGGACCAATTGTCCTTGCTAAGCGGGGGTAATGATATATATTTAGTACCTTCTTTGCCAAGCAAGCATCCAAACTTTAATTTGGTTATTTTCAAGATGTTTTATATAAAAATATTTTTAAAATAAAAACTAAACACAAATTTATAATGGTTTTTTAAAAAAATTATTTAATCGTATTTCTATATTTTTAAGAGAAAAACAGTAATTTTTTCTACAAACTTTATTTTGTTATACAGTAATTGTATTTACCTTTCTTTCAATAATGTAATTATTTTTGTGTATATTTACTTACTTATTTTAAGTCATTTAATTTCAGTTTGATTCTGACTTGCAATAGAAAATAAACATGCTAAAAGAAATTTTGTACTTAAAGAGTGTGCCCGGTGGGAAGGGTGCATTTTTCTTGACAGAGCGAAATATAATTTTACTTTAAAAAAAATATATATATATTTTTTCATATTACGGTAGCAAAATACTATATATATTTGAAATCTCTAAATTTGCAATATGTCATTTTATGCTTGTCGTGATAATGTGATATAATAAAAATGTAATTTTTCCCTCCTTAAATGAAGTCAAAAGTTTCTGCACGTATGTTATAAGCTTCATAATCTCGGTCTTTTCTATTGTTTCCCCATCCTATTCAATTTTAATAAAAACGTATAATTCTACTAACCTATCCTCATATTCCCTAATTTTATTATAAAGACTTCTATATATATATATAATCTGTAATATTTAAATATAAATATAGTAAATTCCAAATTAAATATAAATATAGTATATATATACTTAAGCTGGATGTAATTAGAGGGGGTTTGAATCCAGACTTTCAAGCTTTCTTCAGTCATCCACTCCATTTTATACAATCGATATGCATGACCACATACATGTGAAAAAGATAAATGACCACCACTATGTATATCCATTGTATAAGATGGTATGGATGACTGAAGGACGCTGGAAAGTCCGGGTTCAAATATATATAACCTATTTTTTTCTTTATTTTTAAATTTTTCCCACTCTCCATACCATTTATTTTAATCCTTTTCCAACACCCTATACTCCATAAATAAGTATTCAATACTTCCCTATCTTCTTATATATTATATCATCCTAATGTATTAATTTATTGCTGTCTTTTCCCCAGATATATTAACCATCTATCTTTGCACCCAATAAATAAGCATTATATATATATATATATATATATATATATATTTATTGGGTTATATATATATATATATATATATATATATAAATAAAATAAACAATTACTGTAAGAGTAAAGAGAATAATAACAATGTTAAATTAATATATTATGTGTTTACGTTGTTTGAGTGTGATTATATACAAGATGTGACAGTTTAATTCCTGGAGGAGCCATATGGTGTTACCCATAACCAGTTGTATCAAAATCACACAAGTATTGAAGATTCATGCTTGAACGTGTTTAAGCTAAAGACCTACATAAATTTTAAATTGCTAAAACTAGTTGTTACTTAGCTAATAAGAAGATAATAAATATCTGTGTGGATGTTTTGGCGTAAAAATAGTTGATAATGTGTTCATTGTGAGAAACCTTTTGGCCAAAAAAATCCAATTACATAACTAGACCATCCTACCTATTTAGCTCTTTGCTATTTTTGATTATTTTTAAAATCAAAAACTGCATGGAAAGGTTGAAGATTTGTTACTCAACAGTATTCCCAAAAATGAATTTTAGGCATGCTTCCAGAAATGGGAACGTCCTTTTCATTCGTATATAGATGTACAAGAAAACTACTTTGAAGGTGGCAGTAGCTACTAGTATACATTTTCACATATTCATTTTATGAAGGGGAATTACAGGAATTAAATTGTCACACATATATATTAATTTTAATGCTATAAGATTGAAATAGAAACTATTGTATGAAAGTGGTGAACATTGTGAGCCTTTATAGCAATCATATATCATCCATCTTTTTATTCTGTTCTATTTATTGTGCAGATCTTCAATTCCACATATCCCTTCCTCTCTTATATCATCTGAATAAGTCAATCTTTTCCATCATAATTTCTTCTTGTTTCCATTCACCACTCCATTTAAAACATCTTACATTAAACTATTTTTTTCTCTTTGCATATGTCCAATCCAGTTTTTCTTTCTATGTCCAATTTCTTCATTTAAGCTTCATGTATCAGGTTTATTCTTTTCAAACCCTTCTTACTTGTCATTTTATTCATCTAATTAACTTTCTCTATTCTTCTCCACATTCACATCTCAAAGGCCTCCATTCTAGTCTTAATTCTTTTACTCATAGTCCACTTCTCATAACCATATGACAATAAATATACTCCATACCTAGCACTTAATTAAGCTTTCCTTAATTCTCTCCTCAAAGTTCCACAAAATATTTTCTCTCTCCTAATAAATGCCTCACATGAAATTCTCATGCAGTTATATTTAGTAATGAATTGTAGGGTATTTCATGACCTTGTTGAAGTATTCAAATTAAATTAATAAAATGTTTAAATAATATTTTATTTTTAAAAATATATGAACATGTTTACATGTTCATATATTAAATGTATACATGTTATCTGTTAGGTTGACAGGAAATAATCAGATACCCTAGGGGTACTATAAGATTTTTTGATTATTAGTGTTAGTTTTCATTGGTTGCACATGCTGCTACAAGAAAATCTCAAATTTTAATGAGGTCTTTATATAATTAAAATGCACAATTTTTTTTAAAAAAAAAAAAAAACATAATTAAATTATTGTAAAGTGGTTTTTCATTTTGAACTTTAAAATATTTCATTAAAAAAAAAAACCTGCCTATATTATTCTTGGTTATTTACATGAATCTTATGAATATATTAGTAGTGATTTTTGAAATAATGTCATTAAAATCTGAAATTATAAATTAAATTTTAGATAGTTTATTTTGTCCTCGTATGACTTGAGTACAACGCTATTTCATTAGCTTGTATATATATTAATGTGAAATAAATTATAAAGCGTTTCCTTGTTATTTAATAATTTGAAGTTTGACATTAAAAAACTCTACAAAAATATTCATTTGCTTTATTATTGAAAAGAAAATGAAACATTTTAAATCTAAACATAAAGATTATTAAATTTTTTTTCGAGAGAATAAATTTATAATTTATAACATACTGTAATTTTATTTTTAGTATGTGGAATGTATATGTGCTTCAATTCGCTAGTCAATGGTTGTGACTTAATTTACTAAATTTAAATAAGCCAAAATGACTAGAAATACAATTTATTTTTTGATTGTAATTTTAAATGGCAGGGAAGTAGCATAAGTTTCTGGGAAACTGATTGCGATTATAAATATTCCACATAACTGACTTCTGCTCCAACAAATTGAGCCAATTTTTATGTTTTATTTTTGCCTTTATTTTCCATCTTAAACCTCAATCCATATTTCTATAGCCTCTCCTCATTCCCATTTCCTATTTCTAATAATATTTGCTAACGTTAGTAATTCCTTTATCAACCATCTATATCTGTCTAGATTGGCACATGCATTAATTATCTACTTATTTTTTATTTTTTATATCACTCCACTTTCTAAACATCCAATCATCGGGTAAAATGATAAACTATTATTCCAGTCATTGTTATATGTATATATCTTCATTCTCAATATGGTGTTTAGCTGTAGAAATGAATGTGCCATGAATCGAAAGGGGATTCTATGATTCTTTTGGGACAAATTTCTGAACTTCGTTTCATGTATTACATCACAACAATTATTATTATTTTGTGATTGTTCATATGGTGCAAATATATGTTGACCACTTATTAGCAGTCATCTCCATGTGATGCTTGGTGTAATTTAGTGCAAGGTAGAATATTTGATTCTGCAATTTGAGGTTTTTGGATTGATTCCTGCCATTTCCAGAACTCTAGGAACTCCCAAGTAATAAAACCATACAATTATTATTTAATCAATGTGATTAATTTACTTGTTTTTACCTATGATATTTAGACCTAGAAACATTATGGTTATTTCTCAGATGTCTGATAATTTTTAACCGAGATATTATTGTTGGTTTTTTTTTTTTTAAATGATGGACTGGATGTGTTAATATGTGTATATATGAACAAAACTCATTACCTTTCATGTTAGCAATCATGATAAAAACAAAAAAGGTAAAGGATATGTATTTTAAAGACTATAAAATTATTGGCCAATGCAGCATAGGACCGAAGATCGATAGTTCTAAAAAGGTCTAGATTATACACATAGGCTGTCATTTAATATGGACTTTAGTAATTGTAATATATCTACAGCCAACCAATCAATTGGCACCTGGATATATTTTTGACGTTAAATAAAGGAAACAACCATGAAGTATAATAATGAAGCCAAGAATTTATTTTACTTTGAATAATGGTAATACTATTAGTAAAAGATTAGTAATTCAACTGGCTCTTTTCCAATTGAGAATAGAATCACTTAAATCATTTTACAATTCATATATCTGGAGAAATTTAATATAAACAAATGTCTAACTACTCACATGCATATTTCTGAGTTAATCAAATTAATTCTTGACTAGAACTTTTCTTTACTAATTTCCAAAACAACAGAGCTGACTAAAAACGTAACTTAAACGCAGTACTTAGTATGCCATTTGACACACTCCTTTTCCATTGCTTAGTTTTTAGCTGATTATTTTTTCATTTTTCTTCTTTTGGAGCTTTTCCAATTTGCATAAAAGTTTTATTAACATGTAAATTAGCCTTTTGTGTTATGCAGTTACTGAATTCTTTTTTTTTCTTCTGCATATTAATTAGTCATCTTTTTTCTGGAGTATTCCAGCAATATCAATATTTCTAAATTTGTACATACTTAGTTATTTATCCTTTAATAAAATACATAGCAAATTAAAAACCAGTTTCAAGTGAAGAAAGTTTGCTTGAATTGCAAAAAAAAAAAAATTGAAGAACAGCCTTTTGGAAATGAGTGAGAAGATTCCAAATACAGATAATTTAAGTTCCCATTCTGCTGAAGTGGAGGATATTTATTTAGATATGCATTGTGCTTTTGATTGTAACAAACATTTAAAAGTTATCACAGGAAATGCTAGGCTGAAAGGTGAAAGTACTGAGTATATTTGTATGAGGTAGATATGAGAAAGCAAATAGAATTATGGAATTTACAAGAAATTAACATATATAAAAATTATTACTATATTTGTAATCTTTTTTTTTTTTGGCTTGCAGATAAATGTAATATTGATTTTCCAGCAGAAAATTGAAGTGATTTCCTAGACAACTTTAAATAAAGGATTAGGATTTCCATGTTTGGATCCAATGTATAATTATTTATAGCTTGGCAATTTTCTCTAAAATCTCATTACATGATTTGAACCAGTATAGACATTTTATTACATTTATTTGTTGTTCTTGAGAACATTAGAGGCAGCCAAACAATCACTTTGTGTTTTTTTCTGTTTTCTTATGTTGAAAAAGTTTGGTTAACAGAATTATTCTAATCTGCCACAAGTTTTCTCTATCTGTGTTTTAGTCAGTATGTCCCAATTTTTGCCTGTATTTCTGTCAGGATATTTATATTTTTTGAATTTTTAACAATGAAAAGAAATTCACCCTCATTTAAAACTCTAACACATATCCTTACACTTACTGGGCCAACAAAAATATTACATTTGTAGAGTAAAATTCTGTTCATATTGATTTTACTCAAATTAATTAAAAGTAAATATTTTTCACTAAAATCTGAATTATTTTTCTGAAATAATTAATATTTTATAAATATTTTGTGAAAAAATAATAGAGTAAAAAAAAATTAGAGAATTATATATTTTCATTTCCAAAATTAAAACAAAGAAATAGAACTGTCAAAATTATTAACAGTAGGTACTCTCTTGCGGAGAGAACAAGAAACAATAAAAAAGAGACTGATAAAGAAAATTATTTTATGTAAATTGAAATTATATTAAAAAATTTTTTAAAAAAAGTAGTGCTTTTATGTAAACAGCTGATTAAAAAGTAGAAAATAGCAAAGTAATCTAACAAACAAAATAATCCACTTAAAAATGTATTGTTTCATAAAAGCATTTGAGGCCCTTTGAATTTTTATGGCATCAAATACTTTTATGAAATGACATATAATTATCAGTTGGATTACTTTGTATTTTCTACTTTTTAGTCAGCTCTTTACATAACATTATTTTAAAAAAATATTTTTTTTTTTACATTTTATTTCTTTTATAATTCTTCGCTATGGTTTCATTTCTGATCTCTATTACTTTTAATTTATTTACCATCTTCCAGAGCTTATATAAATTTGGATATGTTTATTAATTTTTTTTTTTTTTTTTTTTTTTTTTTATTTTTTTTTTTTTTTTTTTTTTTTTTTTATATTTTTTTTTTATAAATTATTTAAAAAATTTTTAATATATTAATAATTTTTTTTTTTTTTTTTTTTTTTTTTTTTTTTTTTTTTCCAAAAAACCTTTTTAAACCCACACAAAAATTTTTTTTTTTTTTTTTTAAAATTTATTTTTTTTTTTTTTTTTTTTTTTAAAATAAAGAAAAGCCCCCCCCCCCAAAACTTTTTAAAAAAAATTACACTAATAAAAAAAAAAAAATATTTGAAAAGAAGAGGGGGGGGGAGTGGGTATGTTTGCGAGAGGAGCCCCGGCGGAAGGGGGAAAAGGGTTAAAGTCTCCTTCAACCAGAAATATTTTGATAATTATTTTTGCAATAAGATTTTATATTCTTACAAGATTTACTTCTGTTTGTCATAAATAGATTTTATTTCTTAATTAGTTTGATTCACAAGAAAAAAGAATGCTTTTTTTTTCATATTTAACTCTACTTATAAAATTTTTAATTAATTTACAAAAAGGACAGTAAATTTTTTTTCTTTAAATATATAAAAATATGTATTTAATTAACTCTATGATTCTGAGAATTAGTGCTTTTCAATGTCATGTGATGTCACTATGTTTAGCACTATTTTGCTGTTTTTATGATTGTTTGGTTGCAAAACTTGGAAATAAGTAAAGATTGATATATTAGCTTAAAAAGGTCAGAAAACACTAGTTTTCAGATAAAAACTACAAGGGAACTTACAAAAGCCTATAAGTTTGCTGATTGGTAAATTTTTGATTTGGGGCATATAAACAAAGTTATAAATGTTTATTTGATTATTGTTAGCAATGAACAAAAAACAAAGTATAATTTAATAAAAATTATAGATTATTAAATATAAAGAATGGAATTCCTTTTTAATATGAGTTATGGTTTGGTTAGATATAGTTATTTATTTATAACAAATTTAAAGTTTTGTTTTCGTTAATGCTGTCAAATGTTTTGTTTTTGGTATTTGTCGGGGCAACTAATTAAAAAGAAGTAATTTGTTAAAACAACCAGATCTAGTGTCTGAACCTACCCTAGCACCTCTCTGATGAGTGCCAGAGCATGAAACCATGGTCAGAGGTTTGGGGGGGGGGCTGACAGAGATATTTTAAATGCTTTCTCTAGCTAAGCATTTATCACAAAGCTTGTCGAGGAATTGGAAATCCTCATTGTTTATAACTTACAAGCTTAAGAGAATAGGGTCATGTGATCCATTACTCATATTTTGACTATTTAACCTGTTAAACAGTGTTGCAACAACATTCATTCAAACAACAGACATTTAAAAAGTCTAATTTTATAGTTTATTTATATATTCAAACTTATTTTTACAAAATATTTCTATAGTAATTATTAAAAAAGAAATATATGTCTGTTTACACTTGTATATAAAATCCTTATTTTGTCTGTTGTCTGAATGAATGTTGTCAGCAACACTGCTTAATTGGTACCGTTAACGAATTACTTTTTTTTAATTGGGTGCTTTGGCAGGTATGGGAGGCAGTGTATTTGACAGCGTTGAAAAAAATAAATTTGTAATCACTATATCTAATCAAACTGTAATTTATATTAAAAAGAAAATAATTCTAACCTTTATATTTAATAATCTGTAATTTTGATTACAAAGCATATTTTATGTGAAGGAAGTAAGTCCACCATTAATAAAAAAAACGCTCGGAAAAAAATCAGTACAGAAGTGAAAAGTACAGTATTTGAATCACAAAGAAAATGTTTAAAATGTGATATTTAATGAGGGGAAAAAATAGGTGCTATCGTACCGTATTTACATTTAGTTTTGGTTAGCAGATAATTGAAGTAGTGTATTTTGATTTCGCATAATTCACACTAATTCTGCCATTAATAGTTATCCACAATTCTGTCTATCAAATATAACAGGTATATTTTAAATTGAAATTTAGAGGCTTAATTTGATTATGAGCATTTTATTTAAACCAAGTAATTCTGCAAAGCAAAAAATATTTGTCAAAGCAACAAATTAAAAAAAAAAAATTATTACAAACAAGACATTTCTCACATTTATTTCTATAATATTAAAATCTTTTGTTTAATTTACACTAAATCTTAAAAAAAAAAAAAATTGTTAAAGCCACCAATTAAAAAAAAAGCTAGCCTTTACATAGGTTGGCTACACCTATATTTAAAAATACTTAGATCAGGGTTCCCCAACTCTATGACTGTGGGCACCATGGTGCCCATAGACCATTTTACATGTGCCCACCACTATCCGAACTTGATAAAAAATTATTTATCTGATCCAAATAAATTTAATTTTTAAAATTTCTTATAAATTATTGTATTGTGTTGTAATCAAATGTTAAAATTTTACTTTTGAAATAAATATTTTTTTGTACATTATGTGTATTATTAACAATATCCAATTATAAATTTATGTTGAAAAAATAAATGGTGCCTGCCACCTGGCCGGTATTATAGAAGGTGCTCTTAAGTACAAAAAGATTGGGGACTACTGACTTAGATAATCCCAATATCAATAACAATTAAGAATCTCAACCTGTTATCAAACGCATTTATTGTTAAAATGAGATTACTTTGTCAATAGGTTGACTGATTTTATGAGCATTTAGCCTTGATCATTATTACACTTAATATATATTTAAATATGTTTCATTTTTAAAAATGTAAGTTAAGAAACTATAATCATTACACTTTATCAAACGTAGTAGTACAGAGTGTTCATGATATTTTAAAAATTCTCAATGCAATTTTAAAATTTATAATAAAATTTATTAGCTGTAGAATGATTTTCTAATAATTTTTCCACATTTAAAAAGTGCATTTCATCCAAAAAAGAGTTAATTTACATTTTTCAGTAGCTTTACTATTATTATCCAATAAGAAAAAAAGGTCAGATGTGGTTGTTTTTTGATGCATTTCATTTGTAAGCTGAATCATAATATGGAATAACGGTTTTAATACTGAAATAAAATGTTGAACTATTAACTCAAATTGCCACCAGAGGGAGCAGGGAAAAGTATTAAATACCGATAGCGGTAACATCAGTTTTATATAAAGTTTTCTCGTATATGGTGGCTAGTAAAGTTGTAAAATGGATGGAAGGGAATAATGTAGTGGGTGAAATGCAAGGAGGTTTTAGATTAGATAGGCGTATAGGAGATAGTTTATTTGTAGTTACACAACTTATGGATATGAGTAGGAATGCAGATAAACAGTTATATATGAGTTTTATAGATATAGAGAAGGCATATGATAGAGTAAATAGAAATATATTATGGATAAGTTTAGCAAATTTGGGAATGGATGAAGCTTTAATAGATATTATTAAGAAATTATATGAAAATAATTATTATATATATCAATTAGAGAATATAGAATCAATTAAAGTTAAAAATGGTGTGGGACTAAGGCAAGGATGCCCTATGTCACCTATTTTGTTTGTGTTGTATTTGAGTGAAATGGAAAGAGCAATAGAAAGATTAGGAAGAGGGATAGAGATACCGTTAATAGGTAGTAAGGGAGTATATATTTTGTCAGGTCTTTTTTTTGCAGATGATATATTTTTGTGTGCAGAAAAAAGAGAAGATATGGAAGTTATGTTGAGGACATGTGCAAGGGTGGGTAAAGAGATGGGGATTAAATTTAGTGAAGAAAAATCAAATATAATGATGGTTAATACTGAGGAAAGAGAAGATGTAGAATTTTTATTGGGAGATATTAAGTTAAGTGTGGTGAATAGATATAGTTATTTGGGAATTATTTTAAGTAATCAGAAAAATTATTTGGATGAATGGGAGAAAAAATTGATAAATGAAGCAAAGAAAAGAAAGGGATTGATAAAGAAATTAACAGTATTTTCATATAATAAATATGATGTAGCTAGAATTATATGGAAAGGAGTTGCAGTAGCAGGGTTAACATATGGTAATGATGCATTATATGTTAGTAAAAAGATATTAGATTATTTAGAAAAAGCTCAAAGGGAAGTAGGAAGACATGCATTGGATGCAGAAGTATGGACAGCAAGGGAGGCAATTCAAGGAGAAATGGGATGGTCAAGTTTTCATATGAGAGATGCAAAAAGTAAAATGAAAATGTTTGGTAGATTGCAGTTTATGGATAATAAAAGAATAGCTAAAATAGTATTTAATTGGGTTATGAGTAAAGGGCAGGTAACAAGATGGGTAAGAAAGGTAATGCACTATGCAAAAGATTTGGATAAAGAATTTATATCAGTATATTTGTACAAAAGATGGGATGATTGTGTTAAGAGGATTATTGAGTGTTATAGTAGAAAGGAATGGGATAAAAGAATAAATTTATTAATAAAGACTAGGGAGTTAGAGAGATGGAGAAATAGTATGGAGAGTAAAAAGAGTTTAAATATATATAGAAATAAACAGAATATTAGGTGTGAGTTAATATATGATAATAGTAAGGAAAGTAGTGTATTGTTTAAGGCTCGAACGGGATCTTTAGCTACAAAAGAATATACATGTAAATGGAAAAATATGGGTGATTTATTTTGTAAATTATGTAAGGAAGGAATTGAAAATATTAGGCATTTGTTAATTGAATGTAAATGTTTGAAAACAGAAAGGGTACATATAATGAAGTTGTGGAAAAATAAATATGAAAAGAGTGATTATACAGAAAGTGAATTATTGGTTTTTATGCTGGGTTTGGGAAAAGATAAGGGGGATTTAGATATAAAGGTTATAGAGTTGACAAAAATTATGTTGTGGAAATGGGATAGAGCAGTAAATTTAGAGTGGGGAATGTAAAAGAAAGTGGCTAACAGGTTTATCTGGGCATAATTGCTGAGATATTCTTGACTTCGTTTAAGGAGAAGCCATAATACATCACATCACATCCAAAGAGTTGAAACAAGAAGTATGGAATTTATTATTTAATTATAGACAATATTTTAAAATAGCTGAGCAATAGCATAATTGATATGTGTAGAGAATATATCGTAGTGAAAAGAAAGCTGGTTTTTTTTTTCAGAAAGTTGATTGCAATGCCAACTCTGAATTAATGCATGTGATATGTAGTGACAATTTGGCTATTAATCACAAATTCTTTTAAAATGTAATGTTACCCCGTCCCATCATGTGTTTTCTACATTGCAAAATACACAGTTGCTTTAAACTTTTGAACCTGAATAGTTTTCTGGTATGCAAGCCTGTTGTAATATATGTTAATGCTGCTACATGTGTCTCGAGGGACCCTTCTGCATTAATCTGCCAAATGTCATCCCCATATGAAATCGTAGTGCCGTTCAGCACATTTTTTTGTAAAGTGTGTTTTGGGCATTTGTCAGTTTCTGTAACAGTGAAATGTTGAAATAAGGTGAAAGTCTATTTTCTTTTAGGGCAAGCAGTTGTAATGCTTGAAAGATTGCAAGCAAGATGATCTAGGAAAAACATAAGTTCACCAGTGGTCTAATGGAAGTGTCAAATTTGACATATCCGTAGAAAGTGTCGCAAAGTAAGTTCAATGTCAGGATAATGCTCTTGCTTTTTTTTTATGCAAACAACATTTTTCTCAGAATTGGTTTGGAATGGTCAGACATTTTATCTGCAAGTTCTGAAATGCTTTTTTTGATTGGTAAAATGTTCTGTTTTTTGGCAAAGCGAGGAGTGCAAACTTACCACAACAGATCCTCAGCATATAAAGCATTGAGTGTGAAATAAATTTTAACTTAATTCAGCACAACTAGCTTATCTATGAGACATATTTGCTTGATTTAAATTTTGTGCGATTTCTTTTTTATTCTCTCAAATGAAAAAATGCCTCAAGGGGGGTGGGGGTGGACGGATGGACTTAGAAGGGGTGGGCAAAAAATCACACAAGAATTAAAAGGCATCACTTTGCAAGTGTTTTCAGGCTAATTTGAAAAGTGAAAAACATCTTTAGACTACTGTATTACATTAAATGGACAGTAAATTTATATCACTTAATAAATAAATATTTTTTATTATAATATTCCAATTACTTTTGATTACCCCCTCAAATGTTGCTATATAACATATGCATTTATTTCAAGTTATTGAGTAGGCAAGTTGTACATGTTTCCACTTCACTTGGATCCCTTCTCTTGGTATTTATATATATATATTGTAGATATATATATATAGTATTCAATTATTTAAAAAAAAATTTTTTTTCTTTTATACATACAGAGATTTATATGTATAGATTTATTATTATGAATAAGCAGTTTTGTGATTTATTATATAATTTTTTTTATTAAATAATATGTGTTAAATTTATTTAACTTTCATTTTGTTAAAATAGAGTAAATCAGAAAAGTGTAAAATAAGGCAATTAAGATTGTTAGATTAGTCAAGCATTGTTAGCCGAGAGGTCATCACACCCGCCTTGGAAGCAAGTAGTTGGTTGCAGACGGCTGTGGGTTCGCGTCCCGGCCGATGCTATGACATATGAAAAAAAAAAATTGTTAGATTAGGAGATAAAAATTGTACACGTGTGAAAGAATGAATACATCTGTACAAACACAAAGATGCTTTTACACGTATTCCTGATGGCTATAGATTCCAGGTTTGTTGTTATCTGTGTCTTAAGATTATTTTTACAAAAGAGGTGCTTTGATGTAGATAACGATAGCGATCAATTTTAAGTCTTTATTGATTGTGACCGACGTCAAACTTGTGAAGCTTTGATTTTTTTTTAAGATAAAGATTTCCAGATGTTTTTTTTTCTTTGGTTGAAATTCGCGATATAAATGATTGAAACAATTTTTTTAATCAGTTAGTCTTAAATTTTTTTAAAGAGATGATGAGTTAGTCATTAATTTTTTTAGAGAGAGAGTCACTCAGATTATTATTATTATTTTGAGACTCAACTCAGTCGGTCCTTCCTTGTTATTATTCTTAAGCAGAAATGTAAGCTCTGATTTTTTTTTTTAAAAGAGAGTGAACGCTTTAATTTTTTTTCTCACTCTTTGAAAGTTGAAAAAAAAAAAAGCAAATGAAATGTGCGTTTATATAAAGCAATTTCCAGCAATATTAAAGAAGAGGAGAGAAATGGAACAAGATTGAATTTATTAGAAGTTAGTAATAATTATATAAAAATGATATTAACATATTTGGTTATGCATAATACTATGCCTCTGCATTGCTAAACCATTTTTTTCTGCTTCCTGGTTAATACAGAATGAGTCAAAATCGCTGATCTGTCTATGAAGTCATGTATTCAGTAATAACCAACAAAATGATAGATTTTGAAGCCAACCACACAAGCTATATGGAATGCTTTGTTTCTAGTTCCTGGCTTATTAAAAGCTCATTACCTTCGAATGAATGGAGAAGAGGAAATAGGAGGAAAAGAAAATTTATAACAGCCATGTAGAACCAAGTTTGAAGCCATAAATCAAATTTTTGTTGATTTACCTCAATCATCTAAAGTGTCAACAGCAATTTTTTTTTTAAAGGAGAGAGACAAGCAAATCCACCGGTACCTACTTATTCAAAGTACTTATAATAATTTTTTTTAAATGGTAGAAGGAAGCCAATCAACAGTGAATAATAATGGAATTGAAGAAACAAGCAAGTCAATTGATTCAGCATTATCTTAAAAGTATCTGCAATAACTTTCTTTTTTTTTGTTGTTGTTGTTGGTGAGCAAAGAAAAGCAGTCTGAAAATTCAAACTCAGGACAATAATAAGAAGTAAAAAGTAGACGGGTAAATATGAACTTTCTTTAACCGATTTTATTCTTTTACTTATTAAAAGTAAACCTTAATTTACTGGTCAAAGCAATTTTCTTTTTTGATACAGAAACATTAAAGACTTGTTTATCTATAGTTATTTGCAATATCTCACAACATAGCACAAACATAGTTTAAATCTTTAAACTTAAATTTTTTATTTTTTTTTTTTGTTTTTTTTTATTATATATTGTAATGTTGAAATGTTTTTTTTTAATTGTTCTTCAGTTGTTAATGATAATGAGCAACCTATAGATATATGCATTTATAATGTTTTTTATTTTTATTTTATCTTGTTGCATATTAAAAATTAATATATGTATTTTATTTTCTTTCGCTATAAGGTTGCAAAAGAAAAAGATATTTTTATATATGTAATTTATGGGTATACATTTTAAATATATATGTTAACATTACCGAATGCGTGAATGTGTAACTGCTTATCCAAACACATCAAAGAATAGGTTATATATGATTAGTTTAAAATGGTAAATTGAAAAGTAGGGCATTACATTTGAATGGAAATGAAATAACATATACAAGTTTCACCTGAAATTTATTTTATGATATGATGAGTAAGAAAAGTCTTAAATAAGCATTTATAGAATATGTATTTTTTTTTCCTAATATTGATTTAAGTCAGCTTATTTTGAGATATCAAGAAAAATGACAAACCTATATATTAAGTTTATTTGCTTATACTTATATAAATTTTTATATTAATAAGCCATTTATTTAATTGTCAATTTGACTTTAAAGAAGGAAAGAAAGAGTAGTAGTGTTAATAAAATATAATTATATATCTTAATTGGTTTCCGAGTTATTATTAAGAATATTGTGTTGTTTTTTTTTGTCTTAATTCTATCATTTTAATTCATCATCATTGCTCGCAGTTATTAAGTATTACCATTCGTATATATTGAGCAATCACTTGCAAATATTAAGCGTCCGCAAAATAATAGGTAAACTAGAATGTTGATATTTAAGTATTTAAAGATTATGCTTGAGAATAACCAAATTTTGATAATTATAGTTCAACATAGAAAGCTAAAATTGTGTTGTGTCCATGAATTTAGATCATCCTCATCAAAGATGGATATCATGTTATTAGTTAAAAATGTTTCAAATAATACTATATAAAAGTTATGATCGCCATCAATCATCATTAATAAATTATAATCATTAAATTTAATGTTTAGCGTAATGAATATATTTTAGTAAATAGGGGTTTATAGAAAATTGAATATTATGCAAAGAGATTCATGATGATCAATCATCACCATTAGTATTATTAAATCCCAGTATGAAATATGATAATTTTAATAGATGCCTATAAGTTTATAAAGATGAATTTATTGTTGTGAGTTTATTGATAAGCCATGGCTGGTATCATCATCACTATTATAATCATTATTATGATATTACTATTATTATCATTATTATGATATTATTATCATCATCATCATTATTACCTTTATTGTGATAAATAATCTAGTTAAATGGCCATCAATATCAATAATGGTCTTCACATGCTTGTTTGGAAGCCATTAATAGGATTATACATGTCTGTTCATCAATATACGCTAATGAACTAGCAATGTCTATAAGAATCTTTGATCTATAGTATAAACTTTGGTAATATTGGGATCTTGTAATTTTATCAATATAGATAAAATGTAAGAATGTCATTTTTGTTCAATAGTCATCCAAGTCATGTGTAATAAATATGTACTGAATGAGTTTGAACTCAAGTACACTATAAATAGATACTTATCTAGATTGAAAACAATCTAGTGGCGCTCATGGGAAAACACATGTATTTAGCTAAACTGAATAAAGAGTGATATCATCCCTTTCCAACTTCATAATATTAGTTTTATAAAATATATTTTTTATAAGTTGTCATGAATAGCACCCGTGTGTGCATATGACCATGAATGGTCTTATATATTTGGAAAGAAGAATAGGAAGGATTCTTTGTTAGAAGAACCTAGTATTGGAGATAAGCATAAGGCACTCCAGGAATCTCACAGTGGGTACTTTGATTCAGTTGCTATATTTAATATTATTTTTATTAGATGACAATGGCCAGTATGTTTTATTGTTCAAATGACTGCCCCAATATATAAATAAATACCAAGAATCTTTAATGCTGATATTTTCAAGTGGCACAGTGATTCTATAATTTCTTTATCTATGCTATGATGAATTAATATAGTTACAAATGGTACAGATTGGATAGGCATATATCTAATAATTAATAATTTCCTCTATCTAAATATTTATTATAGTTACAAATACATATCTTTTATATTAATTTAATAATTACAAATACATATTATATTAATTTATAAATATTGTTACAATATATATATATATATTGTTGCTTCATTTACTATTCTGCGTCTAAAATCAAGAACTACATCTTCCTAAAATTATATCACAAAAAATATTTACATATATGCTATCATAATCATTATCAGTTATTGATAACTGAGTATTACCATTCTTTTCCTAAAGGCCTCAAAAAAGTTAAAGATAAATTATGCAACATTTAAATAAATTAATCCATGAAATGAAAATATGTTCATACATAATAATTAAAACAAATCACAAAATGTGTAACTTGCTTTTAAACTTGTACTAAAATGTTCATTAGATGGAGCTTACAACTAGCTCCAAACAAGCAGTGCCGAAAGAGAAAGAATTCAAAATCTCTATCAAAAAATCCTCATCCCCAGACCAATTGGTTTCGAGCTTATGGCTCACCTCAGTGAGGAGTTAGGATTTCAGATACTAGATCTAAAATTCCAACTCAAATGTCAGCACTTATTTAATACATTACTATCAATTTGAAAACCTGAATTTTCAGCATTACAAAACAGATAGCTATATGGGTCTGAACTCAGTTCAGTTTCTCCATATATTAATAGCCAAAGCAATATAACATTGCAAAAGCCTTCAAGGGTACACTTATAATAATTAATAAAACAAATCACAAAATGTGTAACTTGCTTTTAAGCTTTAATCATAAGTGCCAAAAGAGAATCGAAATCTCTTATCAGAAAATCCTCATTCCCAGACCAATTGGTTTCAAGACTCACCTCAGTGAGGAGTTAGGATTTCAGACACTAGATCTAAAATTCCACCTCAAATGTCAGCACTTATTTAATATGTTACTATCAATTTGAAAACCTGAATTTTTCAGACACGTAAATTTTTTCAAATCCAGCCTTACAAACCAGATAGCTATATGGGTCTGAATTCAGTTCAGTTTTACCATATATTAATAGCCAAAGCTATATAACATTGAAAAAGCACAAAATACATGTGTATTTTTTATTCTGTTCATTTGTAATATTTTTGTATGTTTTTTTTTCACTTCTGTAGCAGCATACTTCTTTGACAGCTTGCTTATTATGGCTTTCAGCATTTTCTTTTTTATCTTCATATATATCTTTCCACTTAAATGTTCACCTTACCAGTGTCTTTAATATGTTTTATAATATAAATAGGGTTTAGTTTTTTCATAAGTTTATTTTATAAAATGCATATTTATAAATTTGTTACCATTTATGCATAAACAAATATGTTATATTTGTACAACAATTCCCTGTAGTCATGAAGTGGATCTCAAAGTTTTTGAATCATGCTTCTGTTCCACCACTTTCAACTGCCAAATTTCTAATGAACTCTCAAGCAACAAACTATTCAATTACTATTATATTCTTTCTGAGTTCCCAGCATGCTTTGCTGTGGTGACTGACTTTAAAGCTCAAGGTTCATGGATCGCAACCCAGTTCTGTCACTTCTGATGATTGAATTTTTTATGAATAATAAACCATTCAATTACTACAGTCTTTCTAAGTACCCAGCATGCTTTGCTGCAGTGGCAGATACTGGAGCTCAAGGTCCATGGATTGCAGCCCAGTTCTGTCACTTTTGATATTTGAACTGCTTATGAACTGAATAATAAACCATTCAATTACTATAGTCTTTCTGAGTTCCCATCATGCTTTGCTGCAATGGTAGAATATGGAGCTCAAGGTCCATGAATCATAGCCCAGCTGTCACTTCTGATGCTTGATCTGCTTATGAACTTCTAAATAGTAAACAATTCAATTACTATAGTCTTTCTGAGCTCCCAGCATGCTTTGCTACAGTGACAGAGTCTGGAGCTCAAGGTCCATGGATTGCAACTCAGCTCCGTCACTTATGATGCTTTAACTTCTTATGAACTCCTGAATAATAAACCATTCAATTACTATAGTCTTTCTGGGTTCCCAGAATGCTTTACTGCAGTGGCAGACTCGGGAGCTCAAGGTCATGGTTCACAGCCCTGTTCCATCACTTCTGGTGGTTGAACTTCTAATGAGCTCTCAAGCAGTAAACCATTCTATTTTTTTTTCTCTGTGCATTTTGTTACAGTGGTAAATTATTGGATGTGAGCTCAAGTGCCTTAAATCACAGTCCATCATTGTCACTTCCATTGTTTGAACTCCTTTATAAACTCTATCATAATAAATTATTATAGTACATTATTTTTAAATTAAAATGAACAAATGTTCTAGACTTATTTAAATAATCATAAATACTCAATTTTCTATAAATAAATAAAAAAGAACTTATGGATTGGACTTGAGTTAAAATGGTCAGTTGTGGAAATAAAAGGACTGACCATTTAAATAATTTACTTTACACAGAGGCAAAACTCTCCATACAGTGGCACCAATCAGTGCAAACCAGAGTGATCAATGAATGCAGGGCCATTGATTACTCTGGCTTGCACTGAGTGGGATTGTGGCTATCCAGGATATTCTCTGCCACATCTTTTCAATGGAAACAACCAATATTGCTCTTCTTTAAAATGCCTTTATGATAGATAATTCTTTAGTGTAGATAGGGTCAACCTTTCTCATGAAAACCATGGTCAAGTCTTGCATTGTTCAATGTCCAATCCAAGGATGGGGTGATTTTACATTAGTGGACTTTATAGGATCATATCCAATCAATTTGTTTTATGATCTTGCCAATAATAATTGAAAGTTTGCTAATCTTTCACATGCGCTAAGACAGCCAATCAGGTTTTAAACAGCCGTCTTAAGAATGATCAGGCTTCGACACATCACAGATTTTGACAAGAAAAGGATGACACCAATCTTTTCTCAACTTAACTGTTTAAATATATAAGCCAGTCTTAAGCATCTTGGCCTGAAAGCTTGAATATATAAACATATAAATTTATCATTCATTGTGTTATTAATTTAAAATATTACGGAGCGAAATCTTGCCAATGTATTTTGGTCATCAGACTAAAGATAAATGTTAAAAAGACTAAAGTAATGTTTAATAGATTTTCTCAAAATATGAAAATAAAGATTGATTATGATGAGTTAGAAGTAGTTAACAGTCACAAATACCTTGGTCAGATTATTAATACAGATGGAAATATAATGGATGAAATTAATCATAGAATTAAACTTGGTTGGAGTGCTTTTGGTAGAAGTAACTTGATACTAAAAGGAAATATGCCTATGTGTTTGAAAAGGAATGTTTTTTAATAAAGGTGTTTTGCCAGTTCTTACTTATGGATCTGAGACTTAGACACTTAATAGAAGAGCAATACAGAGACTTCAGACCACTCAAAGAAGTATGGAGAGATGCATGTTGGGAGTAACAAGAAAGGATTGAAAATGCAATGTATGGGTAAGAGAACAAACAGGTGTTACTAACCTCATTGAAAAAATTAAAAGACTGAAGTGGATTGTTAGAAGAGATGATAACAGATGGACAATTGAAATTTTAAACTGGATTTCAAGAGATTATAAAAGACCCAGAAAGAGACCACATGTGAGATGGATGGATGAAATAAGAAAGTGTGCAGGGGTGATGTGGAGAAGAGAAGCTAAAGATACGAAAAGAGGGATTGAACTTGGAGAGACCTTCATCCTGCAGTGGATTGATAATGGTTGATGATAATGATGATGAACCTTCAATCACCATCAGCGTTTTGTGTAACAATGCTCATTCTTGAGCTATGCTACATATAGTTAAATATAGCTTGAATAGACAACATACATTATTAAGATGCATATGTGATGTATTACTATGCATTTATTGCTTTTCCATCCGCAAATTATGCGTACATTGTCTTATTTTCATGGTTATGTGTGTGCCACTAAATTATCTCTCTTATTATGTTGTATTTTATTACTGCTTCGCATTATTTAAACAAACAAGTAAATTATTGTTGGGTTTGTGTTGAGAGAAAAAAAGAATGCATTTATTTGCTGGTCGGAAAGCTAGGAGGGGGAGTCGGAAATTAAGATTTATTAAATCCTGTCCAACTTTTTTGTTTATGAAATATTTATTACTCTCAGATTAGCTTTCAGTCACCATAAATAATCGTTGGCAATTGATGTTGTAATTAAGGATTTTTTTAAAACAAAGTATTTGATTTGAGCCCAAGTAATTATCGCAAATTTCCTCTCCACCCCTTTGCCTTTCGTTTCCATTCGAAATAAGCTATTGAATTCAGCTTAATAACTTGATAAATTATTCACTAAGAACAAAAATACAAACTCCATTACTGCTGGAGAGTAAATAAATGGTTTATCTCTCTTTTTTTTTCTTTTCGTTTTTACATTGTCATCACATTTTACTTAAAAATAAAAAGACTATCCACTTTGTTTCGTTTTTAAATTAATATGGTCATTATGTCTTTTGTAATTAAATCATTATCTCAGCTACTAACTAATTGCAACGGTAATTAGAAATGACAGCAAATTAAACCGGATTTGTTTTCAACTAGTGAAAGAGTTATAAACATGTTTATTAATAATGGAATTTGTTTAGTATTTTAAATTTAAATCATTTAAGATTTGAAATATCTGGCACTTTTAAACCTGGAGCCTAATTGTAAATATAGGGGATTTGAACTCAGACTTTCAAGCCACTTCACTATTCACACTACCTCATACTACTGACACACATGACCACACACATGCAGAAGAGATAAATAATCACCAATATTCGTATTTCATGCTAAACCAGGACTCATCAGTTGGTCCAGATTACCATCTCCCATACATATATATAATCAGTGCTCAGTTTATATTAAGATAGCAGATCCTTACACTTTGATGGACAGGCTTCAACCTCCAAATCTTTAGCCATCCATAACATTGAAAATCTGATGATAGAATTCCCAAATTTCCATGCTGATGCCACGTGAGGGGTTCAGAGTGACTTTAAGTCAACACGGGCATGACAACAATATTGGCATCAGCATGGGATTTGGGCCTGTCCATTAAAGTATGAAGATTTGCTATCTTAATGTAAACTGTGCACTGATTATATACATATATGTGTGAGAGATGATAATCTGGACCAACTGATGAGTGCTAGTTGAGCACAAAATACGTATAATGGTGACTATTGATCTTTTCTACATGTGTGTGATCATGTGTATCAGTGATACAAGATGGTATGGATAGTTGAAAGGTGCTTGAAAGTCTGTGTTCAAATCCACTATATATAAAAATAGGTTATTATTATAAGCATACGTTGAAATTTGTTAATAACTGAAATAATGAATTCCAAAACCTCCATTATTATTAACATTACATTTAACCGATTCAAGGCCTGTGATCATATTTATTTTGTTAATATATATGTCTATATATCAGATTTCAATATATCTCTTTATACATCTTAATGTAACCATGAATAAAATTAATTTTAATAAATATATATTTACACACAAAACATGTATTCCAGTGATAAACATTGGGTTTTAGTTGCATATTTTGTAAATAAAATTACAAATATCCTTGAAATATTCTCTATACATATAATAGAATGGCATACTTTTCTTTTATCTATTCCAAATTATGTTCTTAGGGATGGGAAGGTGTAACATTTGAATGTATAAAATTAATCATATTTTTTTGAAAATGAAGATATTTGAGAATTGTAACCTTATTGTCTGAGGCATGTTCGATGCAAAAAAAGAAGTAAAAAAAGAATTATAAACATAAAGATTTGTCACAAAATGAACTCCATTCATAAGATCAAATTAAACTGTTGATTTTATCAGGAAAGAAAAAAAAATGTCAAGTTAAAAAATTAACACTATTGTCTATGTCGATATGCCAGGATTAGTTATGTCTGGACTATCACATGACTTAATTTTTTTTAAAAATCTATTTATAATGGTTCTCATAAGTGTTTGAAAGTTGGTTATATCTTCATATTATCCTTAATTTTATGGGTATTTTGATTATTTATTTCACTGTTATTATTTGTTTTGCATATTAGATATTATTAGTGGATATATTATTTATATGTAAAAATTATATATGTATATACTTCCGGTTTGATCTTGTTTTTACTGAGTTGTATACAAAACTTTTTGATTGTGTATATATTTTTTCTGTTTTCATTATTCACATCAACACTCACGTAAAAACTCCCATTAAGGAAGCGATTTTATATCTGGAAATTTAATGGCAACTACAGTGATATACTTTTTCTCATTATATCTTCTTTCATTTAAAATTTCTTTGATGTCATTATTATCTCTTATTATCCCTTCAGGAGATTTCATTTTTTGATCTGATATGTTATTTCTAAAACTTTTTATTTTGATTAAAACGTATCATGGATGTTAAAACTATTGACTTTATAAACGTATAATATTTCTGTATTATTTAATGATGTAATTTGCTTAAAAAAATATTTACAGTGATATTTTATATAATCTTTTTTGTATACTAACGATATTTCTTTTAACATATGGATTATTTTATTTAATAAATTGGGAAAAGATTGGAAAATATAATTAGTTTTATATTTTGCTTATGTACGGATATCCCCCTCCGATGTGTGTACATATATAATATACATGTGTGCCACCCACACGCATCTTCATATTTAAGTACATAGCTTAAATAATGGAGTATTCAAATTAAAAACACTCTCCTCCCCATATTTGTCATTTTTTAAATAAATGCTGCAATGTCGTTTTTAAATTATTTGTTCTCAACTGAAAATCACTTGTAGTAGTAATTTTTAATGTTAATAAAGTACAATTTCTACAGAGAAGCAAAGAACATTACTAAAGCTTTGTAACAAGCTAGATAAAATAAAGTAAGTAGAAAAATATATGAACTGTAATGATATTCTAATACTATGAACTGGTATGCCTAATTAAAGTTTAGAAATACTTCCAATAACTATTGTTGAACATTATAACACAAATATGATAACATGTGGCTAACTTTAACGATTATTTATTATATCAGCACTGCTTTTAAATAGTGTGTGCGTATGTTTTCTGGATTTCAAGAGATTGCAAAAGATCTAAAAAGTAACCGCATGTGAGTTGAATGGAATGAGATAAGGAAATTTGCTGTGATGATGTGGAGAAGAAAGGCTAGAGATTAGAGATGGATTGAATACAGAGGCTAAACTCTCCATACAGTAGCATCACTCTGGTCAAGCCAGAGTAATCAATGGATGCAAGAAGGTTTGTGCATAAAATTCCTATCTAGTGCCTATTCATCCAATATTCCCAGACTAGTTTCTAGCTTGTGCAACTTGTATAACCATAAAGAATAGTGATCATGTGATGTTTAGTGGTTTTAAGATGGATTGAACTTGAAGAGACCTTCATCCTGCTGTAGATTTATAATGGTTGAAAGTGATGATGATGATATTGTCCACAAATTTTTATTCAATTCTGATGCCAAGCCTCATTTTTAAAACTTTCTGAGTTTGTCTGTTTGTAGAAATGGCACATATCTCTGATACTTACTTCATCTTAATAAAATTATTATCATCATTTTAAATTATTAATCATTTTCAATTATTATCAATCCACTGCAAGATAAAAATCCCTCAAAGTTTAATCCAGTTTATCTGATATCTAACCTCTCTTCTCCACAACACAGCAGCAAATTTCCTTATTTTATCTACCCATCTCACATGCCATCTCTTTGTAGGTCTTTTCCATATCTTGGTATCCAATTTAAGACTTCAACTATCCATCGATTCTTCTAGAAATACATTCATCCTAACTCTATTTCAATCTCTTAACTCTTTCAATAAATCAGTGAACCTATTTGTATTATATTTACAATCTCTTTTTTTCTTCTTGTTTGTAGGATATTTCTCTGTAATTTGTTTAGTGGCCTGAAGTCTCCATATTGCTCTTCCATTAGGTGTCCAAATAAGAATTAGCAAAATATATCTATTAAAACCCTCCACCCCACCCACCCCAAATACATAGTTATATTTTTATTTAATATTAGTTCTGCCCAAAGTAATTCATCCAAGTTTAATTCTTTGATTAATTTTATATGCTATTATATTTCCATCTGCATTAATAATCTAAGATATGGTTCTTCTAATTCATGATGGTGTTTTTTTGTTTGTCTTCTGAGAAAATTTATTGAACATTACTTAATTTTTTTTTTGGCATTTATTTTTAGTCCTACTTTCTTATTTTCATCCAATAGCTGTTGCACTGTTTTCTGAAACCCCAGCATTATTTGCAAAACTGCTACATTATCTGAAAAATCTAGATGAATTAAATAATTTCCATTTACTTTTCCTCCTTCAGCTTTGATCCTTCTGTAAAAGGTTTTGGAGAGATATGGAATCTTCCCAATGGTAATCTTAGTATCATCACCACTGCATTTCATAACTATTCTTCATAAACGACAGCATACTGGATTATCTTTAATATTATTGTGAATATTTTTAATCCAGTCAGCCATGATAGCTTAACACTGGATTAAATTGTTATGAATATTTTTATTTTTAAACATCATCAACATTCATCGAGGAAATAAATTCAAAAGCTTTGTTCTGGATAACGACATTGAGACTGTATTCAGTTTTCATTATGCATGATTAAACTTTTTCCACAGTCATGGTTCCCATTTTAGTGTTCACACAAATGATTCCCATAAATATATTTTTTTATCATTCCTTTCCTTTATTTCAGCGTTCCAAGATGATATTCACTAAATTATACCCTTTTAAATTTCAACGCCAAGTCTTTTTCTGGACCATGATATAGACTTGCTTTAAACTAACGTTGAATGGATATCCATGAAGTTGATTTTATGTATCAGTCCTTGCAATCTTTTTTTTTGTTTATGAAGATGGTGTTCCTTTTTGGTTGGACTAGGCTTAAATAATAGGCAGCTTATTTCACTGTTTTGATCGCATTTCCATTGTTCAGTTTATTTTATTTCACCCAAAGGTTGTTTTGTAACAATTGCACTGCTAACTTTGTAGTTTACATATTTCAGTTATGATTTCATGGTTTTCAGAATTTCTTTATCACATGGTGACATTTATACCCATAGATCAAAATGGATTAATGTAGTTGCATTATAGAAAGCTAGAACTACTGGCAATATTCTTGAATTTACTTAAGTAACATGCTGAGTGTTTCCAGATTAGAGGATTCATTTTTATGCAAGGTAGCTCATTCTCTTTTTATAATTTTCAGTGTAATATTTGGTAATGACTGCATCCTTTGTAATTTAAAATGAGGCTCAGCTGTTGTTGTTCTCATGATTTACCATCATCTTCCATTGCTATTACTATGTAGATATTAACACTGCTAACATTCTGACATTTCTTTGTTTTCACTAGATTTAAGGTTCCAACCTTCATTTTAATATTAAACCATTATTATTTTTCAGAATATAATGAATTTGACATCATCCAATCAATATTTTTGTTAGATATTAGATTTTAATCAAAACAAAATAAAATGCTGTCACATCATCAAATTTCAGGTGGAGCCGATTCACTTTTTAAAAATGAATGAAATCTTCTTTGTTTGATGTTTCTTTCAAAAATCTGAATGTATTATTTTTAATGTCTACCAAATCTATCAATTTATGCTTTAAAAGTTTAAAAATTTTTCATAATTTTTATGATGTTGCTAAATATTATAGCACTATGCTGACTGACATCATTTCTAGAAGTTGGACCACGACTGTAATCTGTATGGTAACAATATTTAGAAAAATATAATATTTTATAACATTTCTGTAAAAAATAAATATGTAATAATATATATTTTTGATTTTTAATAATTATTACACAATTACATTACAAAAATAATCATAAACTTTTCAAAAAAATCAAGTTTTTAAACCATCATAATATTTTCTCAAAGTAATTTTGCAAAGTTCCAGATCACCAAATATACAATGATTAGGCACTAATGTGTGGTTTCATTTACTTTGAAATTCCTGCTTATTCAATTTTCAGGACATATTTTGGAATTTTTTTGAAATTAAAATATTAAAAAATAAATATACGTGAATTTTAAAACTGTAAAAACAATGTTTACATTTCCCAGTAAAGGGTGGAAAACATTTAATTTCTAGATTACTCAGATATGGGACAATCGCTTGGATAAATTGCTCAGTTAATGACTATAATTATGAAATTAAATACATTATACAAATTTATCTTGTGGTATTAATATGAAAGATTGCATTTAAGCATTTTCTAATGGCTCATTATTTAACTAGATGTAAGATGTTATATGTATTAATCAAAATCTGAATTCGGAACTATGGCTATCTTTGACACAGCTGATGTTGTTCACCATGAACCAGTTTTCTGAACCTTTGTTATAATTCACAGCTATGAATTTGGTCATGGGTATAACATATCATATTTAGTTAAATAATGAGTAAATAGAGGGCGCTTATAATGCATTTATTCTTAGCACTGGAGTCTCAAGATTATTAGCATGTTTATCATATAGATTGCTAGTATGACATGTTTTTATTAATATATTTGTAAGATAAATGCTGGTGGATTGTAACTCCAGTTAGCATCTATTATTTCATCAACTTCAGCCAGGCAAGCAGTGTCTATTTTTCACATACTGGGTCATAAAACCATGAAAGAATAGCCCTTCTTTACTTTTCCAGAAATTCTAACTTTACTAACATGGAGATTATTAAGCAATTGTTCTTCTCTTGAAGCTAACTTTATTCCATTTTCTCCATTAACCTATCAAACTGAATCCCATTTTTTATAGTAAATTCAATGAAATTTAAATTAGTACATTATCTTTCTTGGATTAATTAAAAGAAGATAATAATTAAATGATAATTTTTAAGCCAATAAACATCACATGTCTTGCATTGGTGGCCGAGAGGTCATTGCGATTGCCTTGCACTTGCAGGCAGTTGCCCGGGTTACGGGTTCATGTTCCGGCAAATGCTATGACACTTTAAAAAAAAATAAACATCACATGACCACCATCTCTTATGCTTGTGTATAACTGTTGTTAAAACAGGCAAAACTCACTATACATATAGCCACACACAGCAAGCTAGAGTAATCAATGGATGCCAGAAGTCTTGTGCATAAAATCCCCATCTAGTGCCTACTCATCCAATATCCACAGACTAGTTTCTGGCTTGTGACCATCATCAGTGAGGAGCCTTGGATCTGAGAGCATTGCACCTAGATCTTAGGATCTAATGCAACCCTCCAGCAACCTCCTTTTATCTCCAATTAACTACAAAACTATGAGTCTTAAATTGAAAACATCTTAATGTTTTCAATCCAAGCCCATTAGCTTATATAGTCATATGGGTCTGAATCCAGTTCAGTACCCATACATTTTGGTGTCTTTGGTTCTTTAATAACCATAGCCACCACTATCCTATTAGGCAAGATTGTCAGTTTTTATTCATTTATATTTATCAAATTCAGTATTTTTTAATCTTTTAAGTAAAACATTACTGTTAACACTATAATTAATGTGCATTACAAAATTTTTTTTGTTGTTTTTGTCAAAATCTGAAATAAATCAAATAAACACAATATAGAGACCTTTTTAAATATGTATTTGATATTTAAATAATTTGTAAAACTTCAAAAATATCAAAAAATATCATTTCAGATTTTATTTTAAGTAATTTAATTATATATGCAAATTATATTTGTGGTCATTTCTACTTTTCATTTTCAGTTTTGAATACATTTGCATATACACACTATATTATGTGCCATAAGATTCAATCTGTCTCTATATAAAGTAAATTTTTGCATTAATTATTGAATTTTACTGCAAAATATTAAATAATATTTTAAACTTAAGAATGATGATAAATAAATCATTGAAAAGAAATGTTTCAATTACAAGTTGTTTAAATAAACATAGATTAGTAATTCTTTTTCTTAATTGTTGATAAATTTATTATTGCTAAATATATATGTACTGTTATCTGTTGAATTTTATTATATATTAGTTTGCTGGTCGACTAGACATAGTTGTGGACATAGCAAATTATTGGCACAGTTGACAATATAAATTCTGTCATAGTTTTAGGCAGATTATCAGAACATGGAAAATATAACATCAGAACATTTATGTTGAACATGTTTTGGTAGTACTAAATCATATGTGCATTTTCTGCCAACCATAAATCCCTTGATATGCATTAAGTTTATGGTCTGTTATATGCTTGGGTAAGATATTTTCATATTTTTTGATAACTACACTAGCAAATAATATCATTGCTTGAATTATTATTGGAGGACTAAATTGTAACTGTAAGGAATAAGTATCTATGGATAGATGGTGCATAAAGTTTGCTGTCCAATAGTTAAATGCATCCACTATTTTAATTATTTTAGAATGTAATAGTCAAGCACAGATTCTCATTATATGAATAGTTGATAGCTGTTAGTTCTAAAAGTACACCAATTTGATGCTTGTCCATCATATTCTAAGAGAAGTTATTATATATAAAAAACAGAGATGGTCTTAACTATGGGGTTGTAAGCTTTAAACATTATCTATCTGTAGATCTTTTTCCAATATATCTATCATATATATTTTTTTCAATACTTAATGTGTTCCAATGATAAGATGACTGATCCTCTTCCAAGCTGTCTATAGTGTCATCTCTTAATCAATATATGTATTACTTAGCAAAGTAATTTAGCTATTCACCACAGAAAATTTGAGGCACCAACATGCCTGGATCATGCATGAAGTATGGCACAAAATATTATAGCATATTCTATGCCATCATGCATCATCTTTCCCTGTCATCATGAAATATTGCAAACCACTTGAAAACGTCATGAGTTGAAATACAATGCACAGTGTCACATTTCATATCATAATTTATGATCCTGATATCCTAGCGCTTTCAAATTTTTGTACTGAATAACTAAACTATACTGATATGTATCGTATGTATTGATTCAGAGAGTAGCCAGCAGACATCTTGGAGGGAGAACCGATTTCACTGGGACTGTATATTAAATATTGATTATGTCAGTGTTTTATAAAAACAATTAATGCATGTTGGGTAAATAGATGTATGTGTGTATATTTTAGTGATAAATCCTGTACGATTTAGTACTGCAGAATTTTAACACTAAAGTTCAAATTGCTTTTTAAAAAATGAAAACATTACTTTTTAATGACATTCAACTGTTATTTAATTTGACAGATGTACACAGTAAATTTCATTTTCGTTTCAAAAATTTTTTATTATTTTTTGTTTATAAAAGAGAGGTTGCATTATGGGATTCACGGTGTCTAATTGGAGTGGATTGAAAATTAATTGCAACTTTTAGACATGTGTGTTTTTTTTTTTTTAAACCAAATTTTTATCTCAAAAAAAAAAAAAATTATTGAGTTTTGATGTAGTTTTTATCCTTAAGTTTGTGATGATTTTTACGTAGTGGAAATGACTTGATCATAAAACGGCAGATTGTAATGGATGAGAATTAACCTGTTTGAAAATATAGTATCGAACATGTGAAGGAGAGCAAGAATGAATGAATTAAAAACAGAGTGAAGAATATATATATATGTAATGTTATCCAGTGAAGTTGATTCCTTTTTCCAAGTTGCCTGCCAGCAATATTTTAGTCATCATGTATATTACATAATGACATAGTCTAGCTATTAACCGTAAAAATTTTAAGATACTATCATGAAACATGAAGTACAACATAAATTATGCCAGTAATTTTTTCCAACTGTAGTTTAGCTATTAACCCTAAAATATTAAGGCACTAGGATGAAGCATGAAGTACAACATGAATTGTGACAGTGTTTTCCAACCATAGTTTAGCTATTAGCCCTAAAATTTTAAGGCACTAGGATGAAGCATGAAGTACTATATGAATTGTGACAGTGTTTTCCAACCATAGTTTAATTATTAACCCTAAAATTTTAAGGCACGAGGATGAAGCATGAAATACCACATGAATTGTGACAGTGTTTTCCAACCATAGTTTGGCTATTAATTCTAAAATTTTAAGGCACTAGGATGAAACATGAAGTATCACATGAATTGTGATAGTGTTTTCCAACCATAGTTTAACTATTAACCCTAAAATTTTAAGGCACTAGGATGAAGCATGAAGTACCACTTGAATTGTGACAGTGTTTTAGCTATTAACTCAAATTTTAAAGTCCTAGCATGAAGAATGAGATACAACATGAATTCCCCATGATAGAACAATGTGATAACATTAAATTTTATTTTAAAGTTGTCAAAATAGTCAATGAGATATATTCAAATTGTGTATGGTTGTAAGTCCATGTGTTGCAAGAATGCTGTCAGATCCAAGGCTCCTCACTGATGAAGGCCAGAAACTAGTCTAGGGATATTGGATAAGTAGGCACTAGATGGGGACTTTATGCACAAGCCTTCTGGCATCCATTGATTACTCTGGTTTTTATTGAGTGGCAATACATATAGAGAGTTTTGCCTGAATTTAATAACAGTTATAAGCAAGCATAAGAAATGGTGATCATGTGATTTTTATATACAAATCAACAAATACACAATTTTTAGATTAGATAACATGATTTTATACATTTTGATAATGTTCTGAAGCTTATATTTGAGTGGTTTGTTCATTGAAGAGTTATGTTGGATCTTCTACGACAATGAGCAAAGCAAGCTGTCACTCTATCTATTGTATATTCACTTACACGAACCAGTTTATAATATTTTAGGCTTTTATTAATTGTAAAAATATAACAATAAAATTTGTGTTTGTTTAAAACCATTGAGGGTAGGGGGAAGAATGTAGTGAACTCGTCTAGTCAGAAGACAAGTCTTAGCTTACAGATTCAGATTCATCGATCATGGAAGTAAACAATTATTGGTTGTTATAGTAAACCAATAACTAACTATATCTTGAATCTGAGTATTTATGATATCACTAGTTTTCAAATAGACAGGTAGGTGGGAAAATGAGCATTTGGTTTAATTAGTATGCAAATATGTAAATTTACATACCCCATTTGTGTGGTGGTGCAATACATGAATCTCTTTTATTTATCATGTGGGTGTTGTTTGGGGTAAACCACGAATGCAATAATCGATAGAGAAAATAGAGGTGTGATTTATCACAAACGACACCCACCTGATAATTGAAAGGCATTCGTATATGGTACCATCACATAAGTAATATAGTAAGTTTACAAATGTTCATATTAATTAATCCTAATGTTTATTCACCCATTTATCTGTCTTTGTGCTGTGAATATACTTGCCTAATTGAAAACAGTGCTGAACTGTAAAATAGTTGTAATTGTTTAATCTTTCCTGTTTAGTGGACCTTCCCTATTTATTGAATAAAAGATATTTGTGACGATTCAAGAATATTTCAATTGTTTATATTGACAGTGTTGGAGATTGTTTATTTGGCTGATATATAGTGTAATGGTCAGAATTCGCACATTTCATGAACAAGTTGCACAGTTTCTCCACCACACTCGAAAAGCAGCACCACAAGTGGGTTCAGGGCCTGTCATACCGGATTCGAATATAGCAGATCGACTGCGCAACCAAATACGATGGAGCCCGAACCCGCCATCACAATAGCAACATCTTTTCAGGCCGCGGTGGTCAGAGAGAGAGAAGAGACTACGTGAGATTTATAAATAAATTAACAGCTAGCGTTTGGAAAGTCTTAATAGATACGTGTATAACCCAGACAATACGAGACAATGAGATGAATCAGAAAATAAACACTAACGTAAAGAATTGATTAAATTAACATGATTTATTAAGTGGCTAAATATGATTTCTGGCACTATTTATTTATTAAATAGTGGCGTCAAATGGTTAACTACAATTGATTAAATCATTTTACTCGTTAATCTATAACCTGGGTCAATTATCGCTTACGAATGTGCCTTACTAAACCTTGAATACATGCGAAGCCCAAGAATAAGAGTACTGGAATTATTTATAATAAAAGATATTAAATAGTTTTACGATAAAGGCTGACTTCAGAAGAAATGCAGAGCGGCTCCAATGAGCTTGGCAGCAGCGACTTGCTTAGTGCGGAAATATATGTGTGAGTATGATATTATCTTAAAGTACTTAAAAAGGGATTCAGTGGTACTCGCAAGGTTTAGGAAACGATGGAGGGTGGTAGTCCATTTAAACTACAGGAACTTTGTGACGACAATAAAGAAATAAATCATAAAATCAGACGCATATGTTGCACCCCACATTGGTCTCGGCCGTAGCCCTAAAGATCGGAGTATGCTAGCATATGGCTGCGAAGAACTGCGTCAGCATCCCCAGGTGTGACGCTCTGGTACACACATTGACTGGAAACCGCAGGAAGAAGTAAAGGGGAAACGGACTTGGCCGTTTAAAGCCCTTTTAAAGAACAAAGTGATCTCAACATCGAATACCCTTGCCAGCAACACTAAAATATATATATAATCGATTCAAAAAAAGGAGACATAACGAAAGATTGGGCACTTAAGCAATTCACTGCATTGATGAAAAGCGTCTACACTCTCCCAAACTCAGAATAACAATAGAAATACTTAAAACAAATAATGGGGTTTAACATTAAAAGGACGGTGTGAGTGCGAGAATTTAAGTAAAATGTAATTAACCCACGCACTCCCACATCTGCCAATAGTTATTCCCACACCTCGCATACATCCTGGAAGATTATGAATCAAATCTAGGTATTATAAAGAAAATAATATAGTCATCGAACGAGCGGCTTACTAAATCTCATTTAAGGGAGGGACTCATGAACGTAAAATTACATTCTTTATAAGGAATGGGGAGTATCATTAATTAAGATTTGCTTCGCTCGGTCGATGCTATGCAAGCCCATAAAATACGCAAATAAAACAATTTAAATTTGATATTAACCCAAGGTTTAGATCGAGCAATAAATTTAAATATACATTTTTAAAACATACATGATAATAAGTGTGGCGAGAAAAAGGGAGTTTGTTTTTGCTATAGCGGGTTTTAGATCACAAGAGCTCTTGGGTTAATTTTGTTACCTTTCAGTTGCTTTGGTGGTTGAAGCTGGAGCACATTTCAGGAGTGGATAAGATTTAGCAGCATGTTAATTCAGTCTCTGTTTGCAGCAGCATAGGCGGTTCCTTAAGGCATATTGGTGATGCGTCAGATGGTACATCGGCAGTGGCCAGCTATTTCCGAAAGGAAAATAGCCACGGTGCCGACTCTACTCAGTCATATTGGCGGTTCTATGATAGGTCAGCATTTTGTACATTTTCTTGAAAGCGGATTATTTAAGTCACGGATGGTCGGTCAGCAAAACATCAGGATCAGCATACCGAAAATAATAGTTCAGACCGTCCGAATTCTCAGAATAAAAAATTATAACCTCAGAAAATAAAATCAAAACGCAAAATCAAACAGCAGAAAAACAGCATCAGAATCAGAATCAGCTTTTTTTTCTTCCCCCCTTTAAACAAAAGAAAAACATTCAATATATACTGTTTATCTTATAAAAGAACCTGCCTTGGGGCATGACAAACCTTTAACCTTTTGCATTCTTATCAATTAGTTATTTCTTATCTGAACATCAGAAGGAATCCATTTTAAGGTTTTTTTTAGTTTACAATTATAAATTCCAGTAAATGCTCAGATTGAAAGAAGATTAAAACATTTATTTCATTCTGTTGAAGACTTTTGCTAATTGGAAATTCCTAAGTAGACATACGAAGTGTGAATTTATAATCCAAAATGTTTTACTTTAAATCTATTATATTCTCAACCTAGCCTTATTTTATATTTATATAATTTTCAATGGCGGGAACTTTATAATTTTAGAAAAATATTAAATTATTTCACATTTAGATTGTAATTGCATGAATCCGTTTATAAACTACTTTTAATAATTATTATTTTACCTACAATAGAAAATAAATATTGCAACACAATATTTTTAAAATAAATGAACTCAACAACCACAATCCAATAATATAATTCCAATGATTGATATTAATATTTAACAGTTATCATCGTAGTCTGTGTGTAGTTTTACCTATATAACCTTTTAAATGAATATGTAAACATGCACATACTCGACATTTATATATCAATAAAAATAAAGGGTTGAAAATTGGACTCCACGAGTAATAATGCCTACGTGGTTTATTTTAGGCGGGATTTTAGTATATAAATGGCCGTACAGACACACTACGAACGATTTGGGATTCGAATTTAGGTATAAGGGTAGGTGAAATGTAAGAGAAAGGTGAAACGAAGACTTGCAGAGCAATCTTCCTGTTTCACATTCCCTTAGTTACGAAAAAAAATTTTTAAAAAAAAAGGTCTTACATAAAGGTCTACTGAGGAATCTCTTTGACAAACAAATAATATTGACTAGCCAAGTCAGCCCAACAGAAATCTAAAAAAAAAATATAAGGTAACAATACATCTTTGTTTTTTTTTTTTTTTTTTTTAAATGAGGGGATAAATTCAAAGATACAAATATATACAGATATATACCCGGATCAATTTTTTTTTTTTTTTTTTACTAGGGTTTTAACTCTAACGAATATTTTGGTAAACTAATCACTAACTTACGCACGGATAACATTGAAACTACCTAACTTCTAAATCTTACAGAGAGAAAAAAAAACATTGTTGTCTTTGTCACATCCGAATTCAGGTCCATGTCCATGAGTTTCTTCATTTAATATGCTCCTGGGTCTGGTGGGTGATGGTTGGCTCGGTTATTAAACGGCGGCTGTCTTGGGTTGTTAGTTTTGTTAATTTTGTCAGGGGGCTCTTTGGCCCAAGTGGTAAAATCGAGCATGGTCAGAAATTCGGCCATCTCCTCAATGTTTCTAATTCTGCTCCCTATCATCAATTGTTGGATGGCTATCGGCATATTTTGTTGGATGGTGCCGATGATATGGGCATCAGAAAATGCGAATGCATTTAATGTTTTCAAACGATTGGTTTGCCGTATAAAGAATTGAGTGTGAGTTTCCTTTATGGTCCCATATTGTTCTTGGCTGACTGCATTTAATATTTTACTCTGCCGGTCGTCGCTCCAGTAATACTTTAAAAGGATTTTGGTGTAGGCTGTAAAGTCTTCGGGTTTGGCTGTTAACATAGTCCACCAATCCTTTGCATAATTATGTAAGTAGTGACTGGCTATTGTAATCTGTTCATGTGGGCTAGTTCTATAGAAGTAAAAAAAATCCTTTAAACTGTTTAAATGCGGGTGGGGATTTTCTCCAATATCACCGCAAAAGATTTTAACGGTTACCATTTTGGCTAGCTGAGTTTGAATACCTATGTCAAGTGGTATAATTTTGCGACTATTGCTAATGTCCGCATAGATGGTACTATTGCTGCTGGTCTGGGTTGATGATATATCATCATTTTTGCATATGGCGGTCTTGGCATCTTGGTCCGTGTCATCTTTTCTCATCTGGATATTAATGGGCCGTTCTATTTGGTTTCCCGGATCATCAATCGATACAGCTATAGGGTTTAAGTCTGTTGGTTCTCCTATCATTTTTTTTTGAATCATCTTCTTCCACTTTTACTTCCTTAGATGATTTTGGATCATTAGGGTTTGGCTCTGGATTCCCGTGTTTTTGGTTGTACTGTTTTACCCGGAGTGCAAGGGCTGCTTGTTCCCTTTTTATATCTCTTATTTCTTTTAAAACCTCTTCAACAAATCCTTGATATTCCTGGTCTCTTTTTCGTTCTTCCTCCTCCCATTTCCTTGCTCGTTCTTCACTCTTCTTAAACATATCTATCAGGTACGCAATTTCAAAATTGCTGATTCCAGATCTCTGTTCAGGCTTTATTATTGCTGGTGGAGATTCCACAATTTCGGCTGAGTTTACATCTGGTCCGTGGTCGTATTGATGGTCTTCCATATTTGTTTTGTCTCTACTGATGATGGTTTCTACGATTCAATTCTAAATTACTTACTACAAAATATATATTAATTTGGATTCAGGATTTTGTGCGGTTTACTTTTTATTTTTCTATACTAATGGCTAATCGGCTATTTCCCTTCCGGTCTTTTGGCCTATTTGCTGCTTCTTATATCACCAATGCCTTAACTAACTTTTGCTGTCATAAAATTTATATCATATAAAGTTTTCCATCTGCTGCAAACTAACTCTTATTTTAGTACTAATATCTAAAGAAAATATATTTAATATGCTGCTTATTTTGTTATTACTTGAATCTAATTTCTCCAATCTCCTACTCTTATCTATATAATGTTCGCTAGATCCGGGCATATTTATTTTATTTTCCCTCATTTAAAACAAACGCGCATCTATATATGTCATATATACAAATATATAAAACAAAATATTTTTACGATCATTTATTTTTAGGACAATTGTTTATCTCCCGATCCCTTCACGTCTGACTGTCTGGTAACATATTTATAACGCATTTTGATTCTCAAAATAATATATACATTTAAGCTTTACATCAATAAAATTTTGAACTTGACGACAAAAATTTATTTTAGAAATAGTTTCATTTATAGAGAACTATCCCGGGGCGCCATGTCATCAGTTCAAATAAAATACGGACTGTTATATAGATTTAGCCTTGCAAAAAAAAAATTTTCTTTCGTTTAACTACGGGCGTATTTATTACATTGTAAGGTCGCCTATTTGTCTAGGCTATATCATACGGAAGTATTCTCACTGTATTGCATCTCGAGCTCTAACTTATTTCACGGAGGAAAAGACAAGAGAGAAAAAAAAACTTTTACAACATATATTTTGTCACAATATTCATTTGGAATAACCATTAGATATTCAACGCCATATTTATAGCGTGATTTTAAATTCTTAAATAATAAACATTATGATAGCGTGACTTTCAATTGTTCAGTAATAACTCATGATCAGCTCGCAACGCACTACAGCAAGTTTAACGGTTTGTCTATCTTTAACTAATATTCAAACGCCCGAGTCAAACAAAACATATATACACATTTTTGCATTTTCAAGGAAGTCTTAAATATATATAATTAATCCTTATTAAGAGTAAAATTACTCACGGGACTTGGAAAAATACATTACGGGGTTTAGATTTAAATAATTACACTATTATTTTATATGATATAAAGCACACATTAATAAATATCAACTATAAGGGATTTGCATGTCTAATATAATATATATCAACAGTGGGAAAAAAAAATTTACTCAGGGAATGTGGGTGTTTATCTCGTTGCTCCACGTTAAGGCGACAGTCTCAAAAAAAAATTTACTATGTAACGGTCAGAATTCGCACATTTCATAAACAAGTTGCACAGTTTCTCCACCACACTCGAAAAGCAGCACCACAAGTGGGTTCAGGGCCTGTCATACCGGATTCGAATATAGCAGATCGACTGCGCAACCAAATACGATGGAGCCCGAACCCGCCATCACAATAGCAACATCTTTTCAGGCCGCGGTGGTCAGAGAGAGAGAAGAGACTACGTGAGATTTATAAATAAATTAACAGCTAGCGTTTGGAAAGTCTTAATAGATACGTGTATAACCCAGACAATACGAGACAATGAGATGAATCAGAAAATAAACACTAACGTAAAGAATTGATTAAATTAACATGATTTATTAAGTGGCTAAATATGATTTCTGGCACTATTTATTTATTAAATAGTGGCGTCAAATGGTTAACTACAATTGATTAAATCATTTTACTCGTTAATCTATAACCTGGGTCAATTATCGCTTACGAATGTGCCTTACTAAACCTTGAATACATGCGAAGCCCAAGAATAAGAGTACTGGAATTATTTATAATAAAAGATATTAAATAGTTTTACGATAAAGGCTGACTTCAGAAGAAATGCAGAGCGGCTCCAATGAGCTTGGCAGCAGCGACTTGCTTAGTGCGGAAATATATGTGTGAGTATGATATTATCTTAAAGTACTTAAAAAGGGATTCAGTGGTACTCGCAAGGTTTAGGAAACGATGGAGGGTGGTAGTCCATTTAAACTACAGGAACTTTGTGACGACAATAAAGAAATAAATCATAAAATCAGACGCATATGTTGCACCCCACATTGGTCTCGGCCGTAGCCCTAAAGATCGGAGTATGCTAGCATATGGCTGCGAAGAACTGCGTCAGCATCCCCAGGTGTGACGCTCTGGTACACACATTGACTGGAAACCGCAGGAAGAAGTAAAGGGGAAACGGACTTGGCCGTTTAAAGCCCTTTTAAAGAACAAAGTGATCTCAACATCGAATACCCTTGCCAGCAACACTAAAATATATATATAATCGATTCAAAAAAAAGGAGACATAACGAAAGATTGGGCACTTAAGCAATTCACTGCATTGATGAAAAGCGTCTACACTCTCCCAAACTCAGAATAACAATAGAAATACTTAAAACAAATAATGGGGTTTAACATTAAAAGGACGGTGTGAGTGCGAGAATTTAAGTAAAATGTAATTAACCCACGCACTCCCACATCTGCCAATAGTTATTCCCACACCTCGCATACATCCTGGAAGATTATGAATCAAATCTAGGTATTATAAAGAAAATAATATAGTCATCGAACGAGCGGCTTACTAAATCTCATTTAAGGGAGGGACTCATGAACGTAAAATTACATTCTTTATAAGGAATGGGGAGTATCATTAATTAAGATTTGCTTCGCTCGGTCGATGCTATGCAAGCCCATAAAATACGCAAATAAAACAATTTAAATTTGATATTAACCCAAGGTTTAGATCGAGCAATAAATTTAAATATACATTTTTAAAACATACATGATAATAAGTGTGGCGAGAAAAAGGGAGTTTGTTTTTGCTATAGCGGGTTTTAGATCACAAGAGCTCTTGGGTTAATTTTGTTACCTTTCAGTTGCTTTGGTGGTTGAAGCTGGAGCACATTTCAGGAGTGGATAAGATTTAGCAGCATGTTAATTCAGTCTCTGTTTGCAGCAGCATAGGCGGTTCCTTAAGGCATATTGGTGATGCGTCAGATGGTACATCGGCAGCGGCCAGCTATTTCCGAAAGGAAAATAGCCACGGTGCCGACTCTACTCAGTCATATTGGCGGTTCTATGATAGGTCAGCATTTTGTACATTTTCTTGAAAGCGGATTATTTAAGTCACGGATGGTCGGTCAGCAAAACATCAGGATCAGCATACCGAAAATAATAGTTCAGACCGTCCGAATTCTCAGAATAAAAAAAATTATAACCTCAGAAAATAAAATCAAAACGCAAAATCAAACAGCAGAAAAACAGCATCAGAATCAGAATCAGCTTTTGTTTCTTCCCTTCTTAAACAAAAGAAAAACATTCAATATATACTGTTTATCTTATAAAAGAACCTGCCTTGGGGCATGACAAACCTTTAACCTTTTGCATTCTTATCAATTAGTTATTTCTTATCTGAACATCAGAAGGAATCCATTTTAAGGTTTTTTTTAGTTTACAATTATAAATTCCAGTAAATGCTCAGATTGAAAGAAGATTAAAACATTTATTTCATTCTGTTGAAGACTTTTGCTAATTGGAAATTCCTAAGTAGACATACGAAGTGTGAATTTATAATCCAAAATGTTTTACTTTAAATCTATTATATTCTCAACCTAGCCTTATTTTATATTTATATAATTTTCAATGGCGGGAACTTTATAATTTTAGAAAAATATTAAATTATTTCACATTTAGATTGTAATTGCATGAATCCGTTTATAAACTACTTTTAATAATTATTATTTTACCTACAATAGAAAATAAATATTGCAACACAATATTTTTAAAATAAATGAACTCAACAACCACAATCCAATAATATAATTCCAATGATTGATATTAATATTTAACAGTTATCATCGTAGTCTGTGTGTAGTTTTACCTATATAACCTTTTAAATGAATATGTAAACATGCACATACTCGACATTTATATATCAATAAAAATAAAGGGTTGAAAATTGGACTCCACGAGTAATAATGCCTACGTGGTTTATTTTAGGCGGGATTTTAGTATATAAATGGCCGTACAGACACACTACGAATGATTTGGGATTCGAATTTAGGTATAAGGGTAGGTGAAATGTAAGAGAAAGGTGAAACAAAGACTTGCAGAGCAATCTTCCTGTTTCAATAAGTATATATATATGTAAGGCCTGTTAAGTTAGTTATCCATTAGAAGGTTGTTGTAACTACATAATGTTTGCAAAAACAATATAATTATTAAACATTTCAAGTTTACTCTGAAATAGTTTCGTATATGTTATCAAATATCAATGTTATTTTCAAATACATCTGTTGTTATTTTTACACTAATAAATATTGACAGATGACCATTTTTTTTGTTATATTAGACATATGTAAACATTTTTATTATTTATATGATTAAAAAAATAATTCTATATTTTGCAAAGAAATTGACTTTATAGTGTAATAAATTTAATGTATATAGTGATAAAATTATGAATGAATTGGAAGAAAGGAAGATGTTTCAAATTTTAACATTATTCTGAATATTTAAATTTTGTTTCATATTTTGGTAATGAGGACAATAAAATATTTTATACTATAAATATTTTTTTATACGTTTATTTTGTTTTTAAAAAAAAAAGATTCTTGATCAAAATTAAGCTCACCAAAAATAGAGATACTTCAGAAGCTTTACTATAAAGTGAGTAGAAAACGTATCTACTCATGCAAGTAACTTGATACTTGAGGTTTGTGGTTGTGAATATTTTGATTAAGAGTAAAATATATATCTATGTAAAAGCACAATGCATAAAATTTATGTTAAAAACAGTATTTTGAAAATATTCATGTCATTATTAAAAACCAGACAACACTTAGACAATCCCAATATCAATAACAATCAACAATTCCAAATTGTTGTCAAGGCAACCTCCTTTTAATAATCAACAATTTCAAACTGCTGTCAAGGCAACCTCCTTTTAACAATAAAGGAAGACAGTTAATTCTAAATGTAACAGTCTTGAAATTCCTTATAAAATATCCTTATCATTTTAGGTGAATATATATCTATTTTTATTGTTGTTGTTATCATTGTTACAATATATATATATATCTGACAATGAGTTATTTGGAATACTTAAATGAAAATATATCGGTCAACTTTTTAGTTTTGTTTCATGTTAAATCTGCACATTATGGTCACTAATAATGAATCTATAAAACAGTAATATGGAAAATGGAAATTTTAATTTTTGTAGTCCATATTTTAACTACTTACTATGGGATACGATCACAAAATGTCACACATCACTAAAACAAAATGGCTGTCAACTATAAAGTTATCATATGATTAGATCTCTTGTCAATTTTCATAACAAAAAAAAAATGGGGAAAATCTTAAATGTACTTTAATTTTTTGGTTAATTATTTTTATATATCTGCCATTTAGTGTATATTTTTTTGGTATTTTTTTTTTTGTGCATGTCTTGAAGTATACAATTAATTTTTTTTAACATTTGGGTCATTAATAAATATGCAAGTATATATATTATAAGGGACTTGAACTCAGACTTTCAATCTCTCTACAGCTATTCACTCCATCTTATACAACTGATATGTAAGACCACATACATGTGAAAAAGATAAATGATCTCCAATATCTATATTTTGTGCTAAACCAGCACTCATCAGTTGGTCCTGATCTCCATCTTCCAAACATATATATATAATCAGTGCTCACTTTATATTAAGATAGCAAATCTTTAAAATTTTAATGGACAAGCTTCAATCATATATATATATATTGAAGCAGTCAATCTTAGCTTAAGATTGTGCTTCATGTTTCTACCTACTAACCCGTATTCAAACCCCTATTTCCCATACCGCTCCTTTTTGTCGTGTATATATTTTTATGTATATGTTTGAGATGCGCGCCTAAATTATAAGATTTAATGTTTCAATAATATGTTTTAAAATTATTATTAATTATTTTTATTAATTATTAGTTCTTTTTATTAAAGTATTATAGATGCGGCTCAAATATATACATAGGAGCAAAACTTACTAACAAAATATAGATGTTTTAAATATTTATTATATGTCATTTTTAGCTTTTTCTTTTTAAATTGCTTGTTTTTCTATTAAGCTATATATTTTTTATAAAATCCAATATGGAAGATATGACTGTTGTAATTGTCCAAAAATAATTAAAGGGAGGTATTTTTTTAATTAAAGTTTTACTTAAAATAAATGGGATTAAGTAGATTAAAGATTTACTAGTGTTAAAAACATGTTGTCAAATCTATTTCTAATCTGGAAATAGATTTGAATTTATTTTTGGAACATTATCTTACAATTGCATCTTCAAAAACAACTGATAAAAGAAAAGGTATAAAATGACTGAATTTGGACACAGAAGAGATGAACTACTATTGAAGAGGAGATTAACTACTATTGAGAGATTAGCTACTTTTATAGAGAGGTAATATAAACATATTTCGTTTGCTTGAAACTTAAAAATGATGTAGCAGTAAATCCACCACTCTTCCGGACCCCTGTGGGTCGTCTTCCGCGGCCATAATATTCTGCTACCCTAAAGTGAATGGAGAACTTTAAAAATGTTAATAGAAGCTTGCAGAACTTTCATTTTCAACTGCCGTGCACGGGCAATATTTTAAATCGGACTCTTCAAAATTGAAAGGTAAATTTCAAGCCGCTACCTAATAGTCAATTTAGTCTAAATAATCTATCAAGATCTCTTCTCATGTATTCTTCAACTTTGTTTTATATATATATAAATAACATGTAATTTGCTCTTAAATAATTTATATAAATTTAATTCTCTCTTATATGCTCTTTAATTTTGGTGCGGTCATTTATTTATATGTGTTTATTATTTGATTTATATATCTGTTATTGATATGCCAATCTAAAACAATCTGATGAGTTGAATTTTGTAAAATCTTTTCTGTCATTTTTAACTAAACCTTCATAAAAAGGTTATTAACGTCCCCTTTTAAAATATATATATAATGCATTGTAAATTAATACGTTCGCCAGATTGTTTTATGAATCAACATTTTAGGTTCGTTTTTAATATAAAAATTGATTTGTTTAACTCTGAAAATCCAGAACTTAAGCTAATTAACGCTTTGAAATCTTATAAAATATTATTTAATTCTAAAATAAGGTGACTTAATTGTTTTACATATATATATAACTGCTAGTTTTTTTTATTTATATACTCTTAAAATGTATGCTTAAAATATCAAATAAAGTACTTATATATTTCATTTATTATAAAATCGCGAAAGTGGGATTGATTTATTTCAAATATCATAAAAGGGATGGGGGTAAATCTTAATGTTTCTTTAACTAACTCAACTGTTAACGTATATTTTATTAATTTGAAATCTAAATCTTAATGTTTCCTTTGCTAAATAAAATCTTTAAGTATATTTTAGTAAATTAAATATTCTCTCTCTATATATATATATATTATAATTGCATTGCATATTATAGTATCCAAAACAAGGGTCATTTATTTTGAAGCTGTAAAATTTATTCAATGTTTTTTTAGTAACATTCATTCATTATTGCGTTTCTGTCATTTAGCCTCTCTTCGTGTTTTTATATATATGTGCTTCTTAATCTGGGGGTACGACAGGTTCGAACCCATAGATTTCTTTTCAAGTCTTCGTATAAAATTGCCTCTGGCTGTGATCCCATAAGTCTGGCACATGCTATGCATATTCTTTCTTCGTATAAAAGGCCACTAGCGGTGATCCCATAAGTCTGGCACACGCTATGCCCTCCATTTCGTATAAAAGGCCTCTGGCTGTGATCCCCTAAGTTTGGCACATGCTATGCCCATCCACTTCGTTTTCGTCCAGAAGCACGACTTTTCCTTTTCCTCTTAGTTATTTTTAGGCTATTATGTCAGCACCGCAAACTTCTTCGTATTATTATTATCTCTTTTGCTTCATGACCCTGTTTTAATGCTCTAATATTAAAATTAGCTTTGTTTAATATATATAAATGCTACTTCTATTTTATTAATTAAGTTTATTTCAATCATATACAATCTCACCGTCGTAATTTATATATTTATATCTAAGAGTATCTATATGCCTTGGGGAAAATAAAGCGTTCGTCTTACTAGTGTTAAAATATTTTGTCATCTAATCAAATGTCATTTTCAAGTATGTTTTTCAAATATAATCAAACATTTTCAAATGTATTTATATGTATAGTGAATCTCAGAACGCACCTAGTAATATATATATATTAATCACCATGTTTCAGAACCGTAAATCAAAGCGTTAATGGCAGTATTATCATAATTCTTCTAATATTCGATTGGCATTTTAATATTGGACCCACCAAAGATGTGTGTTTATTTATAATATATCATTTAGCTAATAAGGAGCATATGAGAAATAATAGCGTGAATGACACTATGTAATCGCTTGCTCATTCACGCACACACTAATGTCTATAATTTATTTATAAATGTATACTAACTTGTCAGTATATTAAAATATATTTTATTGTCTAAATTATTTGAGTAGTTCGAATTCCTTCTTTTTCTCCACTTCCAAATGTACAGCCTAGTTGATATATATGTTAGTTTAGTCATAGTCAATAGATGTCTCATTGTCTTCTCCGCTCTCCTAGTCGGCCGGATTAAGATTAATTCTCATGTGCCATCACTATTATGTTATTCATTAGGTGTTAGATCTGGGGCTTAGAGAGTGGGTTCGAATTCAGGCTGGTCCCTGACCTAAAATCTTGGGCTTGACTGGGTTTGAAGTACATTTTGTGAGTTCCAGCTCATGTTAGATGGATAAACATATTTTGACCGGCACAATATATATATATTGTTATCATCATCAGCAATCAAGCAGAAATTGATGGGAACAAATTGCAATTTTATGACGATTACGCAAACCAATCTGTAAATCCTAAGTATGTCCACATATAGAAAATGTTGATCCATATTTCTGTTTGTTTGATAATTTACAATACAGTTTTTTTTTAACTTCTGCAGAAAACTTTCTTTTGAGACATATTCCAACACTGCATCTAGTTGTAACCCTCCAATGTATTCTGTTCTCCATCATATCTTTCCACTGGAACAAAAGTTTGAATCTATTCTCCAGACCCTAGTTTATTGTGTGCATTTCTCAATCCATTACTGAGGCATTGAATTTATCTTCAAAGATGTAGATATTTCTCACTATTTAAGTAAATAACTTTCATTTACAAAACATCTCTTCTTCTTTCTTTTAAATTGCTAAGTTTTATTTTTTTTAAGAAATTGAATTAATAAAATTAAGAAATTGAATGTGGAGGGAATAAATTTTCTATTTTGACTAAACCATTCCCAATACAACTGAATTACACAGAGGAATATAATTGAATATTTTTAAATCATCATTATTTTCAATCATTATTGAGCCTCTGCAGGATTAAGATCTCTTCAAGTTCAACCCATCTTCTCTGATCTCTAACTTCTTTTTTCCACATCACACCAATACACTTCCTTATTTCATCCATCTTACATGGGGTCTTTTTCTTTCTCAATCTCTTGGAAATTCAACTTCAGACATCAACTATCCTTTACTACTCACTATAATAACTGAAACACAGGCTTATTCTATACCTGTGTATCTTTTCAGCATATATGTGCTTGAGTGTATCAGTGTTATTATATAGAGTGGAGAGTGATGGGTCATCTGAAAGTCTGTGCTCATATACCCTATATATTACTCACTATAATAATAAATAATACTATTCATTATAGTAACTGAAATACAAACTTATTATAAACCTGTATTAATATATATATATAAGATATATGCGTACAGACCTTCACATGGCCCGCCACTCTTCATTCTATCTCATAATACTGATACACTTAACGCAGGGGTCCCCAATCCTATGCCTGCGGGCACCATGGTGCCCGCAGATCATTTTATGTGTGCCCGCCACTATCCAAACATGATAAAAAATTATTTATCTGATACAAATAAATTTAATTTTTAAAATTTCTTATAAATTATTGTATTATATTGTAATCAAATGTTAACATTTTATTTTTGAAATAAATATTTTTTTGTACATTATGTGTATTATTAACAATATCCAACTATAAATTTACATTATTATAGAATGTGCTCTTAAGTGCAAAAAGGTTGGGGACCGTTGACTTAACATATATGTCGATAAGATAAATAATCACCAATATATGTATTTCATACTAAACCAGCAATCACCAGTAGGTTCAGATTATCATCTCTACACATATTAAAGTAGCCAATCTTCATACTTTAATGGACAGGCTTCAATTCACTCCAACTCTTCAACTGTCCAATTGAAAATCTGATGATGGAATGCTCAAAGACCACCCTGAGGCCAAGATTCTTGTCAGATTGACTTTAAGTCAATATGGGTGTGATGAGAATCGGCCTCAGGGTGGCCTTTGAGCATTCCATCATCAGAATTTCAATTGGATGGAGGGTTGAAGAGTTGGAGTAAAGATTGGCTATCTTCTTATATATCTGAGCACTCATTGCATATATGTGTAGAGATGATAATCTGGACCAATTGATGGATTGCTGGTTTAGCATGAAATACATATATTGGTGATTATTTATCTTTTTGACATATATGTGATCAAGTGGCCGTGTGAAAGTCTGTGCTCATATACCCTAAATACTATTTATTATAATATAGTAACGTTAAATAAATGAAAAACTTAAAGGTTTAATTAACTACGTATTAATATATATTGCTAGAAAAATAAATTTGTATCTGTGAGTACATGGAAGTTATGTTGAGGACATGTGCAAGGGTGGGTAAAGAGATGGGTATTAAATTTAGTGAAGAAAAATCAAATATAATGATGGTTAATACTGGGGAAAGAGAAGATGTAGAATTTTTATTGGGGGATATAAAGTTAAGTGTGGTGGATAGATATAGGTATTTGGGAATCATCTTATGTAATCAGGAAAATTGCTTGGATGAATGGGAGAAAACTTGGTAAATGAAGCAAAGAAAAGAAAATGTTTGGTAAAGAAACTAACAGTATTTTCATATAATAAATATGATGTAGCTAGAATAGTATGGAAGGGAGTTGCAGTAGCAGGGTTAACCTATGGTAATGATGCATTATGGGTTAGTAAAAGAGTTTTAGATTATTTAGAGAAAGTACAAAGGGAAGTAGGAAGATATGCATTAGATGCAGAGATGTGGACAGCAAAGGAGGCAATTCAAGGAGAAATGGGATGGTCAAGTTTTTATGTGAGAGATGAAAAAAGTAAAATGAAAATGTTTGGTAGGTTGCAGTTTATGGATAGTAAAAGAATAGCAAAAATAGTGTTCAATTGGGTTATGAGTAAAGGGCAGGCAACAAGATGGGTGAGAACGGTAATGCGGTATGCGAAAGATTTGGATAAAGAATTTATATCAATATACTTGTATAAAAGATGGGATGATTGTGTTAGGAGGATTGTTGAGTGTTATAGTGGTAAGGAATGGGAGAAAAGACTAGAAGCATTAATAAAAAATAGGGAGTTGGAGAGATGGAGAACTAGTATGGAGGGTAAGAAGACTTTATCATGTGTTTGAAGTGTTTGTATTCAGTCATTTATAGTTAAAATCTGCAAAGCGCATGGGCAACAGCTTAATGCTGTTTAACTATTACAGTTTATAAAACTTCGCGCTATATAAAATAATTGATTTATTTAAATATATATAGAAGTAAACGGAATATTGCATGCAAGTTAATTTATGATAATAGAAAGGAAAGTAGTTTATTATTTAAGGCTCGAACGGGATCTTTAGCAACAAGAGAATATACATGTAAATGGAAAACCATGGATAATTTAGTGTGCAAATTGTGTAAGGAAGGTACAGAAAATATTAGGCATCTGTTGGTTGAATGTAAATGCTTGAAAGCAGAAAGGGTACAGATAATGAAGTTATGGGAGAATAGACATGAACAAAGTGACTATACAGAAAATGAGTTATTAGTTTTTATGTTGGGTTTGCGAAGAGATAAGGGGGATTTAGATATAAAGGCCATAGAGTTGACAAAGATTATGTTGTGGAAATGGGATGGGGCAGAATATGGGAAGACTTAAGAGTGGGGAATGGAGAATAAAATGGCTAACAGGTTTATCTGGGCATAATTGCTGAGATATTCTTGACTTCGTTTAAGGAGAAGCCAAAAATACATCACATCACATCACATGAAGTTCGCAATTTTCTTGATGAAGACAGTTTTTGTTTTTTCAATTTAGTAAGATAAATTTAAAGAATACTGATTCTTAAAAAAGTATAATTAAATAATTATATATATTCTTTAAAAAAAGAATAGGCTTCCATGTGTGTTCGATTCAATTGATAAACTATATTACTTCACATGGGTATGAAGATTCGAAGATTTAAATGTTTGATGCCTTTAGTTCACTTGATAATGAAAGAGGGTTCGTTTTTTTTCACTGGCTAGTTTATCTTGTAATATCACGTGATCACCATTCTTTATGCTCACACAAGCTGTTTAACACAGAGGCAAAACTCTCCTTACAGTAGCGCCACTCAGTGCAAGGTAATTAGTTGATGCAAGGTTTGTGCATAAAATCTCTATCTAGTGCCTACTCATCCAATATCCCCAGCCTAGTTTCTGGCTTGTGGACTTTGTCAGTGAAGAGCCTTAGATCTGAGAGCACTGCACCTAGATCTTAGGATCTAATGCACCCCCTCCCCCCGAAGCCAACTTTTACCCTATTAGCTACAATTTGTGTTCTCATTCTCCAAACTATCTTCCCAAGTATTTTTTCTTCATAACTCTTGTATCATGTTGTTCAACGATAAGGTTTTTTATGATTATTATTTTAATGTGCATTCTGTAACTGACCATCGGTTGTTGTTTTGCACTTTAATTGAGTTATGAAACAGCATATAATTCTATAAACATTTTTATGGTGAGTAAAACATTGGACCATCAAGATATATATGCAGAATATTGTCATATTCTGAAGAATGCAAGGGGAATTATTACATTATGTTGTTATATTGAGCAGATTAACATTGAGAATAAGATTAACATTGATATTAAGAAGATTAACATTGAGATTATGAAGATAAACATTAAGATTAAGAAGATTAACATTGAGATTAAGAAGATTAATGTTGAGATTAAGATTAACATTGAGTTTAAAAAGATTAATGTTGAGATTAAGAGGATTAACATTGAGATGAAGTAGATTAACATTGAGATTAAAAGGATTAATGTTGAGATTGACTGGATTAATATTGAGATTAAGAAAATTAACATTGAGAAAGGTATGCAATCAGGATGATTACATAACTTTAAAAGTCCACACAGCAATTTTATTAAAAAAATATTTTTTTGGATTACATGGAGATTATTTAAATTATCTAGAATTTGCAAATGATGTAACTGCATGGGTAAAATAATGCTTCAAAGCTGCAAGAAATATCAGACGAAAGTAGGCAAATATTAAAAAGGCATAAAGTATTGTTTAATAGATTTTCTCAGAAGAAGAAAATAGAGATTGATAATGATGAATTAGAAGAAATTAACAACTACAAATATCTAGGTCAGAACATTAATATAGATGGAAATATAATGGATGAAATTAATCATAGAATTAAACTTGAGTACTTTTGGCAGAAATAACCTGGTTGATATTAAAAGGAAATATGCCTACATGTTTGAAAAGGAAATTTTTAATAGATGTGTTTTACCAATTTTTATTTATGGATCTGAGGCTTGGATACTTGACAAAAGAGCAATTAAGATACAGCAGATAATTCAACTGATTATGGAGAGATGTAGGCTAGGAGTAACATGAAGAGATCAAAATGAAATGCACAGGTGAGATAACAAATATATCATTTAAAAAATGAGACTGAAATGAGCTAGACATATTGTAGAAGAGATGATAATAAATTGACAGCTGAAGACCTAGAAAAAGACCACATGTTAGATGACTGGATGAAATAAGAAAGTTTGCTTGTGATGTTTGGAGAAGAGAGACTAGAGATTGGAGAAACTGGTTTAAATTTTGAGAGATTTTTCTACAGTTGATCGTTAATAGTTGAAAATGATGGTGATGAATTTGCATAAATTTTGTGACACTCCTGATGAATATCCTTCACTATACTGGCAGATTTTTTTCTTGTGTGCAAATCTCATATCAGTATTAAGTTGTTGAATACTTTGAAGTATTATTAATTTGCATTTACACTAAAATTTCTTGCAGTGTAGTAAACCCTACTTCAAATTATAAGTCATTTTTATTTCCAGCATCTGTTTTGCAACAGTAATGCTTAGACAATTCTGTCAGAATTGTTTTACATAATTTTAGATTTGTTTTAAAATTATAAACCATGTTATGAATATGTTACTGTGATTCCTGCCCCCTCCCAAATCCCTACTGTATTCATAATTAATATAAGTGAATAAATTTAGAAAGAGCCCATCTGTTGTATTTAATTTAAAGAAGATATTAAACATGCATTTAGCCTTTAGAAAATCTTTTTTAACTCTGTGATAATATGTTTAAAAATGCAGTAAAAATATTACATTATAATAAAATTCAGCAGTCTTTTTGAAAAATCAGCACTATGTATAGTAATGTGATGTGATGTGATGTATTATGGCTTCTCCTTAAACGAAGTCAAGAATATCTCAGCAATTAAGCCCAGATAAACCTGTTAGCCACTTTCTTTTACATTCCCCACTCTAAATTTACCCATAATCTGCTCTATCCCATTTCCACAACATAATTTTTGTCAACTCTATAACCTTTATATCTAAATCCCCCTTATCTTTTCCCAAACCCAGCATAAAAACCAATAATTCACTTTCTGTATAATCACTCTTTTCATATTTATTTTTCCACAACTTCATTATATGTACCCTTTCTGTTTTCAAACATTTACATTCAATTAACAAATGCCTAATATTTTCAATTCCTTCCTTACATAATTTACAAAATAAATCACCCATATTTTTCCATTTACATATATATTCTTTTGTAGCTAAAGATCCCGTTCGAGCCTTAAACAATAAACTACTTTCCTTACTATTATCATATATTAACTCACACCTAATATTCTGTTTATTTCTATATATATTTAAACTCTTTTTACTCTCCATACTATTTCTCCATCTCTCTAACTCCCTAGTCTTTATTAATAAATTTATTCTTTTATCCCATTCCTTACTACTATAACACTCAATAATCCTCTTAACACAATCATCCCATCTTTTGTACAAATATACTGATATAAATTCTTTATCCAAATCTTTTGCATAGTGCATTACCTTTCTCACCCATCTTGTTACCTGCCCTTTACTCATAACCCAATTAAATACTATTTTAGCTATTCTTTTATTATCCATAAACTGCAATCTACCAAACATTTTCATTTTACTTTTTGCATCTCTCATATGAAAACTTGACCATCCCATTTCTCCTTGAATTGCCTCCCTTGCTGTCCATACTTCTGCATCCAATGCATGTCTTCCTACTTCCCTTTGAGCTTTTTCTAAATAATCTAATATCTTTTTACTAACATATAATGCATCATTACCATATGTTAACCCTGCTACTGCAACTCCTTTCCATATAATTCTAGCTACATCATATTTATTATATGAAAATACTGTTAATTTCTTTATCAATCCTTTTCTTTTCTTTGCTTCATTTATCAATTTTTTCTCCCATTCATCCAAATAATTTTTCTGATTACTTAAAATAATTCCCAAATAACTATATCTATTCACCACACTTAACTTAATATCTCCCAATAAAAATTCTACATCTTCTCTTTCCTCAGTATTAACCATCATTATATTTGATTTTTCTTCACTAAATTTAATCCCCATCTCTTTACCCACCCTTGCACATGTCCTCAACATAACTTCCATATCTTCTCTTTTTTCTGCACACAAAAATATATCATCCGCAAAAAAAAGACCTGACAAAATATATACTCCCTTACTACCTATTAACGGTATCTCTATCCCTCTTCCTAATCTTTCTATTGCTCTTTCCATTTCACTCAAATACAACACAAACAAAATAGGTGACATAGGGCATCCTTGCCTTAGTCCCACACCATTTTTAACTTTAATTGATTCTATATTCTCTAATTGATATATATAATAATTATTTTCATATAATTTCTTAATAATATCTATTAAAGCTTCATCCATTCCCAAATTTGCTAAACTTATCCATAATCTATTTCTATTTACTCTATCATATGCCTTCTCTATATCTATAAAACTCATATATAACTGTTTATCTGCATTCCTACTCATATCCATAAGTTGTGTAACTACAAATAAACTATCTCCTATACGCCTATCTAATCTAAAACCTCCTTGCATTTCACCCACTACATTATTCCCTTCCATCCATTTTACAACTTTACTAGCCACCATATACGAGAAAACTTTATATAAAACTGATGTTACCGCTATCGGTCTATAATTATTCAACTTTCTATGATCCTTACCCTTTCCTTTAAATAATAACCTTACTCTTGTATTACTCCAACTACTTGGGAAAACTCTATTCTGTGCCATTTTATTAAAACAGGATAATAACTTTACTTTTGCCCTATATCCTAAATTCATTACCATCTCTGCTGCCCATCCATCTAAACCTCTTGCCTTCCCACTTTTCAATTTCTTCTCTACCTCATTTAGTTCATTTTCTGAAAAACTAATATTCCCATTACTATATTCTTTCATATTTTCTAATATTCTATCATTCACATCTAACATCTTTTCTATATTCATTACATAACTATTTAAGATTCTCTCTAAATCTTCTCTAGAACTACACTCAGTTCCCTCATCATCTAGTAATACTAACTCTCTCTCCCCTACATTTCTCCTTTTAATATAATTCCAAAATTTTTTACTTCCATCTCTTCCACTTTTATTAATATCCTCCAACAATTTACTATTCAATTTCATTCTCTCTCTATAAATATCTATTTTAGCCAACTTCTTCTTTTCTAAGTACTTTTCCCATTTAGCATTAATATCTTTTTCACTTTCCTTATTCTTAATAGCACACTTATATTCTCTACATGCTTCTTTCCTTTCTTTTACACTTTTACTAATTTTAATTTTTTTATTACTTTTATTCTTTTCAATATTCTCACCTAAAACCCTATTTGCAACTTTTTCTACTTCCTTACACAAATCCTTATACTCATCCCCAACCCACTCTTCCATTATTTCTTCAACTTGTATTTTATACTCTTCCAGCTTATTCTTATCATTTACTCTCCATCCACATCTTTCACTATTATTTCTACTTTTATTTCTATTCTCCATCACATTACTAACCATTTCAATTACAATGAAATTATGATCACTAGTGCATACTTTTTCTTCATTATCAAATACCTTAATTTTCCGTATTTTATTTATTCCCTCTTTCTCTACCAATACATAATCTATTGTGTGAAATATATTATTTCTGGACCATGTGTATTGTCCCTCATAAATATTTAATAAATTTCCAATACTCAAATTCACTTTCTGACAAAAATTCTTCAAAAGCTGTCCATTTTTATTATCTACATCATCAATTTCTTCAATATGTCCATTCATATCCCCTATAACCATTATTCTCTTCCCCTTTTCTTTAAAACTTTGTATATCCTTAACTAAACATTCGTATATGTTACTATTCCACTCCAATATAATTTGACTATCTCCAGTAGCTATATAAACTATAGCCACCATCCATTCTTGTCTACCCAACCTTATTTCAAACCACAAGTGTTCTTGACATTTAACAATATTTAAATATTTTTTTGATATAACACCTATACCACCACCCCTTTTTTCTTTTTCTTTTCTATTTATACCCTGCCATACCAACTGTTCCAAAATAGGTTCTTCTTCTTCTCTTAAATGTGTTTCCACTACTGCTAATACCTCAAGCTCTTCATTTTCAATTGTTTTATTTAATTCCATCCACTTTTCTGGTTTCCTACCACCTTGCATATTCAAAAACCCAATTTTAACAATTTCTTCTTTCCTAACTACTCTTTTATAAATTCTTTTAATTCTTTCTTCTCCATTACATTTATAAATTACTTTCTTACCATTAATTTTACAAACCCATTCCTTCTCCATATCTATATTTATATCAAAATCAAATTCCTTTTGCTTACTTCTTATATTCCATTCTTTTTAATAATATTACAATTTAAAAACCCACCCCCCTTTATAAGTTTCCCGAAAAAAAATTATTTATAAATCAAACTCCCTAAAACTTCACTTCCTTGTTTTCCTAAATGCAACCCATCTTTACTATATAACTCTCTCTTTCCAATAAAACAATCCCACACATCCACAAACATAACATTATTTCTCTCACACAATTTTTTCAATCTCTCATTTATAGAACATGCCCTATCTAACAAATAACTCTTGTCAAACCTTGGTAATAATCCAACTATTCCTACTCTTCCTTTAATCATAATCAAATTCCTAATCAAATCTACATACTCATCCATTATTCTCTCTGATGATTCTAATAAATTATTAGTCCCCACCATAACATATACATCTCTACTACCTTGTTTTTTAACTTTATCTGCTACATCCCTAATTCTAGCTCCAGGCAAACATACTCTTACATACCTACTTCTATTTTCCCTTGCAATTATATCCCCACATTTTCTAATTAGTGAATCTCCTATCAATATTGTTTCATAATCTACTTTTTCTGCTCTATCTATAACATTTTCTAATATCTTCTGGTCCTCCTTATCTATTTCTTCCTTATCATTCCTACTCAATAATTCCTTTATCTCCTCACATTTTATCTCTAATGATTTTAATTTTACTTCTACATCCTTCAATTCTTCCTCTATCTTATTTATTCTTTGACTAATCATCTCCATTACACTATTACTTTCTCCACCCACTATTCTTCGACTATCTACACTTTGAAAACACTTTCTCACCTCTCCAGATAGTAGAGCCGCCTAGTGAAAGCCTTAGTATTCAATGGATGCAAGATTTATGCATAACATCCCTATATAGTGCTTAATCATCCAAACCTACTTGCATCTCTTGATTACTGAGGCCTGCACTTGGTGGCACTACTCTATGAAGAGTTTGCTATTGTTTAAGCTTATGTGAGCATAGAAATTGGTGATCATGTGATGTTTTAATGGTTTTATACTGTATATATTTTAGTAATAAATTATTAAACAATAATGTTTTAATGTTCACAGCAAACACAAAAGTTTTTGTGTTTTTAGAAGTATATATATTTCTGTTGTTACATAGTCCAAGATCATCTATTTAGAGACGACAAGAGAAAATTTCTCATAAATATACACCATTTTGTTTTATAAAACGTTTTAAGAATGTTATTTTCCAGTTTCTTAAAATGGTATCACAATTAGAAATGCTTTAAAAGTTAATAATTTTATTTTAACTTTCAGTTGAATACTTCAAGATCATAATCCTCTAAACACATATGGGCCTTTTTTAAAATATAAGGTAATATTTATTTGATGTGTATTTTTTAAACTTGAATATATCTTTTAAATATCTGATAGCGCTAAAGTCCGTATTTTTTATTTTGTTATAAACTTATAAAATTACTTGGTTTTGCTGGGGGGGGGGGGCACAATAAGTTTGAAATTATACAGGATTACCAGAATTGTAATATAATTGGTTAATATTAAGATAGAAAATGTTTATGAAAGTGTGTATATCTAAGATACCCACTATTTTTTTAAAATAGAGATAATTAACAAAGTTAGTATTTCATATACTTAGTGTTTATATTTAGTGAATTTTGTATTTAATATTTCTTTTAATCTTTTCTGCATTAATTAAATGTAAAAATCCCTATTAGCAGATTGAATTAAAGGTCCATATTTTTGATGGATCGGTTACAGAATCAGCAGTACAAATTTATTTTGTGTTTTAAAATTATATTTGATTTAGTTTAGTTTCTAAAATGCAAATTAATAATTTGTCAGATTATTAAACTTAATGAAAGTTTTCTAAATAATATATTTCTATTTAAGCATCACATGATCACATTTCCTATACTAGCACATTAATTGTTGATAAACAGAGCAAAACTCCATACAGTATTGCCACCTGTGCTAAACAGAGTAATTAATGGATGCCAGAAGGCTTGTGCATAAAATCCCTATCTAATGCCTACTCATCCAATGTCCCCAGACTAGTTTCTGGCTTGTGGCCTTCATCAGTGAGGAGCTTTGGATTTGAGAGCACTGCATCTAGATCTTAGGATCTAATGCAACCCTCTAGCAACCACAAGCCAGAAAATAGTCTGGGGATATTGGATAAGTAGGCATTAGATAGGGATTTTATGCACAAGCCTTCTGGCATCCATTGATTACTCTGTTTAGCACAGGTGGCAGTACTGTATGGAGAGTTTTGCTCTGTTTATCAACAATTAATGTGCTAGTATAGGAAATGTGATCATGTGATGCTTAATGGTTTAACACCAATCCTGCCTAATAGGATAGTGGTGGCTATGGTTGTAAAAGAGCCAAAGACACCAAAATGTATGGGTGCTGAACTGAGTTTAGACCCATATGACTATATAAGCTATTGAGCTTAGATTGAAAATATTTTTTTGTGTTTTCAATTTCATTCTCATAGTTTTGTAGTTAAGTAGAGATAAAAGGTGGTTGCTAGAGGGTTGCATTAGATCCTAAGATCTAGACACAGTGCTCTCAGATCCAAAGCTCCTCACTGATGAAGGCCACAAGCCAGAAACTAGTCTGGGGATATTGGATGAGTAGGTATTAGATAGGGATTTTATGCACAAGCCTTCTGGCATCCATTGATTACTCTGTTTAGCACAGGTGGCAATACTGTATGGAGAGTTTTGCTCTGTTTATATTTCTATTTATAATTGATGAATTTAATCTGTAGCTATCAATATGAAATATATTTCTGTTATCCAATTACAAATTGCAGTTGTACATCGATTTTTTTTATCAATTTGTCTTTTTATAAAAGTAAATATTTTCCACTAATATCTGAATTATTCTTTTAACATAATTAATATTTTACAAATATTTTGGGAAAAAATAGTAAATGTGTAAAAAAGAAAATAGAAAATATGTTAATTTTCAAAATCAAAAAGGAATAGAATTATCAAAATTGTTGTTCACTTGTAGCGAGAACAAGAAACTACCATTTAATACCTTGGAAGGCAAGTACATGCATCTTTGTAGTAGAATTAAATTTAAATATTATTGTTTTATTAATTTTGAAAAATTTGCTGAAGCTGTAAGCATTATTTAGTACAGTTTTTTTTATAAAATGAATGGGAAATTGATCAAATAACATTAAAAATAGTAGTGAAGTGAGTTAAAGCTATCAACACATTGAAGCAGTCCATGTTGTTAAACTGTTAATTTGTTAATATTATGTTATGTATAAAAATAAATGACATCTATTCAAAATCACCTATACTAGCCAGAAATAACTTTTAATTAATAATTATTTTGCTGAGGCAGACTTCTCAAGTGTATACTTGTTTTTATCTATAATTTCAACTAATATTTTATTAATTTTTAATAGTGAAAGAAATTTTCAATACATTAATAGTTTCAGAATTATATTTTTTTATAATTAAAAAAATTTAAATATATAACTCTGAAGCTATTAATTTATTGAAATTTTTTTTACATAGTAACCTTTTCATAAATCAATATTGTTAATATGTAGCCTTTAATATAAATAATGTTTTGTCAAAAGAAAACTTTTTTGACAAAATCTTTATTAAAATTAATTTTAAACATAACAAAAAGAATAAAGAAATTATAAATGTTTAAGTAAATAATTTTCCTCATGACATGTTTAAATAATTAAAAAAAATATTTATAATTATAAAAATTAATATATTTTGTGTCTCTTTAAAATAAAAACATTTTTCACTTAAAACAAAAAAAAACATCACATGACCACCACCTCTTATGCTTTTGTATAATGGCTAGAGTAATCAATGGATGCCAGAAGGCTTGTGCATAAAATTCCCATCTAGTGCCTACTCATCCAATATCCCCAGACTAGTTTCTGGCTTGTGGCCTTTGTCATTGAGGAACCTTGGATCTGAGAGCACTGCACCTAGATCTTAGGGTCTAATGCAACTCTCCAGCAGCCACCTTTTATCTCCACTTAACTACAAAACTATGAGTCTTACACTGAAAACACCTTAATGTTTTCAATCCAAGCCCATCAGCTTATATAGTCATATGGGTCTGAACTCAGTTCAGTACCCATACATTTTGGTGTCTTTGGTTCTATATATAAGTTGATGGGCTTAGATTGAAAACATTAAGGTGTTTTCAGTTTAAGACTCATAGTTTTGTAGTTAAGTGGAAATAAAAGGTGGCTGCTGGATGGTTGCATTAGATCCTAAGTTCTAAGTGCAGTGCTCTCAGATTGAAGGCTCCTCATTGATGAAGGCCACAAGCCAGAAACTAGTCTGGGGATATTGGGCGAGTAGACACTAGATGGGGATTTTATGCATAAGCCTTTGGCATCCATTGATTACTCTAGCTTGCTGTGTGTGGCAATACGTATAGTGAGTTTTGTCTGTTTTAAAAAAACATGTTGCAAGCATTTCTGTTTGAGAGACAAAATTTGAAAAAGTACCAACTATTTGTGCAAATTGCGTTTTGCAGTTTAACCATTTGATGATAACCGCATTTTGTAATAAAAGTGAAAAAATGTCTATTTTCCTTTTATTTGGAAGTAATTACTGCAAGGTTGGAATACAGCTATAATGCATAGAGGTCATTCATATTTGTTCAATTAAAAGTATGATCAAATTTAACTGAAGGATTCTGCTTTGAAATCGTATTGAATTTTCTATAAAAGACTTAAGGATGAAAGAAAGGTTAATTAAATTGTGGATAAAAGTTATGCATGATTTTTATGTTATTTTATTTTCAAGAAATCTGCTTTGGTAATGAAATCATTGGTTGTGAATTCTGATTTAGTTTTGGCTAGTATTAATGATCTTGAATAGGTGTAATTTGTTTTACGATACTCACTAATTTTATTTTTGGTATTTTGTTAATTATATATATATATATAATGGAGCCACAAATTATGTTTTATCTAACTACATGACTTTAATTATATATTATTCAAAGAAAAATGTAAACAAACATACAAAAATGTGAATAAACAATTAAAAAAAACAATAAAATTAGCAAATTTTACAATTTTTGGCATCCATTTTTTTTCTTTGATTGCTATTATTTAAAGAAAAAAAAAGAAAATTTGTAAATAAATTTACAATGCATCAGTGATCATTTTTCCATCTTGGAATATTGTACAGTGATTACATATATTAATAAAATGCCTTTGGTTTATGCATTCATTCCCAAATTTTATGCTCAGTATTTTGGTTAATAAAATATTTTCTGACTATTACACTAAAAGTTTTACAAAATTTTGGAATATATTTAAAGTTAACACTGTAACAGTCAAGTTTGTACATTCGCATAACAGAATTCAGAATCCAAGCAAAAGAGACCGAAGATGACCAGACTAGGACTGTGACATCCCAAGTCTGACCACACCTCAACTCGTAAGCCAGGATTCCAAGACTCAAGACCCTACGAATGATCATTTTGAAATTACACGTAGTACACCTCTTTCCACATGGCTGACATAGGTCATGGAGACGCAGTGAGACTCTGATGAATAAAAGAAAGGTTCTTAATTGACTAAAATATATCACTAATTTAATTTAACTTAATGCATAGTTTTCACATATATAGACTATAAATAGTAATTAGAATTGGATTGAATTAGATCATTAACGAAACAGAGAATGAAATACATTAAACTAATTATACATTTATTTGCAATTGGCATGAAATTGATAAGTTTTACACATTTCAGCATCGAATGTACGCAAACATTGGGTGGATAAGAGAACACATTCTCTTTTTATATACAATTCAAAAGAGCTTTATATAAATAATTTCATTTAATTTTCATACATGGGTTTAACATATGCCCATATTATGAGTTGCTTTACAATTAATACATAATCAATCACTACGTTATGTCTATAAATCTAGTTAAGCCAAATCCTACTACATTTGTGGCTGTTATATAAATAATTATATTGAACTTTGATCATGAATTCATTTACTAAAACAATATGACTTAAATAACGAGCGCATAAACCAGCTCAAGTAATGATCGATCGAACATGGCTTCGAGAGAAAATTCCAGAATGCTGAAAGCGTTATATAAAGGTGGGAGAGTTGACTGAAATAAGATTTTACCAATGCGCTATGGCACAGGTAAAACAATAGTAGGAAAAGTCACTCTGCGGATGGATGAAATAACTTCAGGGTTCTTGCGACAAATGCCGGTACGCTGTAACCGATCGCAATGCTGCGTGAAAAGGAACATTGTGTTCAGGAATGGCGGGGGACTTACGTGCTAACCTGGCCTTGGCTCAGGCTTCACTACTGCTCTACCCTATAAGAGAAGATGTGCTGGCAACGCCGTGGCCCCATCTTGAGATACGTATATTACATATAGCAGCAAAAACGAGAATAATTTTATAAAATAATATATCACATCCGCCAAGCAAAAAATAGTATATTTCATACTATGAAATACGAGTTAATAGCATATTAGCTCTATCAAATTGGGGCCAACTCTTGTGTAGCCTGATAATAAATGTCTATGCTACTAAAAGGGGATATTAATACATCTGTACTTTGACATGCTCGATATATTAAGTTACTTATAGATAATAAATATTTAAGGAGGGAAAGTATATTTCTATGGACTTAAGAACTTAAATGTCAAATATACTTATCAATATGATCAAGGCTAAATTTAATTCTTAAATAAACTTATCAAGTTAAGTTTTTTTAAATGGTTGATTAACAGAGCCACATTTCACATATTAAATCATTTAAATAATAAAAAAATAGGATTTCGAAACAGCGCAGAAAGTTGACGCTATAAACAAATTACATGAAGATTTTCAAATAATATCTTCTTAAAAACATGAAATTAAGTGCCCACTGTTTTGAAATATTGGCATATAAATTATAAAAGCATTTAATTAAAATAAGCAAAGAAATATAGACACAACCACAGTGATATAACTTTAAACTAAATAATTTACTTTGAAGTGAATGGAAAATATAAATAAGTCAGATTATTTAAACTTTAACACATTAAATTTTGATAGCAATTGACATATTTAAAATATTAATTAAATGGATTTAAGTTTTGGGTACATATTACTTTTATAATTATTTTAAAAAGAGAGTTAGTTAACTTATATAGATATATTTACATTTACACAGAGCTCTGCGGTTTGAAAAATAAAACGGTACCAGCATTATTTATCTGGACTGAAAGTTCTTGGTTGTATGTTTGGTGAGTTTGACTGGGCCGCTGGTGGCATCATCTTTCCCATTTATGTTAGGCTTGTCTCTTCTATCGGCATGATGGTGGTTTAGGCATTTCGACAACAGAAACCCCGTTCTCCCGCGGAGTAACAGCAACAAGATGCCCGCTTTTAGCCAGACATGTTAAGCACTAACAATTGTGAAGACTGACTGCAATTCTCACTAACAATATGGCTGTCTATTTGTTAAAAAAATACAGAGTATTTATATCTTTTCCTTATCGGAATCTATCGCCTCAAGACTCACTAAACTCAGGAATTTAATTAAATATTTTTCAATTTATAATCCAGATCTTAGATAACTTATGTTAGAAACATTCCATAAGCTATTATTATAATTAAGATTTTTCGTTGCAAACAATTATCCAATTTAGATTTTAAAATAACTTAATCTTATCTAAGGAGATTTTAATTAGTGAATTTTGAACTAGTTTTACTTTTTACGGATTCCAGGTGTGGTCGTTAATGACACTTGTTTACAACCAGAAATCTTTTTAATTACTTGACCAGCTTTTATTTTTAATCTTACATATAATAGAAACTCTTTTTATTTAAAAACAACCTTTTAACATTTTTTTAAAATGCAAACCTTTTTACATATTTATTTAAAATAATCTACAAACATATTTTGATATAGCTTTTAAACATATTTTCGAGAAACTTTTCCCTGAAATATATTTAAAACAAGAAATCTTTTAACAATTTTTAAAGACATTTAATATTATTTTTAGATAATGGCTTTCACATATTTTAAAATCATGTCTTTCTTCTATATAGCACAGATTATATATCCACATACGAAATTACAATATTAAACAACAAAATGAATAATTTACCCTTAACTTAAATAATATAATGAACATTTTTAGAAATATTAAATCAATTTAGTATGCTATAATTTTTCTAATCCTATCTAATTATAGCATTGGTTCGCACGCAAATATATAATACTGTTTATACAGACATGAAAAAATTTTAAATTTATTAACATTTAAATAGGTTCGAACTCAGCACAGATGAGTGTGTCATTAGGTTTGATGGTGAAACGATAGAGGTTGGAAAGTTATCGTTTCAACACCGATTTAAAAACAGTAAACTAATTATTAGACATCATAATTTTTGATAAAGAGATGATTCTATTGTTTCTATAAGAGAAAAAAGTTAATTGACAAAAGAATATTGACCAGGCTGTATTGACTAGCATGAAAGTTGGATGTGCCACTCTTTATTTTAAAAATAAAAATACCATAATGTTTTTTTATTCTTATTGCTTCAGTGAATTCATGAATTAATACATTTTGTAATATATATATCCCTCCATTGTTAAAAACTTAAATTTTTTAAAGTTTTGTTTATACTATAATTTTGATTTATATATGTATACTATATATAAAAAATCTGTCATATATATGTGTGTTGGAAAAGTCTGTAATCTTGCAGTTTAATAAACAAGTTTTCTATTCTAATCAATGTTTATCTCCAAAACACATGCCATTATATACTGTATATATTGATCATGAGGAGATTTGAAATTCAACACGGTGTAGTTTGCAGCTACACAGTATAAAGTGGAAGTATTTGTCAGTGGTCCAAAATTTTTAAACCTCACATTGGGATTGATTCACACTATTAGATGAAATCCAAGAAAAGTTTAAAATGTGAGGGTTTATCCAACCTTTATACTAGCAGTAAGGGATGTTTAAAGGGGGTGAATATGATATGCATTAAAGTATGGTCTGATTTGTTGATAATCATCTGTGTTTAATTTAAATTATCTATTTTGAAAAGCTTATCAGAATAAATAATTTGAGATGGATGTGTGTGTATTTTTATATTAGTATATTTGTTTTATACATTTTCTATTTTATAAAAAGTAATTATTAAAACATAAAATCCATTTGATTAATATAATCTAATCTAGTATTAATTTATCTAATTAAATAATACTGAATGATTGGAAGTAAATTTAGCTTTCTTTTATCTTGAAAAATGTTTATATTGTAAAGAATGTTCATTTAATTAATTGCATTTTATATTTATAGCAATAACTGTTATTAAATAATATCTAATGATTCCCAGGGTAAATTAACTCTTTAGGTATTGTAAGAAATTTTTGTTTTAACATAATGTTCATTTGATTATTTAACTATATTTCATATTTATAACAACCATGTTTTCTTGATAGCTTTAATATTAAAAGTCTTGATTCCAGGGTTGTAAAATGCTCACCCCAAAAGGATGGTTTATCTTTCCTACATATTTTAAATAATATTCTTTTACAAGAACAGAAATTAAACCACTAAACATCACATGATCACCATTTCTCATGCTTGCTTATAACTGTTATTAAAACAGGCAATACTCTCCATATAGTAGTACCATTCAATGCAAGTTAGAGTAATCAATGGATGCCAGAAGGCGTAATGCATAAAATCCCTATCTAGTGCCTACTCATCCAGTTTCTAGCTTATGGCTTTTGTCGGATGCACAAACCTTCTGGCATCCATTGATTATTCTGATTTGCACTGAGTGGCACTACTGTATGGAGAGTTTGGTCTGTTTTAAGAACAGGAATTGATTGCTGGTTGAGATATATTGAAATGATGACATGAAATGAAATGTAGAACATGGTACAAATATCAGAACCTTTACCCAAAATAAATTTTTATGTGAATGATGTTTTAGTTGAGAGTTTTTATGTGATACAGGAATTTGGATATTTAGAAAAAGAAAAAAAAGATGTTTTTTTGAAAGAAGATTGGGAAGCAATTATAAAAATTACACTAGAGGGATAAAACTGACATTGTTGTAATGTTGAAAGTAATAGAGATGGGGGAGTTAAAGACATGAGAAAGGGATTGGATTAGAGGTAGATGGATTATAAATAGTGTGAAGGAAAGATCTTTAGAGATGAAAAGAAATGGGGGAGTAAAAGAAATAAATATGTTAAGTGATAATCAAAATGAAGAGCATAGATTTGAATGCTGGAAAAATAGGACAGAGAACAGAAAGACTTGAAACTTGTCTAAGTGATATATTAATAATAAGGTGTTCAGTATATTTTTACAATAAATACTGCTTTCATCTTGTTAATTCTTTTTCTAAAAAATACTACAAAATATCGATTATAAATATATTAAATAATCTCAATACTATCTCTTATTCTTTTAAATTCATATAAATAAAAATGTCTTGTATCTTTATTTACATGAATTTAAAAGAATATATGGTAATTTTGCGGTTATTTAGTACTTTATAAAGATATTACACGTGGGAAAGAGCAATGTGAATAATTTCATGTGTTTGTGTATTTAATTTTTAAAAATCTCATATATTAATCTTTAATTGAGGATTAAAGTTTATATCTGTGCTAAACACAATCTCTAGTTTAGAAAATGATTAGTAATAATCATTACTATATTTGTCTAAAGTGAATGGTGTCAAAGATGTGGGTTGAGTTAGTTTGACACTTGTAATTAAAAATGTAATAAAATATCACATCAAATTTGCTAAATATTATTTACCACGTAGTACATGTACTGGGTTTTACTTAAATTTATGGATAAAAATACATACAATTTATTTTTTAATTATCATAACCAAGATGTTTTACGTTAATATCCAATATTTAAAAAAATCAAATAATTTATGCACCGGAATTCAGACGTTTGAACACAACAGTGAGAGAATTAGGCCACGATCCATGATCATCGATCATGAACTCCAGATAGACCACACAGGACAACCAATTAAAAGTAATTAAAGGAGTTGGCAATATTTTTTTTTAAAAAAAGTACTTTAGAGCTATATATAAGTATATATTCCAGTTATTTATTTAGTTTGAATGTGGTGGGGGGATAATATTGCTGAAACGTAAAGTTTGGTTCATTACTTCTTTCATCTTTGGTTATTACAACTTTATTGCTTGATTTGTTTCACTGCTGGATTTAAAATAATTGGAAATATGTCTTCTGGTGTGTGTTGAATCCCCTCAAAGACTAATGGCTGCTGTGAGATTCATTAGTTGCCCATAGACTTTGGAGTTTTGTGTCCATCTGCTAGAGATTCTAACAAGTTAATGAAAGAAATCTTTTAAAACTCTCCAGAATTGACTTTAAATAAGAGTTGCAGTTATTTTCCGTGTAGACTAAATTATAAACTGATCTCAAAATCAAGTGTTTGTGCAAGAATCAAGTCAATAAAGTTCTTTCAAATTAATTTTTAAATAACAGTCCGACGTCTGTCCTCAATCAAAACGAGGCCGCTGCTACTACATCTTTAGAAACCTAAGGGTTAAAGTAAAACTAATAATTTCGTAATTTATCTTACGTTGTCTGGATTTTGTTTCAGTCACGTGATGAAGATTATTTTTCAAAGTTATCGGAACACGATGTCGCACGACTAACTGTAATTATGGAGGTTTCAAGTCTATTCACATTGTTTCTGAACCGAGTGGAAGAAGCAACCATTAGAGTTGACATCGTAAATGTTTGTCAGATCAGAGCTGAGTCATTAAGAATTATAAAATGAATTATAAGTTATAAAGTTTTAAGAATATTGCCATTGAATATAGTATAAAGGTTATCAAGAGAATTTGAATTAAAAATAATCTTTGCTATTAATTATTGTAGTAAATGTAGTAATTAAGTTGTCAGCTGATAATAGCGAAGGCCGACTATTGATGCTATATATCACACAACTAAATATTGATTTCAAAACATTATTACGATCTGTTCTTTTTCTATTCAGATTTAAACTATTTTACAGCTATCTTTTATCGATTTTCAGGCATCTCTGTACTATCTATTGCGAAATAAATAAATAATCGAATAATTCATTACTCAGAAATTCATAAGAAATTTAGGTGCCGGAAATGTAGGTTTGGATCCAAGATCCATGGTTATCGATTCCCAGAGTTCTCTGCTCTACTAGTATGTTAATCCTTATAAGATATATAAATGATGGGGAAAGTTTTTCGTCTAATTTATCTTTGTTTGATAAAGTAATTTTAAAACCTGCCGAATTTTGGAATTATTAATATTAGATTAGTAATGATCTGGAAAAATGATTAATTAAAAATGATGACAGATATTCTAAAGACTGACATTAAATAACATAGAATTAATTGGCAAGAATGCATAGAAACTAATCAATAACAGAGGCAAAACTCTATAGTAGTGTCAGCCAGTGCAAACCAGAGTAATCAATAGATACATGAAGGTTTGTGCGTAAAATTCTTATCTAATGCCGACTAATCCAATATCCCCAGACTCGTTTCTAACTTGTAGCTTTTATTAGTGAGGAACCTTGAACCTGAGAGCACTGCACCTAGATAGGGATTTTATGCACAAATTATCTTGCAGCATTTATTGATTACTCTGGCTTACATTGTGTGGCATTATGTATGGATAGTTTTGCCTCTGTTAACACAGCTCTTAGCATAGGGAATGGTGATCATGTGATGTTTAATGGTTTAGAAACGAATCAAGTTTTTACTGGTCAATAATGATTGAACCAATTAAGTGATCTATCTACACACAGGTATATTCTAATGATTTAATTGATGACTTAAATAATTTGATGGCTTATCAAATATGCAATGCTAGATCCAAAAGAATCATTTAAAATGAATCCTTGCAAACAATGCCTATGTTTTATTATATTAATGGCAATCTGTTTTGTCAGATAAAAGACGATCATCTTGTATCTGAAATTAAAAAAGATTGGCATTGATATATGAAAAGGTTGACTTTGTTTTCAAGTTCATTTAAATGATTTTTAGGAATTTGGTTTGAGATTAACATACTTGATCTTATTTCTTCAGTGAATGGGTCTTACACACATAAATATACACATTACCAGTGATTAATATTATATAGTGCATCAAGATTAATATCCAAACTATTGGTTTATTAAGTAAATTAAATACTTTCAATCCAAATCACAAGACAAAACTTTTTTAGAGAAAAGAATGGACTGTCTTCTCTTTCTACCTCAATTTTTTGTATAGAGGCTAAGCCTCTATTCTTTTCTTTAAAGAAAGTTTTGTTTTGTGCTTTGGATTAAGAATGTTTCATTTACTTAATAAACCAGTAGTTTGAATATTAATGTCAATGTATTACATTTATATATATTTTACAAATCATATTTTAGGGAGCTACTGTGGTTCACAAAATAATTTCAACATGGTAACATTTGCCTTCTACTGGGTGAAAAAAATGATAATAATCACATGGGTGTAGTAAAGATAATTGTATCACATGATTGTTAATGAGTGTGACTTAAATTCGGCAGTGTTTCTTATATTCATTTACATGAAGAAACTCTTCCAAATAGTTGGTAATTTTATTGTTCATGTTTGTTAATACAATTTGTTTTGTTAATATTTCTTTAGTCTCTAAATACTCTTTGGTCATGGTTGTTATATATATATAGTAATGGAAAATCATACAAATAAATTGCTCTTTGCTTTCTCTTTGCTCTATAATTAATTTTGAATGCACATTGTTGAGCATTAATTTCCATGCCATCGAAAGTGAGTATGGAGGGTGCAGTATACATATAGAAAATTAATTAAAACCATAAATACAGTTTTCTAAATCTCCATTAGATCCACAAATAGAGATCTCAACTGCTCCACTAACATGTTTATATGTATCAGTTATCTGTACAATTAGATTCAATAACAATATTGATAAGTTTGACCTGTGTTTGCACTTATTTATAAATGATATTCCTCTCTAGTAGAGATTTGATAAAAATCATTGTTGATACATTCACATACTAAGCTTTAACAATCAATACTTTATATAAATGATGGAATTGGGAGAAAGGGTTCTCCCCGATGGCAACTAACATCATGTGCCTGAAATGAATAACAATCTGCATATCTAACAAAGACTAACAAAGGATATGTTTCAGACATCTTTTTTGGCAAGAATTCTGGAAAACAAATACTATATGTCACATATACATATTCCCACACTTCCTCTCCACAAGTACCTCTCATTAACATTAGCCCACTCAATTGAGCCATAGCTGTGATCATGTAATGCCTTAATAAATTTAAGTCTTAGCAATGAATTTTATTGAATAATGAAACTTAAAGAATTGATTCTCATCTATTGCTGTACTTCAACTTTAAATTACTCTGCAACTAGTTTTAGTGCTATCATTTCAGTTTTACACTCATTCGATGGTAAAAACTGAAGTTAAAGAAAATATTGATTTATTAGTAAAAAAAATCTGAAGATGTCAGTAGCCACAAGTAAACTACAAGCAAGTTAACAAGAGCCTAGAGCTTGCTGATTGATAGATTTTTTGATGTTGGGTGTACAAACAAACTTGTAAACTCCTTCAATTGTTGTTAGCAATGAATAAAACTATATTTTCTATAGTTTATTTAAATATTTTATGATTATTTTTGCAAAATAATTATATAGTGATTATTAAAAAAGAAATATTTCAGTGTTTACACATAGATTTTCTAATTCTTACATTTATGTTTACATTTAGACTTTTTAAAAAAATTTTTTTTGATTGTTTAATATGCAAGAAATTTAAAGTTTCATCACCTAACTATGACTTAACAAAAATTTGTTCACGTTTTACAAATCAAATTTATTCAACAAAGATTTTGTTAATTTACTTTTTTCAGCAGTTGTTATGATAATTACCCACTAAAAAACATAGTTTTTGTTACAGATTTTACTTTATTATTATTTTTTCTTATTTGAAAATTCAAATTTAATTTTTTTAGAATGTTTTTTATTTGTAAACATATTTTTTTTAAGTGTCAGCATCGGCCGGGATGCGAACCCGCAACCCAGGCAACTGCCTGCAAGTGCAAGGCAGTCGCACTGACCTCTTGACCACCAATACAAGACATTTGTAAACATATTTATAATAAATAAAGCACAATTTATTAATTCAAAACATTGGATAAAGATTTTAATAGTAAGATAAAATGTTGAACCATTAAAACAAACTACCATTAGTGGAAAAGATGGAAAAATGTGAAAATGCAGAAAATTAAATTAAGTTTTGCACCAAGATTGTTCTTCCATTTAAGATATTAGAATGAGATTAATATCTTGGATTCCTCTATTTATCAACATAACGAATTAAATATTTTCCTGGCATATTAAAATAAAATTGTCACGTCATTGTTTTAACTGATAATTCATTTCCTGTCCAATTCTATTACTTCTATTCCAAGAATTCTTAAATCATTTAAGACATTTTTTATAAATGAAGTTAGTTTTGGAAAAAATTAATTGTATAGTTAATTAGCCAAACATTTTACGTTTTTGCTCAGTCACAAAAATATTCATTTTAATCTCAATTTTTTTTTTTTGTTTAAATTTTTCTCACCTTCAAACCTTTTCCAGACTTCTGATTTTTACAAATTACTTTTAATCCAAATTATATCTGAACAAAATAAAACAAATAATTGAAAATCAGTAGGAAGCAATATACAATAATTTACTTTAACATGATAAAATAGATATTTATTTTTACAGGAATTATTTATACATTCAGGCATTTTTTACAATAGACTAAATCTGTTATTTTTATTAATTTACAGCATGGAATTATAATAAATACACTTAATAATTCATTTTTATCATTTTCCGAAGCAACATTTTATTGAATTTTTGTGCATCAGTTGAAATTGCAATTCTTTCAATAACTTTATACATCATTAAAAAGTAAATATTAAATGCTCTGTAAAGCATTTAAAAAAATAGTTATGCTAATAAAATATAATAATTATAAAAAAATAATATAAAAGTAAAATAATTTAAATATTTTAAAATTAGAACAGTATTTCTATTTTAAAATTAATCTGTGAATATTTACAAAAAGAAAGAGATATAAAAGTAGCTATTAGTTATTATTAATAACAATTTCTTTCATTAAAGATGGAAGGTTTCAAATAGCTTCCAGAATTCAAAACTTAGCCAGAACACTTTGTATAGAGAATATTTATTTTGAGAGGAGAACAACAAAATATAGTAATATGGAATTGGATTCATTTATTGATTTATATATATCTGTGCATTATATATATATATATATATATATATATATATATATATATATATGCACAAGACAATGTGTTGAATTAACAGTGTAAGGAAAGTTGGCCATTCATGTGGGAACATTACTGTTGTGTGACTTTAACAAGATTTAAATATTAATGTATTGCTACTGAAGATGATGGGAAAAGCCGTAAGCTGGCTATAGCAAAGAAATTATTTTTTTTAATTTTATATAGGCATTTTTAATTTTGTAGAGTTATTCTAGCATATTTTGTTTAATATATATATATATTGAAAACAACATGTACATATTCGTCACATTATTTCATCTATTTCTTTTATAAATTAATATTTAAAAGTGCAATTACAATCACAGCGATAATTGTGGTTCTTTATAATTTAAAATAGTTTTGTATGAAGATAATTGATTTAAAAAATACAATAAAATAATAATTGAAATTATACACACCTAAATCTGTATATCAATTTATTGTAAAGATCTTCTACATTAACCTTTGTGCCGCTAATTATTTTATTCGTCGAGTGAGGTAAAAGTCTAATTTTTTAATTGTCAAGTCACAAACTCAATTGTCAAAATATATTCATCTTTTAATATTATATTCACTTTAGATTCGTTTGTAAAATGTATATTAATAATTTGTCAGGTTATGAAAATGAATGAAAGTTTTTTCAAAAATAAATTTTCATTTATAATTATATTTTCAATACGGTGGCGAATCTAAAACAAATATTACTGACCAACCAAAAAGCTTTGATGACGTCAGCTTATTTTCTTTCCCAATTTTATATTGCAGATAAGTAAATAATTTTTGCTAAAGTCTTAACTATTTTTCTAAAATAATTTTATTTTTAGCATATTTTATCAAAATAATTTAAAATATGTCAAAAAATACATCAAAAACTACTTTTAAAATTGGCTAAAACATTCAAATTTTAAAAAAAAAAAAAAAAAAATTTGCTGTTTTGTTTTGAAAAGTAACTTTACAAAAAGCTTTTCTTAAACTTCATGGTTACAGCCAATCAAAATGAAGAATGTCCAGCCTAATCTTTTGTTATAATTTTGACATCAGTTTTATTGATTTTGTACTTGTAAAATAATTCAAGAAAGGGCAGCATCTTACGGAACTTTTTTTAACCTTTCAAAAAAGTGCAAAATCTTTACCGTAATGTTAAAAATAATGGAAATGAAGTGAATTGAAATGGCTTCGAGTCATCTCATAAGGACACCTTAATGGGTTAATGGACATTTTTTCTTTCAGTATATAAAAAGGAAAAAAGAAGTAATGTATGTTATACGGAAATTATTATAGTTCAGACTGCTATATTGTTTTTCTAAAAATTATACTAAATTATCTACAAAATGAACTAAAATACGCCTTTATAATGTGCAGTGTTTTTTTCCTACTTCTGCACAGTTGATTAAAGAGATTATTAAAAATTCTATTGTGAAGAAATGTTGCATGAAAAAAGAAATTAAAAATATTCTAAATTATAAAAATATGCATATATCACATGATCCCACTTCTTTTTTTAATCTTGTAAAATATAAACAAAGAGCTTTGCTAATTTCTCAACAAGCTTTGTGATAAATGCTTAACAAGAGAAAGCATTTAAAATATCTCTATCAGAAACTATCCCAGCGCCTATCTGAGAAGTTCCAAAGTACAAAACCATTATCAGGGGTTTGGATGTGGTTTCTAATAGAGATATTTTAAATGTTTTCTCTTGCTAAGCATTTATCACAAAGCTTGTTGAGCAATTAGCAAAGCTCATTGTTTATTATTAAATTGTTTTTATTATTTTTATATTGATCTTAAGACGATGGATTTGTGTAATAAAGTATCTTTATATAAAACATGTACTTATTTTTCACAAGTACTCTCAAACTTATTAATGAAATAAGTTAAGTGATGGAATTTAAGATTTTTTATGGTTGGTAGGAGGTTAATGTAAATAGTATGTTTACATAGAAAGCAATGTAGTAGGCATAGAGGTTAATAAAATTGCTTTTCCCAAACATGAAAACAAATTAAATTTTGCTGTATTTGGGGTTTTTTTTTTCCATTTTTCTACAAGCCAATATCCTATTTAGGATTAAGATATTAGCCAAAAGTGCATCAAAATTTACATCTAATAGATGATAATCTGGACCAACTGATGAGTGCTGGCTTAGCACGAAATATGTATATTGGTGATTATTTATCTTTTCGACATGTAGGTGATCAAGTTTATCAGCAGTATGAGATAGCATAGATAGCTGAGGATCGTGTGAAAGTATAAGTTCAAACCCCTATATATAATAGTTTGTAAAACCATTGTTTATAAAAATTTTGATTAATTTTTTGGTTGGTGTTGATAATTTTGAATAAATATAATTTCTTTATGATAATGACAAATTTAAAGTTTTGAACAATTTGATATTGAACGTACACGTAGAGAGCAAGTCAATAATTCTTTCATATTTCAACAAAGGTTTCTTTTTAATAAATTTTTGCACAAAAAAAATAATTTATTACAAATTATCAGAATTTTTTGTTTTTTAAAGAAAAAAAGTTAACTTTTAAAGTAAAACATTATTTCAGTTCATGGATTACACGAATTTTTAATATCTGAGGGCAATTTCTTTCTTGTTGATTTTAAGTTTATTAATATCTTGCCTGGAGATTCTTTAGAATTTATAAATCTTTACACAAGCGTTTTTTCTTTAAGGAAAAAAAAAGATTTACAGAAGAAATAAATAGTCAAATACTGATTTGAATTTAACTGAGATGATAACATCTGTTGTATATATATATGGAATATTGAGTCAGGCTTCGTTTGAGAATATTGTTTGCAGCTGGGATAGAATTGGGAATAAATTGGTGTTGATTGTAACCAGCAGTTTTGATATTCATGAATATTGAAAAGTTAGAAATTCTAGCATTAATTTTACGAAATAATATCCAATGTCATATTTGTTTGGCTTTAAATCCAGATATTAAGTACTGTATTAGCTAATCAACGCATGATACTTAGAAAAAGGTCAAAGGAAGATGGATATAAAATAATTTTTGATTCCCTCCAAGACCACGAATCATTTTATTGTTGACTAATTGGAAAAGGCCATTTAAAAAGGAAAAAAGTTTGTTTATTTCTAAGCAGGCGAGTTTGATGATTTGCTATTATGATTCACCTTTTTATTCATTCTTTGGTTTTGAGTTCTCAGACTTATCTTCACTCCAAGACACATAACTTCATTTTCTGGTCACAGCTCATATTATCTCCAGAACTAATAGTATACGTTGCACAGCAACAGCAACCCTTTTAAATTAACAATTCCAACAATTCTAAACCACATTGAAGTGCAGTTCTATATGTTTATCTTATAATGAAAGTATATAATCATCCTAACCTCATGCACTCATATTATTTCTATTTTCTCTCCATCTTGCCAATCCTTTGCATCAAGGAATTCCAATAGAGTTCTTTAGTTTGAAAATTAAACAATAGCAAACTCTCCATCAAAATGTCACATGATCACCATACAGTAATGCCACCAAGTGCAAGCCTTCAGAATCAATGGATGTAGGAAGGTTTGTGCATAAAATTACAATCTAGTGCCTACTCATCCAATATATCAAAATAGTTTCTATCTTATGGCTTTCATCAGTGAGGAGACTTGAATTGGAAAGCATTGCACCTAGATCTTAGAATCTAATATGACTTTATAAGGAAATTGCTATTTTAGTTTCTTCAGTCATTTAAGATATTGTTGTTTAAGCTGTTCTAGAAAATTAATATATCATATAATTATAAAACTTGCAGAGTCAAGCTACTATATATAACCATTTTAATTACATCAATAATAAATAAATAAAAATAAATATTCCAACAGCTCATCAGAACTGATCCTCGGACCTTACATTCCAGAATCTGTGCCTAACCGATCAGGACCTTAAATAAATGGCCACATGGTTTTATTACTTGGGAGTTCACAAGAAATTGAAGTGCCCAAAGGAATAGGTCTGGGTATTATGTAAGAAACTTATGTTTCAGAGCCTGCTGCTCAATTATGATGATTAAGAAGATTCATTCCTCGAATGTTCGTAAGGAGTTAGTTAACAGTGGTGGAAGTGACAAAGTTATAGTCCATGGATCTTGAGTTCTAATCTGCCACTCTCTTATTGCTCCATACCAAAATTGATTATTGACTGCCAATTTACATTATTTATACCACAATGATGCACAGTGGGGTCACAAACCACTACATTTTGTCCAAGTTCCCCCTCCCCTTGATTAAATATAAGTAACATGTAATTACTCATGTTTTTTCCCATAAATATTGGACTAGCATGCATATTGTTTATTGAATTGTAAATGAACTGAGCTTTCCAACACACACTTATAACACAGATGGTCCTTATATGTATAGATTACATATATAAATTAAGATTATAGTATATATAAAATATTTTAAAAAAATAATAATATAGTTAATAATAATAATTTGAGGAGATTCATTTACATATTCTTGTATTCACATCATATATTCATATCAAATTCAGAAAGATTAATACAGGAAGAATAAAATAAAAATAGGAAAAACTCTCCATACAGTATGAGCCAGCATAAGAAATGGTGATCATGTGAAAAATAAAATAAATTAAAAAATAATAAGCCAACACAGTCTTCTATTTTAATAGTAGCCCATTAATTTCAATATATATACAACAAACTACGCCCAAATTTCTTTATAAATCTTGATTTATTATATGAACTATGACTATAAAAGAATATAGTCAAACATTGGAATACATTTTTGTATGTTATACTAGATCATAAAATAAATCAAGATTTATAAAGAAGTTTGTGTGTGGTCATTGTATATATATATATTAAAGAATAAAATGTATGTGCTTTTGACACAAATGTAAGAAATTTTATTAATAAACATAATCATGTATTATAACGGTAAGAAAAGTAGAGCTGCTTTAACCTAACCTAGAGATGCAGATAGAGGGGGTTCGAACCTCACCTACTCCTCTAGATTGCTACTAAGCGACTTACTCCCCAAACCTCACTAGAATTTAATCTTAATGTATGCCCGGTGGTCAGGGAGAGAAGAGACCACGAAAAGGAATTTTTACATATATAATGATCAGATGTACATACGTATGTTACAAAAGAAAACAATACTAAGTGATTTTATTTATAGTGAATGCAAGATAACACAAACTTTTATTATTTACATTAAAAGAATTCATACAATGTTTTATTAATAGTGTCACAGGCTATTTTCACTGCAACCGGATAGACATATTTGAAAAATCCATTGATCGTAATGATAAAAACAGACAAAATTTTACATTATCATTTCTTTCTTTAAAATATTCCAGCCAATGGAAGTGTTACGTAAAAGAAATCAAGAGAGGGAGAGATGATTCATTAACTCTGTGGTTGGAGAACATAGAAATAAATAGGTGGTCAAACTCAACTAAACACTTTGGACAGGTTTAAATCACCACCCTACTTATGATTTAAGAAGAATGATAAAGTGACCCCAGCAGGAATTTCCAGCTATAATTGAAACATTTCGATGATATTTTGAGAAAGATTTCCTAATAAATATAAATATATAAGACCATGCACACAGGCGATAGCATATAGTGGGCTGTGAGGCTCGAGACATAACAGTTACCAAGAGGTTACCACAAGACCGGATAGCTCTCCATCTCTAAACTAGGTTAGAGAGAAAAATGGAATCCGTTCGCTAAACGTGTGACCCGGATTCAGGATCGGAGTTTTTGTTGCTTATGTCCAGTTACGTACATTTAAGGAACTGAGATCGACATGAGATCCCAAACAATTTATTTATTTTTCAGAAGGTCCGAATGTAGGTATGTTAACCTAAGCAAACTTGGCAAAAGAAGCACTGTAATTTATGCTGAGCGGCCCAGTAGATCACCCGAGGCACGATACCATATAAATACGGCCAACGACCTTTAAATTTAAAAAAGAAACCCTCTGCAAAATATATATCTTAGGAAAGTTCAACTATCACTGAAAATCCGCAGAAAAATAGTAACTTCACCTTTATAAAATTTGAATTAATAAAAAGAACAAGTGGGCGGATATTTTATTTATTTAGTTGAAATTTAACCCATTTACCACTAAGCCAATGCTATTTAATAATTTTTTAATATATATTGTCAAAATGTACTCTCTCTTAGTACTAAAATATAAATGCGAACGTTTTATTTCACGCTCTTTAAAATATAACTTTAAATTTGTAACCCTTCATTGACTAAAATATACTGGCATTCGATAAGGATCTTTCTTTTATATGTATATAAAAAAAACTAAGTTAAAGTTTGGAAATTTTTATAATAGAATATCTAGCAATTTAAATCTTGATTTTAAAATAGAGTTTTGCACTTTCTATGATTTGCTTCCTTTTCTTTCTAAATAAATATTTATATAAAATAAATAACTTAATTATGGGAGTATAATGGCGGAAAGTTAAACGAAGTATTTTTCAATTAAATCAATAAGAACTATGGCCACCATTATATATAATAACCCCTCCCATTATGATATAAAAAAAAAAAAGAAAGCAATTAATGAAATATAATTTCACAAGATTCGAATACATAGATTTAAAAAAACATATATATAGAAAAGCATAAATATACATTGAAATTGCAAATTACAAAGATATTTTAATAATTTATGGGAACGTTACCGGTAACTAGATGGGTGGGTCAAAATGAGTTCATTTGATGTTTCCCCGCAGGTCTTCTCGGTTCTTCAAATTTGTTTTTCCATGTTTTTGAGGGCAGATTTTCACGGATACAGGGCAGATACTTTTGTTCTCTGGCTGGCTTACATGATTACGACTCCTGCATCAGGTACAGCTAAGGAGAGCGAAGGCAAAGAAGTTACCCCTGCATTTTTGCAGATCAACACATTTCTGGATTCTTTTATTTATGTGCTGAAAGAATAGAGTGCAGCTTGAAGTAAGTACAGCAAGCAAGAGTTCGCTACATTGTCCAATCTTTCAGCAAAATTTCTTCCAACAAAATTCTTAAGATTTCTCTCTGACCTTCAGCACAGGTTACCAGCAAGCATAAGACCAAGAACAAAAGAAAAGTTCTTTATTTATACCCTTTTTCCATTATGTTTTTAATCTGCTAATTAGTAGCGAATCATGCCCGTTGTTTCAAATTTTTCCTGTTATCTATTTTTATCCAATTCAGAAAAATGTTTTACTAATTAAATTCCTTTTCTTAATGGATTCTATTTAATTAAGAAATCCATCGAATTCTACCAAATATATTTTAAAAATAATTGCAATTATAATTTTAACTTTTTATATTTTATTTTATTAAATCTTTTAATTTAGGCAACTATTTGAGAAAACGATAAATTTAGTTTGAAAAAGAAACATACATTCACTGTGGTTGGACTTAGGGTCTTAGTTAGTCCACAGTGAATGGTGAAGCCAGCATATATATATATATGCACAGCTTCAGTATGGAGACAGAAAAACACTACAGATTTACTGTAAAATTTAGTTATAAATTTTAATTTTTATTTCTAAAATGGTCATCATGTATCTTAAAATTTTCTAATTTTAATGGATTTGATTTTTTTTTCTGTACATTTGGGGGAAGGGGGTGATAAGATATAATCAGTCATAACTACTCTTTTGTATTGCATTGCCAAATGTATACCATATAATACTAAACCATACATGCACTTTACTACTGTTACACAATGCTTTATTTACCACTCTCTTTTACAGTTTACAGTTTTGATTGCCCCAGAAATCTTCTTCAGAACTTTATATCTCCTAACCTCAAACTGCAACTGTAAAAGAGGGCGGTAAATAAAATATTGTGTAAGAGTAGTAAAGTGCATGGATGATTTAGTATTATATGGTATAATCATGTTAGATACAACCTAATTCATGGGTCCATTGCAAAAATAAATTTTAATTATATCATCCTAATACAAAGAATTCTAAATCGAATGTTTGATCATAGTCTCGGTCTTTATTGGAAACACCATTCTATCATTTTGCGCATTATTTTATTTCCTTTTATTATATCAAATCTGAAAGAGAAACCATCTTGTTTTGTTTTTTTTAATCAAGAAGAATTTTAGTGGGTGAGCAGAAAAAAAAATTGACTGTTTTTGTCATTTTACACTTCATTTGTAAGCTATTTTAATAACAGTTACGAGCAAACATAAGAAATGGTGATCATGTGATGTTTATTGGCTTAAAATCAATCCTACCTAATAGGATAGTGGTGGCTTTGGTTATTAAAGAACCAAAGACACCAAAATGTATAGGTACTGAACTGAGTTCAGACCTATTAAAAATATAATTTCAATTTGAAACTCATGGTTTTATAGTTAAGTGGAGATAAAAGGTGGCTGCTGGAGGGTTGCATTAGATCCTAAGATCTAGGTGCAGTGCTCTCAAATCCAAGGTTTTTCACTGATGAAGGCCACAAACCAGAAACTAGTCTGGGGATATTGGATGAGTACACTGGATGGGGACTTTATGCACAAGCCTTCTGGCATCCATTGATTGCTCTGGCTTGCACTGAGTGGCAATACGTATAGAGAGTTTTGCCTGTTTTAATAACTATTATAGTCAGTCATAATAAATTAAATGTCATCTTTAATCCAGTTGAATCAAAAGATGTTATTACAAAATTCTTTATCGACCTTGTCATTCCCTATAAAATTAGTGAACCAGATGAATCAATCTTGTTTGAAATTTGTCTCACTTCACCTTTAAGGAATTTATTGCCTAATTGTGAATGATAAACCTGCAATTCTTAAAAACCACAGAAATTCTGCTACATATATGCAAAGCCGTTTGTCTGTCAATTTCATCATTTTACAGACCCATTATCCTGTTTCCAAGATTCTATTTAATACTTACGCAAACTGAAATGGGTAAATTCTTTTAGTTGTCGTCAACCAAAATAATTTACACTTTGTACTCTAATAAGTTTTATTTAAATATTAATTATGATATGATTCATGCGTTCTCTTCTGGATCCAATCATTCCCACAAAAGGTTGGGATCATTTTTTCGCCATTCCTCTTTTGCTAACTTTATAATAATTAAGTTTTCATTTCAAAATCCGTTCTAATCTGCTTTCAATTATATACTATGAGTCTTGCATTGGTGGTCGAGAGGTCAGCGCGACTGTCTTGCACTTGCAGGCAGTTGCCCGGGTTGCGGGTTCGCGTCCCGGCCGATGCTATGACACTTTAAAAAAAAATTATATACTATGATAATATTGATCATCTTAATGGATAATTTTTTTTGTGTGTGAAAGGTACATTTTTGATCTCAACTACTACTGTCATGTGGGCATCTTCTCTAACTTAGTACTACTCTGTGTAGTTTAATGCGGTGTTAGGATCAGACTTTGAAGTGTAAGGTACGCAGATCGAGTCCAGCACTCCCGGAGTTCGAACTTCGTACGAATAACGCCATTCGATTATTTACTTTATTTTACTAACTCAACATTCAACATATTTAATACACACCTATCTTTTTTGGGTTCTTAAACTGTTATTTCAGAATTAGAGAACTATTTTTTTAAAAGTTGTTTCGTTACTATTTAAATAAATTGTATTTTTTTTATTAAAAAACAAAACAAAACACTGATATATATATCAGAGTGAAATGAGAAGATAACATTTAGTCTGTGCAACATATTTAGTTTTATAAAATTAGTTTACTTTCATAATCGAACTTTACTTTAGAATATTTAAATGAATAAAAAAGAGGAAAGTTCATCGGCAAAAATATTTCTTAGACAACTGAAATATAATATATTTATCTACGTATTTTTATCTAAAAAAAAAAAAATTGTTTTAGTTAAAGAGGAAAAAAAAACATCTTTAATGTTGCATCGTTTCTTCTTCTACAGAAGTTTATTTTTAAGATGCTAAGTTATTTTATTTTCTAATTTGTAGGTTACATTAAGTCTAATATGTTTGCAGATTGCTCGGGTAATTTGATTCCGCCTTTCCACTAATAATATATACACTCTACTAATCTCTTGATATAGATTGTAATAATAGATTATTATAAGTAATCTTAGCTTTTCTGATGCAGATAAGACTACAAGTTGAAAACAAATTTCTTTAATTTTTAAAACAATCATAAAAAGAGATTTCGTAGCAGGTATTATATTTTGTTTTCGCCAATAATCAATGCTTTTTATGTATATTTTGCCTTGCAATTCTGATTATAAAGACAACTTTTAAAATTTTTGTCTGTGTATATATATATGGAATGTCAAATTTGAAGATTAAAATTTTTTTACGCATTTTTAAATTGTGAAGTTTTTTTGATTAAAACAAACGCTTTTGGAGTTTTCAAGTAACACATTTTTGTGATATAAATTATAAATGATCATTATTTAAATTATATTGGAAGTAAAATACATTTTTTTAAAAGCTCTATCAATTTCTTATTATGGTGCACTCATCAAATCAGTGGATATTTCTACTTTTTGTAAAACTTTTAATTTTTTCTTAGTCTAAAAAATTGAATTATTTTGATACAACGTGCGGCATTTGCCAATGAAAAATAAATAAATAATTGAAAGAGTTTACGTGCGGCATTTGCCAATGAAAAATAAATAAATAATTGAAAGAGTTTATTGCTACGGAGTTTATAATAACCTCCTGGAATTGGTCTGATGACCATGGACTTCATCCACAGTCTGACGCTTTACCACTACGCTAAATTACGCAGGGCAAAGAATTCCTCAAAATTCTTGTTTTGCAGGGGAAATAGGGGCAAAAATGTATATACGGAAATAAAATAATTTTTGATTAATTAAAATAGTTGATTGCTGTTTCAATTGTTGGCGCCCTGAAAATGAAAAGAACAAAATATATATTTAGTGCATTATGTAAACAAGATTTGATTCTAATATATAATTTATTTATTTCTAAAGTACAGGCTTTTTTCTACCTGCACTCCAATATGTAATATATAGGGGGTTTGAATTCAGACTTTCACACGACCCTCAACTGTCCATGCTATCTCATACTGCTGACACACTTGATCACACACATGTTGAAAAGATATAAATAATCAGCAATACTCGTATTTTGTGCTAAACCAGCACTCATAAGTTGGTCCAGATTATCATCTCCACACATACATACAATCAATGCTCAGCTTAAATTAAGACTTGAGTCTGAAAATTCGGATTACATCATGATATCGATCATCAGGAAATGTTTTGTGCAAAAGTAATACCCTTTCAACACATAATATAAACGATGATGAAAGATATAAATTTGATAAAAATTGCATAAATACAAATCCCGATTGTTTAAATTGATTTAACAAGAAGATGTGCAATTTGATGTTATTTTTATTTAAACAAGAGTAAAAATACTTGAGCGGCATTTTAATGTTTTTACTTCAGATGAAGGGTTTCTACCATTTAAATAAGAATGAATATTGACTTATATTTTGAAGATGGAACATGGTTACATGAGCTTTGATTATTGTTAAAACAGGCAAAACTCACTATATAATTGCCACACACAACAAGCTAGAATAATCAATAGATGCCAGAAGGCTTGTGCACAACCCTCATGGCCTTCGTCAGTGAGGAGCCTTGGATCTGAGAGTACTGCACCTAGATCTTAGGGTCTAATGCAACCCTCCAGCAACCACCTTTTATCTCCATTTAACCAAAATGTATGGGTACTGAACTGGGTTCAGACCCATATGACTATATAAGCTGATGGGCTTGGATTGAAAACATTAAGGTGTTTTCAGTTTAAGACTCAGTTTTGTAGTTAAATGGAGATAAAAGGTGGTTGCTGGAGGGTTGCATTAGATCCTAAGATCTAGGTGCAGTGCTCTCAGATCCAAGGCTCCTCACTGACGAAGGCCATAAGGCAGAAACTAGTCTGGGGATATTGGATGAGTAGGCACTAGATGGGGGTTATGCACAAGCCTTCTGGCATCCATTGATTACTCTAGCTTGTTGTGTGTGGCAATATATATAGTGAGTTTTGCCTGTTTTAACAACAGTTGTACATAAGCATAAGAGGTGATGGTCCTGTGATCTTTGATTATTACGCAAAGATTAATAAATTTGAAATTGTGTAATAGCAATCATTATATTACTCAAATAATAAATGTACAGAATTCAATTAAAGCTAAATTAGCATTTTGGCATTTCATTTATATAAAGACAGTTGCAATGAATTAATCTCAAAAACGTTATCTTATATATAAAATCTGTATTTCCTCTGTTGTCTGATTGGTGAAGGTATGAATGTTTGTCCAATGTCATGTGGCAAATTCCCAATTACTATGTTTATACAAAAGAAGTAATTCCACCATTAATAAAAAATGCTGGGGAAAAAATCAGTACATGTGCTTTTAACTACAGAAATGTAGTACATATTTTGCAAAGGTCCCCAATCAGCCGCAGAGACAGACACAAATTCCAATTCATAATTTCATGTTAAGATACTCCAAGCTTCCATGGTCTATCAATCTCCTAATATAATTCTGATGAATGACATACTATGCATTGTTTAATAAAAAAAAACATCTTTAAAAAGAATGTTAAAGTAACCAATTAATAAAATATTATTACAAATACACCTAAACCTCATTTAGCAATTGGCTACTTAGCGATATTTCACAATAGCGATTATCATCAATTTGTACCCACTACTTCGATTTACAATCGATTATTCACTATAATGATCGGGGATTTTTTTTTTTTAAATTTAGAACGTATAAACTTAAAATATATATAATTAATTAATCTATAATACTATATACTGTACAGATAAGTGTTGAATGTGTTAGAAAAATTAAACTTTATTTAAATATAATGGATTATTTAAATAAAGTTTAATTTTTCAAAAGACATTCAACACTTATATTAGATGATGAAATAGTCCAATATATAAATGCAGTACAGTATTATGTAAAAATAGTTATTGATTTTGTAACTTCGTTAAAAATGTTGTTTATACCCAAGTGGTTTCGAATCAAAAGAAAAACATTTTAAAATGCCAATGTTGAATTAGAAAAAAATTTAAAAAAGAAAATCAGATTGCATATAAAATAAGTGTTAATGAATATATTTTTTTAATATGTACTTTATTCCTAAGTTAGTGTAATTTTTTAGCTTTAGGAACTGGCCAATTTTTTCCCCATAGACCCCCATTATAAATACATATTCTGTATATGATATTCTTGCTTAACGATGAGTTTTGGAGAACCAATTGCCATCGCTAAGGGGGATAAAGGTGTATTAATATTTAATAAAAAATACTACAAAAACAACAGGCTCGAAGGCCAACATTTTTATATCATGACATCAATAAATGGTAACTATTAATAAAAGTAAAAAAAATTATTACGATTAGTCATGATATGATTGAAAAATTGGAAAAAAGAATTTAAATTTTTTATTCAGAGGGCGCTGCAGTAAATACATATTTCCATTATAACATTCACAAATTTAACAGGTATATTTAAAAATGTAAATTTTAATTTAACTTTATTAAAATTTAGAAATTTATTTATATAATATTAAAATAATTTTGTTTAATTTACATTAAATCTTTAATACTAATAATTCTGTGCTAACATCCTTGTTCGAGAAGTTTAATTTTATTTATAAGTTTATATACTCTAAGCGCTTTCGAAATTTTTAGATTTCATATTCATAGCTGAGTGCAGTCAATGATAATGAGGAGGAGTATTGTAATTTATGTAAATTAGTTTGCTGTTCATTTTTTCCATAAGTCGTGGCATTTTCTTTGTTTTGATTAATTTGTCCATCTTTCTGAAATGGTGAAACAGGCGTCCTTCCTTTTTATAGAATTAGTACGTTATTTATGAAGTAGGTTTCTCTAATTTGTTAAAGCTACCAATTAAAAAAAAAATCCACGGCCTTTATAAGTCTGGGTACATTTGGTAGGTATATATTTTATAAGGAACATTTTAATTTTTAATATGTAACTTGAAATAAAAGTGTGGAATTTTTTTTCAAGTTATATATAAGAAGTCAAAATTATGATTGAAGGAAAAAAATATATACATTTTTTTTGTTTTTAAATGCATTATCCATCAAATTAGTGTATTATTTAATAAAATATTATATATATTAGTATGTTGTTAGTTTGCAATGATGCAGTCATATTTAAAAACCGGCAATCAAAATAATGTCGCCGTATTTTCAGTATTTGAAATTTGTGAGGACAGTATTTTAGAAAAAGCAAATTTTAATTTGACAATCTACTGAAATTAATTATTTAGTTCTTAATATTTTTTTTTCTATTTTAAATCTGTTCGGGTTCCAACATCTCCCTTCTCTATTTGAAAAAACCTAGTGATAATTTTGTCCAGTACTTCCATAATAGTCCAGCGGAGAGATTTCATGTACTTAGTTCGACAATATTTATTTGGAAAAATCATCTATAACTTTATTTATTGGTAGTGATACAAATGTCTATGCTTTTTTTATGAATAATTACCTCCCATCATATAAACATATAAAGATTTTTTGAAAAATAGCCATGTATAATTTTATTTAGTGGAAATGAAACAAATACGCATTTACATTTTTTGTGAGAAATGATATTCCAACAAGTAAACTTTTAATATCTAAATTTATTACAAGTGGTAACCAAACCAAAAATAATAATATACATATATTTAACTGTGCAATTCAGTCTGTTTATAAAATGTTTTTTTTAGAATCATTGCAGTGGACTACTTTTTTTACTTCGAATAATGTACCATTATGAGTACCTACTCTCTTACAACAATCCTGATTGTTTGTCCAAACTGTGGACATAAAGTGAGATATCATGGTCATAAAATTAGCAGCAAAACTAACATTTTGACTAATAACTTTCTCTTCATTGGAATATTATTTAATATTCACTTACAAAATTAATTCAATTCCTTTTTAAAAAATTGTTATATGTGTTTAATCCGGTCTTTATAAGCATATTTGTGTGTGCTGGTGACTTTCATTGCTGCAGAACTAATACGTAAGTACCCATTGTCCTTATTAGAAACATTTTATATTTACAATTAAATCTATTATATATCATATATTGATATTTGCATTATTTAATACAAATATAAGTTGCTAAATTGATTTTTAACCTAATAATGGCACTTCATCAAAACTGTAGCATGAGATATTTTGTATTTGAATTCATTTGTAAAATAGAAACATATTTTGGTTGAAGACCTTATAATAGAATGAAAATATGTTTGAAAGTAAACATTACACTTTATCAAAATTTTCTAAAAAATTTCTTCACCAGCATTTATGCAAGCAAATGTTGTTAGCGACCAAAATCGACTTCCACTTTTCCTGTAAATATATTTTTATAATTTGTCTTCTTAAATACAAACATTTTCAAATAAAATTTAATTTTAATCGAATATTTTTTTAAATATATATATATATTACAAAAATACAGTATTTCATAAATAAGCTTAATGTGCAAATTTTTTTTTTTTTTTTTAAATACTAACATAGAACACACTCAGGATTGCCAGGGCCAAATATTCCACCAATCAGAACCTTAGTGGCTTAGTTTGAGATTTAAATAAAGCATTACTTTCATATTTGATTTTTGTATGAAGTCTGTAAAATTTCAATTAATCATTTCTAAACAAAAAATGCACACAGTCTTATTAACATTATAAATAACTGCAAAATGGCAAAACGAAGCAGAAATGAAAACAGCACCATCATAATACCTCAAAATGAGTGGCTTTGAAATGAGTAGAATGAATGTGTTTAATTATTTGTAAGAGTATTTTAGTGAGTTAGTCCTGAAATTTAGCAAAAGTATATGTTTAAAAATATACTGATTATACATCACAGAGCTATTAAACCAATATCAAAACACATTTTGAAATTTGTCCCACCAATGCTGGTCAAACAGCTAGACAACACAAAAGATTGCATTACCACGGATATCTAACACATTCACAAACTACGAAGAAAATTTATTTGATAGAAGTGTGCTAAAAACAATTAACAAAACTTTAGGCAAATAAACTAATAAACATAAATTTCTATGAGTTTTTATTACAAATTGTGTTTTAGAAATATACTCTTATTGTGCTATGACATATTTGTGACAATGTCCATTTTTAAATATGAAATATTTAAAATGCAGGTATCAATTATAGTTATCAATTCTCATTTAGATCACTGCATAAGAACTAGCCTTTACAAATGTCCAATTTTAAAATCATCTCTTTATCTCATTTCATAAAATCCAATAATGTATCATAACATATTAATTTAGCTGAGAATCAGCATTTTTAAGTATCACAATAATGTTTATATGTAGAATTTTGCATTAGTAAATTCACTTAAATATATATTAGGTATTAATAATTTTTGTTAGTCATTTATTAGACTAAATATTATCCTCTTAATGAATGTTTCTCTGGTTTAATTTTCAGCAAATCACTCTCGTGGATGAGGGACTGCTTTCTATCTACTTTTAACCCCTTGTGGAGAGATGTAATCATAAATATATGACCAAAGACATGTAAAAAAGATGGCCTCCAACATGCATATTTAATGCTGAACCAGCACTCATTAACTAAGTGTTAAAAGCAGATAGAAACTAGTCTCTATCTTGCACGAAAGTGGTGTAATAAAAATTACACTATAGAAATATTATGTTTTGGATATATCTTAAATTCACAACCCCTCCATCCAGAAGAATAAAAATGAAATGTCCCATATCATAAGCTAACTCTTCATAATGTCTTAGAAAATATTACTTTACCTCAAGAACCAAAGACCCATGCTCTACAAATTCCAAACTTAATGCAAAGAGCAAACAAGTTTGAATATATCACTAAATAATTTGCAAACTAAATCTCCAAAGAATCAATTTAAATGAGGTTGTAAATTTGTTATTTCAGTGTCAATCTATTTTTGCCAGATAATTTAACAAGGTGAAGCTCTTCACTGACCTTTAGTTTGTTATATAGTAATAAGTCAAGTATTGGTAATTTTAATGCTGAAACTTATTACTAGTGGCAATTTTTATTTTTATACTCACTAAAACAATTTATAGTTTTAAATATTAATTTATATGAAATTTTAACAATTTTTAATGAGTTGGTAAGTCTGAATATATTACTAAAATAATTTCTAAGTTAGATTCCCAAAGAATTATTGTAAAAGAATTTGCAAGTATAACAAAAAAAGTGGGCAATTTTTACAAGTGCATTTAAAATGATTCTTTTGAGATCTATTTTGTGAATTATCTTAATAATGTATTCAGGGTTGCTTGTTTCCAGAATAGATTTATATTTTTAGCATTACATAATAAATAAGCTGTAAAATTATTTAAACGACCATTAAAAGTCATTAAAATACCATTCTGTGCATGGTATTTTTCTGCCACTTTTTTTAATTTTAAAGCTGTCTTCTCTGTATATTACTTAGATAATAAAACTAACCATGTTCAAGGCTAGATAGATATTCAGTGTAAATACATGAAAGTAGTGAACACTTAAAAAACAATACCAACAATCTTAATCTGTTGTCATGACAACCTCCTTTAAATGAATAAAGGTGAAAATCCACCTTTATCTATGGTTTAATAAGTTTATAAGGACATTAAACTTCTTTGAATTAATGATTTCACTATCTGTAGTCAAATTTCAATCTTTAGGGTCAGTTTAAACTTAAACATCACATGATCACATGCACAAGCCTTCTGGCATCCATTGATTGCTCTTGTTAGCACAAGATGGCACTACTATATGGAGAGTTTTGCTTTGTTTTGAATCAGTTTAAACTTATTAGACCGTAGATAAAAGTGGATTTTCCACTTTCATTGATTAAAGAAGGTTGCCTTGACAACAGATTGTGATTGTTGTTGATATTTCTATTGTTTAAATGTTGGCTGCTTATATTAACAATTTAGTAAGCAGAGGTTAATCACATTCTTTTTTGATATTTGTCATGCAATTTTATTTTTAAAAAGTTTAAACCTGACATGTATCCACCACTTGATTATATAATATAAGATTCTATTTCATAGAGATATAGAACTTTTTTCACATGCAATGGGTTGGGAGTTCACATTCTTTTGATATAAATAATTGAGCTTCCATTAATATAGAGATTATCTTGACAAAAAGATTCTCTCCTAATAACTCTGATATTTAAGTGGATTCTCATTGATGGACTAAATATGACTTTCGTTTATTCTCTCAAATAATTGATTATAAAGATGTATTAAGTGTCATCATGTATAAAATACCTTCTTTCACCCACATACCCTATTATTTTTCTTATTAGAAATTATTTAGCCCTTCATTGTTTATGATATTTTTGGCGTTTTGTGTTACCAATCATTGATTTCAGGTTATTAAAAGATTGCATTATTTTTTGTTATGCTTTTTATTTTTTTGTTGTTGTAAAATAGAATGCATTTTATTTGGAATAATTGCACGTTACCTTTGATAGTTTAGATTTTTTTTCATTTTGTATTGCTTTTGCCTCTTTACTGATTATGACTGCATGCTTCTACGTGTTTTAATTGATCATGTCACTGCGTTAGCTCTTCAAGAGCATTCAGTTTTTGAGATTTAAATTTAGGGGCAGTATTTTGTTTGCTTTTTTGTGATTCTTTACTGCTGATACAGAATTATCTTCAGTGGTTCTTAACCTGTAGTTTGTGGACCTCTGAAGTTTCATGATGTTATCATTGTGAGTGTGAATTCTTGAAGAAATATCATGGATTATTACAACTAAAATGAAAAGAAACTAGTGAATAAAAGGGTAAAAAAGGAAGTGCCTTTTTCATATGTCAAAGCATTGACTGGGAAGCGAACCCAAGCTGACTGCTTGGAAGGCAACTATGCTAACCGTTAGGCCACCAATGCTCGACAAGGAAGTGATTTGTTTGTGTGAAATTTGGTTTCTCCAATTTTCATTCTCCATTAAATGTAAATACAAGTAAAAGTTAGTAATTAATATAAATTTTCTATAGCAAAAAAAAAATACTCCTCACTTCATATAACAAGGCTGGAAAGGGAAAGGCCATTTCAGCCCTCTCATTAATTAAAATCCACCAAATACTATTAGGTATAGTTCAGTGTGTAGGGGTTACTATTATTATAATTGTAATTATTTAAATTTTTATTCCTAGTATGGTTTAATCGCTAGGAGGAATGACATTTGAGTACAAATGTTTATTATTTGGTTGTGAATTCTGACATATATCCTTATTTCCCCCTTTGCCCCCAAATATGAGTATCTTTATGATGCCATCTTTTGATATATGTTAGAAGTTTAAACCTGAACAAAATTTTGTTTCTCTATCACTGTGGCAGAGCCATTGATAAACGAGGAATTGCATTGTGAAAAATAGTTGCTAACATCGAAGTAAATTTTTATTATTCATTTTTATTAGAATGAATTCCTCCTGTAGTTTTGTGAGTGACAGATTCTGCAACTCAAGATATTCTAGCATTGTATAAACTCTGGGGTTATACCTCATCGAACTGCTTTCTTAGAAAAAATGGAGGGATATATGCCTTTGAGTACTGTTTACAAAAGTTTTTTTTTCTGGTTGGGGGGGGGGGATATTGCATGATCAGATTTTAATAATTTTTAACAGCATTCAAATCTGATTATCATTATTACTTTTATTAGGTGTAGATTTTTTATTATTTTTTAATAATGTAATGTGATTGTGTGTGTTTGTAGAAAATAGAAAGAAGTAATTTTTTTAAAAAAAAAAACATTTTAATATTACTTTTGCACCTTTGTATTTGTAAAAAATAAGTAAAATCTTTTTAATGTCTGCAAGGTTTTATCATTTTCTTATATCTTCTTCTTTACTTTTTTTTTCATTTCTCTTCATATATTCGTATATATTTAAATTAAAAAATATTAAGTAAATATAAGTAAGAAATAAGGAAAGCAAAGCTATAGAGTTAACATTAAATATGATTATGAATGATAATATATACATTAATATGTATATAAAATAATGATTATATGTTTAAATGTTGTAGCTCTGATGAAGACTGCAGATGATTGAAACTAAAAGCAAAATAAAGAAGGAATTATAAAAAAGATTGCATTAAAGTGTATATGAGGAGATCTTAACATTTTTTTATCATTTTCTTGTACGAATTAATCTCTTTTTCGTAGACACAGCTGAGCATGATTTGGATGTGGTATACCAGAATCGTAGCTCTTACTGATTGGATAGATGTGCTGCCCTGTTTATCGAGGAATAATTGTGGTATTGAGGAGTCCCCCATAAATAAGGCAGCACTATGATTCTGGTGTGCCACACCTAAAACGCACAGCTGTGTGTATGAAAGGACTAATTCATAGGAACAAAATAGTGAAACCTTCTTATTTGCAGATGTTAAAAACATTTTGCTAATTTATTAAAAATGACATTTTTAACAATTCTTATAGGAAATAAGAAAATGTTAAATGTTTTAATTTTATTGCTAAAAAAATATAGGCTTGTCATTTTGAATTACATATAAAAAAGTTTATAGTATATCTATAGTATGTGTTGTTTCAATACATACTACTTCAAGTATATACTATCCAAGTAAACAAAAAATAATGTAAATAAATTAAAGACAGTAAAATTTATAAATTGAATATATTTTATATGGGAGCAACCAACTTTCTAGTTCAGTGTATGTAATTATGTTTATTAATAATATTTATTTGGGGTATATAGAAAGTGCATATGTTTTATATTATCTTTTCTGAATTTTGATGTGGGATAATAATTGTATAGTAAAAACAGGCAAAACTCTCCATACAGTAGCACCACTCATTGTCTTTTTTAACAACAGTTATGAGTAAGCATAAGAACTGGTGATCATGTGATATTAAACCTATTTTTAGACAGTCACGGTTAGAAATATGGTGGACGTTTGACGGACTTTCCATCGATCAAATCGAAAGATTTTTATGTGAATCGAGAGCTTATACAAAGTTCCATAAGATGCTGCCCTCTTGTGAATTATTTTACAAGTAAAAAATCAATAAACCTGTCAGTTAATGTTAAACAAAGAAGAGAGGCAGACTTATCTTAGATCTGAATGGCTAATAAATTTTGACAACAAAGAAAATCTCTTATCAATAATGAAATTGCTTCAATTTCTTTTGTTTTATTTCGAAAGCAATAAACGAATGTTTTAGATCATTCTAAAAGGTTTTTTTGAAATATAATCATAAAATATGCTGAAAATAAAATTATTTAAGAAAATTAGTTGAAGCTGGAAATTTAGTACATATTCCTGCTTCACCTAGTGCCAATGTCATCAGCACTAGTCAGGGTTTGAACCCAATCTTTATTAACTGACACCCATCTCATAATAGGTGATAGTATATTTTAATCAATATTATAATCTTTTATATTTCATTAATCTTATTTTATGATTAACTAACCTTTTATAATAGTTTATTTATTTATAATATTTGTAAAAATGTATATTGTGTTTATTTTATTAAATTGAATTGAATCCTAGATATCTATAAAATGTTACAAATATTTCAAATTCTTTATTAAAGTTCATTTTCTTCAATAAATCAGTTGGTAACATTTTATATTTATCTTTTAATCAATGTACATTTGAGAATCAATTATTTAAACAATGTAAGATTTGTATGAAATGTTTTGTAAATTTCTACTTAGGTTTATGTCAAATATAAGTTTGAAAGTCATTGTACCAAATTCCTAAAATTTTTCTGAATAAAAGTTGCATTTTTGTTAATCTAAACCTTAATTAAATAGGTTTGTTAGTACAATGACTGATAAACTTAATATGCTTGTTATTGTTTTTGTAATTAGGAAATCAACCCTTGGGGCATGTAGGATTATAGATTTCCCTCCAAAGCACCAACCTCAGAGAACTGCTTAGAGCAATTACAATTGGTGGTCAGTATAGATTGAATCCTGTAGATAAGACCAGAACACATAAATAGTGAAAAATTTGATAAGAGAGGGATTATTATTATTGTTGAGTTTACTGAAGAGAAGTGATTAATCTATATACAAGACATCGTGCCTAAAAGAATGGCTGGCTAAAAGATTGACCGTGCTTCCCGGAGCTCTGTCTCACCAGCTCATCAATGCCATACAGTGCTGTCAACATCTAGCTGGAGCCTGTCTGTGTCAAGTAAACCTGCTAATACTCTGACTGTAACTGCCTCTCAAGCCGTGAAACATCTTCCAATAGGTATATTATTATAATCTCCAATTTGCTGCAAGCCACTAATTTTATTTCACTTGTTTAAATCAATATTAATTTATATATTTTATATATCTGTGTAATGTTTTTATATGGCTTGGTTTAAAATGCGTCTTTTAATTTTATTCAATTTAAAATATCAATTCTTATAAAATTTTACATTATTTTGATGCGGCAAATTAAATTAATTTTTGTTGGTTTGTTTAGATTATTTGACTTACTGAAATGACCAACTACAAAATTCAATGAGCTATTAACTTTAAATCCTCCCCCTGTTATTTTTTTTTAATTTAAAAATCATTACAAGAAGACTTCCTTCCATAAATTAATTAATAGAAAGCTCATTTAGTTTTGTACCTCATATATATATTTATTTGAATGATTGAAATTATTTTAAAAGTATCTTACTATTACCTCCAATTTAAAATAGCCCTGTAATTATTTCTGAAAGAATAAATAATTTTAGTGAATCAATTAAATAAAATTTATCATAGAATTTTATCAGTATATATATATATATTTCATACATATATTTTATTTGTCAGAAAATATTAAAATTATGATTTACAATTTATTAGTTTGATATTTAATGCCCGTCTATGTTAATTAAAGACAAGTCCTATTTTGTAATCTTCCGTGATGAGTGGGGAAAACAATTTTATATTTTAGTTTTAATTCTTGCCTTTCTTTTTGTAATATAATTTACTATTCATTCATTAATGACCTAACATTTCTGGGACTTTACAATATATCAGGGAGCCAATGATTTTAATCAGGATTTATTATTTTGTTAATGATACACTATCTATTTATATACGTCTAAGGCATTGTGTATTTATAGTTACAACCATTTCTTTATTATTGCTATTCTTGCTTTGCTACCAACCTCTTAGGACCTTCGGAATCTGACCAGTCCAACCTTTTACACTCCCTCAAAGTAGAGATAGTTCATACCAAGGGATCTTTTCGAACATTGCCATTAAGATGTGTATGCACATCAAAATATTATTATGATTATTTAGAGACATGCTTTGGCTGGAGGGCTAACATTTCTCTTATCTCCTGTACATCTCCGGAACTTCTTTAGCAAAGCCACCCAGAGGTTCATAGCAGACCTCATTTCTTTTGTTGTAATTTGTAATAGCATACCGCCCTCATCATCATTTTATAGCTTTATGTAGCAATCCTGAAATGCTCTCTGCCATGATGGCACGTCCTTCACAAACAAATTTCGTAATTAATTAAATCTGACTGTATAATTGTCAATTATTTATTTAAGAACTATTTTGCTTCCCACACTCATTATATACAAATGATTTTAAATGTAATAGTATTTTAAATGCATATCTTTCATATCTTGTAATATATATAAAATAGATTTGTAATCATTCAAAGAGGGCTAATAACATTTTATTGCTGATTGGTTTTTGGCCGACCAATTAATAAACTTTTACATTGTTTGTCAAAGCTGCATCAAAACGAATTAAATAAAATAACCAAGTTGTATAAACAAAGACTTAACTTATTTTGTACTAAATTCTTTAATAAATTCCTATAATATTGTCATTTAAATAAGCTTAGTTTGTCATCACTCCCAATCTCTAAGGTTAATTACTCTATTTGTTTATAATATTTATTTGATGTAAATTCACTTCTTTATAATGTTGCCATAAAGAATTATCGTTATTACGGTTCAAACCATTAGTAATCGATCAAACCATATCAGTACCGTTCTGCAATTGTCAGAATCCATTAAATCATTGATTTTTCATATAAACCCTCTTATTATTTTGAGTCTCTATGTGAACCATGACCTCCAGCTGGGACGGAATAAAACCAAGCACTGCTAGTGTCATCATAAATGTTATCCATTAGTCAGAGAGGCAATAATTTAGGCAAATAGGTTAGGATTCATCCTTGTCCTGACATATGTATCTTGTGCATGGTTGGATTCAAGGTACTTTTGCTTGGATTATTGGTCTTGTTGAATGAATACACGATTTTGACCGGCACATAGTTAAGATTTTAACAAAAATTAACGAAAAATATTTACTTTTTCTGCAATGTAAAACTGTCAAATAAATCATATCATCCCGTAAACATTTTGATTCATTTTTCAATTTTGTTTTACGTTTACTGTTTGTAAATATTTCTACAATTATAAAGAGAAATTTATTTTTGAAAAAACTTTCATTTACTTTCATAATCTGACAAATTATTAATATACTTTTTATAAACGAAACTAAAGTGAATATATTAATGAAAGTTGAATATATTTTGAAGATTGAATTTGTATTTTGACAGTTCACTTTGTGAAATTGGCCAATTAAAACTTTAGTTTTTTACCTCAGCTGTCCAATAAAATAATCAGCAATAAAGAGGTTAATTGTGTAGTAAAATGTTTTTTAAGGATAAAGCCAGAAATTTTATGAAATTTAGGAAAATCCATAAAGTATCTTTTTTAAATGGTAAAATATATTGTGATAGAAAAAAAAGTAGAACATTCTTATGTTGCATCACAAAACTAAAAGTTTCAAGTGTTTAACTGACAATCCCAAATGGATAATGGTAAGTAGACTAAAACAGGCAAAACTCTATACAGTAGTGCCACTCAGTGCCAGCCGGAGTAATCAGCACTAGATGGGGATTTTGGCATCCATTGATTACTCTGGCTGTCACTGAGTGGCACTAATGTATGGAGAGTTTGCCTGTTTTAATAACAGTTATGTGCAAGCATAAAAAATGGTGATCATATGATTCTGAAATTAATATAAATTTAAAAACGTGAAAGCAATTAGAAAGACTGATAACCAGACGTAATAATTGAAGAAAAAGAATTTAATCCAGAGCATGTTTAATTGCTATGAAAACCTGTATTTCATTATACAGTACAGTAATGAATAATATTTCTGTAGTACAATTTCTCCTACACCACTATCACACAAGGTAAGGATTGTTTTCTATCCGCTTTTAACACCTTGTGGAGAGGTATAATCACAATCATGTGACTAAAGACATATGCAAATTATGTTTGATCACCAAAATGCACACTATGCTCAGCCAGCACTCAATATATGTCTTGATTGTATGTTTATAATGAAACTCCTTTACAATGTGTTAAAAGCAGTTAGAAACTAGTTCCTAACTTGTGTGAGAGTGGTGTAATGGAAATTACACTACAGAAATATTGTTTATTAAGTGAATAATCTCTAGTCTAGTGAATAACTAATAAAAGTTATTAATCTGCTTCCATCAAGTGGTTTGTATGAAAGTTGTGAGGGTGAAAAGTTTGAAACTTATTAATTAAACTATAGTGATTGATTATCTGCACATACTGAACAATGATAAAGATATGTGTAAGAGATTGTGGTCTAGGCTGATGACTGCTGGTTCAGCATGTAATGTGCACTTTGGGGATCAGAGATCTTTTTCATATGCCTTTGGTCATGTTAATGATTACACCCCTTATAATATGTTAAAAGCATATAGAAACTAATTTCTATCTTGCGTGAGAAAGGTATAGTGGAAATTACACTATAGAAATATTCATTAAGTAGATAATCTTTACGCAATGAATGATTAATAGAGTTTATTAATATACCATACAGTAAATTATATTGGCATTGAGTAAGATTTAAAAGAAGTAAAATTTAAAAAATCTCAACTGATGTAATTTAGTTTTTTTTTTTATTAGTTAGTATAATATATATATTATATATTGTATATGTACAATGAAAGCTATTTGTATTTAAAATTATCTATTTTATTAAAGTAATGTTATTGGAAAGAATGTAAGCACATACAGATTACTGTCAGAGTAAAAACTCTTAATGATAATTAAAGATGGCAAAAATAAGTTATAAAAAATAGAACTTTGTACCTCAAAAGTAAGAAAGAATGTAGAAGATTATCAGTGGTAATAACACAAAAGATAAGAGGATATGCACAGAAATGTCAAAATGGTTGTTTGTATAAAAGAAGCAGACACGTTTTCATTCAGAAATCCCTCTCAATGCTTAAGGCAATGAATGCAAGATTGCCAGTGGACTTATTACAGGATGAGATTGAATCTATTGACATGCTGCCACCCATACGAAGTAAGTGAGCCATGGAGCTGCTAGCATATGCCACCAAATTCTTCAAAGTTATGGCATCAATTATTGACAATACTAACACTTACTGGCAAGTTTATAAATGCATTTAAAGCAACTACTGAGCTTGATTTATCTACCAGATTACTAATCAGGAAATTAAAATTTTGCTACTTGGAAGCCAAACAGATTGATTTTATCATAAAATTTAATTTGAAAGCCTTGCCAATGAATCATTTTTTGGTAAATCATAGAAATCTCTCTAAAATAGAACCACTATGCAGCTTATGTAAAGTAGCGGATGAAACTATTGGACATATTTTTACTGCTTGCCCATTTTTGAGTCCTGCTAGACAAAATATCATAACCAAAGTACTTCCAGCTAACATGAAAATTCTAAGAATCAAGGACACTATAACAAATGATGTTTTTGCTGCGATTAGAATGGGAATGTTCCTGCTTTATTCCATGTGGTTAACTAGGAATTATTTTGTTTTTAAGCAAGGAAGTAAAGAACCATGGGAGATATGTAAAAAGTTTGTTCAAAGGACTATGTTCAGAGAATGCTTATTAAGGCCGGAAAAGCTCTTTGGGGACACTTGGGGGCAATTTAGACCACTGGATGACGAGCCTATTCTCAGGCATGCTAATTAAAAATTAATTCAAGGTTAAAAAATAAATGGTGCAGTTAGATGGAGAATGACAAAGGATCACTGCCAATCAAAATATGTACTGCACAATGATCACTGGCTAAGTCATTAAATGAAGAGCCAGTTGTTCTGATATAAAACTAGTTACATAATAATTTTAGACTAAGTTTGAACGATAAGCTTCTTGCTCTGATAATGAAATTAATTTGTCATAATAATAACTAATGTATCAAACAGTATATTTTCTAATTTGGAAAATTATTTACTAATGATTGTTATAATAAGTGTAACAAATCTAAACAAATGTATACCAACAAGATTTATATTGTAATTGTACGTATATTTTCTTTAATAAAAATATAAAAAAAGGTTAGAATTGCTCTTTTACCTGCGTTTTTCTGGCTGTTTTTTATATGCAGCATTTTCGAAGCCATAATAAAATGCTACTATCCAGAACTACTACGATGAATCTAGTCTCCATGTGTAAATAGAAACAGATTGTTCACTAGCACCTTCTCTCACAAAAGTCACCAAAAACTTGGTCTAGCCTTGCCCTAAATACGGATAAGAGATGCCAAAAGTGTTGGCAGAATGAAGCTATACGACTCATAAAAAATCTTACTGGGAAGTCAATGGCCATATTCGAATTTATCGAAATAAATCAAAAAGATTTATGAACTAGATTTTTAAAAGTTAAACTTCTAATTTAGTAAAGAGAAAGAACAGATATGATTTTATCCTTAAAAGTGAAGTGAACTATTTGAATTAAATGATTCCTATAATTATCTGATTATGTATGTGTGGTCTTTCCAATATTATAATTCTTATTGTTTAAATATTTAATGTGTGTTAATAATTTTTTTACTAATAATATAAACCTTTCATTGTATATGCTGAATTTTAGTTTAGATTTTATTATTAAGTTTAGAGAATTGTGTAAATTACCTTTTCCAATATGCTTGATTAAAGCCTGGGGAAATTTCTTATAATAAATTAATTAAGTGATGGGGAAACATAATTTCCACTCTTACTGTTAATTATTTGATTTGTAAGTCTCAACAAAAATGTGATGAGAGTTAGAAGTCTACAGCTCTTTTAAATAAATTAAACTAACTCCATTGTTAATTCAAATTATAATAATCATAGGTCAGTTAATAAGGAAACATAACTATATTCTTGAAATATCCACACCCTACTGGAATGGACCATTATCATTAAATAGTTTGGCTAACTAATACTTTATAGTGCACAATAGAAGACCTAAATGCAAAATGGAGAATGTTACAATGTACACTATAAAAAATTTTATTTTTATTTTTTAATGGATGTAAAAGAGCGAACAAAGTCAATTTATTTGCAATTATACTTTCACTATTATTTATTAATAACTTATTATTTTTTAATGCATTTATATTATAAAATCATGTTTAAAGTATATACATATATTATCATGTCATGCATATTACTTTTAAAATACTTCCTGTCAACATTGTTAGACTGAACAGCTGGATGGACGGACAACCCTGAAATATTGCATTATCACTTAACATATGTACAACATTTGAAGAAATTCTATTGGATAGAAGTATATTTATAATTGGCTACTTTTTCAATTGTAAAATATTTCTGTATGTACATATGAAGATTATTAATCATCTTTTTACATGATCTTCACAATCTTCACATGATGGAGCAAATTCTTTTGTTTGTTTGTTGTTTTTTTTTTTTTGGATTTTATGGACTTGGAAGATTTTAATTAAAAATTTTCTTCATTTTTTTTTCAGTGATTGTATTATTCTACTTTTATGGTCTGCCCTCTAGTCTTCCTAATTTTTATGTCGTAAAATCTAACCTGTTATCAAAGTTATAGTAATGAATGTGTGCCATGTGTTATATTCTTAATAACATATTTAAACCTCGAGAAAAATAATAAATTTTGGTATGTGGTGCCACTTGTCTAAATATAAATCTGCCTGAAAGCAGGAAGGATACAAATAATAAAGTTGTGAAAGAATAAATATAAGGAAAGTGATTATACAGAAAGTGGGTTATTGATTTTTTATGCTGGGTTTGGGAAAAGATAAGATGGATTTAGATATAATGGACATAGAGTTAAGAAAGATTATGTTGTGGAAATGAGATGGAGCAGGATATGGGAAAACTTAGATTGGTGAATGGAAAGGGAATGCAAAGTGGCTAACATGTTTCTCTGGTTGCTGAGAGATTCCTGACTCCATATAAAAAGTCACAGTGCATCACATCACATCACAAATCTAGAATTAAATAAATTATGTAAAATTGCGTTGATTGATGAATTGTGAATGGAAGATGGTGTAGATTTAATTTTTATTGAGAGAAATTAAAAATAAAAATGTTACTAAAGTCATACTTTGTGAATGAAAATTGATTAGTAAAAATAGTTTTAATTGGATTATGTTGAAGGAACAACAAACTTGTTGAGCAAGAGAAATCTTCATATCTTTTCAATGTGAAGTGTTATATTTATTAATTTAGTTATAAAATAAATACATCTGGGTCTCGTTTTATGTGGATTATTTTAATGCGATTTTGAAGTTATGCAATTCATGTTTCTTCTTAATATCTTTCATATTTCACTATATTTATTAGATATCAAGAAATTTAAATTATTAATAACTTATTTTGACTTGAAATACTTTTTTTCCCCAAAAATATAACGTTATATTAGCAGCTAATGTGAATATGGACTGAAGTTGTATTTAGAACTTACCTTCTATGTAAATAACCTATTTATGCTAAAGAGTAAATAATAATAGATTTATACTTACATATAAAAATATCACAATAAATATTCAAAAAATTTAAACCGTATTTTGTTATATATAACAGAAATAAATAATCTTTTAGATTTTTAAAATAAAAAATGAAGATTTTATAAACTGAAAATAATCTTTCTAAAGATAATGTATAATCTTTTTGTTTTGATTGCGATTTTATTTTTTTAATATAGAAACAGAAAACCATTATCACAGCACAAGACTGAAACTGGCATTAGTTGTATATCACATCATGAATAAAAATAAAGTGGCTAACAGGTTTCTCTGAGCATAATTACTGAGAGATTCTTGACTTCAGTTAAGGAGAAGCCACAATACATCACATCGAATCTGATTTCTTACCAGTTTACAAACGAACGCTAGCAGTAATGATTAAAATATGTATGAAAATGTAAAATTAAATACTGTAGTTAATAAAAAAAGTAAAAAAAAGTTTGTCTTGTATTAATTTTTTTCAAATATTTGACATTTTTTATTACTTATACTTTATTTGCTTATTTTTTTAATGTGAATTTTAAAGTAATTGTTCCTCATTGCTTTGCTTTTATGCGAATTCTGAAAATTACAGCACCTATTCCCCATTTTTCAAGGTAAATTAAGTCTATTTTTGTGCGATTTTTTTTAATGCGGGTTTTCTGTGGAACCTATCTACCACATAAAATGAAACCCAGGTGTAAAAGTAAGTTCTGTATCAGTCTATTCTCATTAAAATCTTGATACACTTGGTCTCTTTGCATATTTTTCAAATTATTATTAAGTAATATATTAATATCAATCTTACAATAAAACTTATAATATGGTGTCACATCTCAGGAAAACCTATTATCTTAACTATTGCTTCTACGTGCAATATTTTAATTACACGTGGTATTAAGACCCGTAAAGAGATGATTGAATATTTCATTATTATCCTTGTAGGTAATTTTTTGATTGCATTTGGTAAAATGTCATGTCTTAGAATATTTCACTACTAATTACATATACAATGCTCTGATTAGCCTTGACATGGTCTTATATGTTAGGAAAAGAAAATTCTGTACATTTCATTGTTGCTATGGATGTAATTCTTTGATTTATTTTATGCTGCAACTACAAGTATAAAATTAGGACTGTGTTGTTAGATGTTTTATGTGCCTGTTTTAAATTCCAAAGCAAAAACTTGCTATTAATTCAACTTTTAGCTCATGGGGTTTTCACCTGCATTTCTTCACATGAAATTGTTTAGAATGAGGGGATTGTGAATATATGGATTACACTTTTGAAATATTAATGCTTGATTTATCTACCATTTAAGATACGGGGTCAGATAAAAGTGGTAATTTGGACCATTCTTTGTTTGCACTAATAAATTTCCACGGGCCTGACAAAGATGGCATTGATAGTAAGTTTTACAAATTATTATAATAAAATGTATCTAGACTTGTTCTATGACTAATTTTATTTTAAAAAATAACATGGAAAGTGTGTAATCATTTTGAAATCGCTCCAAATGTGTATCCACTATGGCAAGATTGATATGAGAGATACATTTCTTCACGGTCATTTTTTGGATGCAACTTATTACATTTCAATTTGAATTAAAAATTGAATTTTAACATTTCAAATAATATTTTCATTATCTGAACACATGCTTTAACAAAATTTGTCTTAAAAATAAAGAAATTGGTAGGAATAATTATTTTTATTAAAATACTTTTTTTAAAAATTTGAAAGCAAGAATAGTCTTTTGTTTAGACTGATTCAGATTGATTTTATGAAAAAGTCTATAACTAATTTTAATTTAAAGTTATTTGTATATATTAAAATGTTTTTTTTTTTTTAGTTTCTAGGTGAAACTGAAGTGGACCAACCTAAAGGAATTGAAGTCATAAAGAATGCTATTACAAAACTAAGGGTGAGTTTCTTCAATGTCTTTCTTAGTATTTTAAGAGTATTTAGCAAACTATAGTTAGTCACTAAATTGCTGGGAAGGGAGGGGGGGACAAATCTAAATCATTGTCACTCAGTTTGATAACCATAAAAATCTTCATTGTTAGATGCATATTTGTATATATTTAAATTGGATTAGATTGAATAAATTATTTTTACACTTTTGTTGCATGTTAGATATGTATGTCATACTTCGAAATTAACTCATGTCATTGTGATAATATGTAATTGAAATATTCTCAAACCAGAACATAAGACAATAATTTTTATAGATAAAAATCGGGTCTGTCTTAGCTTTTTAGAAAGTTGTCTGAAACGCTTAGGCCATAAAGAATTAATCTTTAAATCAATCATGTGATTTATTTACTAAAGATATTTTAATTGATTGACATCACTAATTGATATGTCTGATAGTTTTCTCAATTTAAACATTGTCAACACTAATCCTAACAAACGAAAATAATTAATATAGAATACTTCCAGTGTTAATATCTATAATGTCATGATTAATGTGTGGGACTGTTACAATAGATAATTGAAATACTCTCTGTACCACATAAAAACATTTTTTATGAGAAAAGATAGGTCTATTTTTTTTTGTTATCTCATTTATTTATTCGTAGTATGTGTATATGTGAAAAGTCTCATGGCATAGTGATCAATATAGCTTCCTCTCATATCTGCAATCTGGGGTTTTGATTAAAAGTCAGATAGACTTTGAGGAAAATTTTCAGATTTTGAACATTCTTAGAATATTTTTTTAAAATAGTCAGCTCATAACAAATCCAACCATTCTCTAATATTAGTCACTCAACAATTCTGGCGAGCAATGCCTTCTTTACTATTCCTCAAAAGCATTCTTCTTTACTTTACTGTTATGTTGTAAGCTTAAATAATCAGTGATTACAATTATCAATGCAAATTAACCTCTATCTCCCAGTGTGATTGGATCGTGTTCAAAATGTGTTTTTTTAAATGTCAGGCTATTACCTTGATAACAAAAGAGGAGTTTAAGATGATTAAACAGATATTGTATTCATTCCAAATTTAAATCCAAAGTCCTAACTTGTAAAGGCAAAATTCAGAAAATAATCTAGCAATTGATTAAATTGTGTTGTTAATTAGCAAGCTTTGATTACTCAAATCTACACTAGAGAGCATTACAGTAGTAAAAATGCTTGTTTTTCATTAAAAGTTGAAATAATAAAGTTGTATTAATAGTCTCTGTGCCTCTATAGAACATCTTTGAAAGAGAGGGTCATTATGTCCCAACAGACAATTTAAACTATGTTCTACCCTTTTTTTCACCTGTATATATATATGGTTATGAGCATCAAATCATTGTTGACTTCTGGAAATCATGTGATGAGATTTGTTCAGAGTAAAAAAAACATAAAAACAGCATCACATAACTTTCTCACAATTAATACTTTGCATAGTCTAATCTATACATTAGCCTTAAGATTATCAGGTTCCTAGAGTAATGAGAAGTGCTAGATTACATATATCCATCCAACTGCCATTATGAATTGGATTATCGGCTTTAAATCAAGCAAAACTACTTTTGAAACATTCAAAATGGTTTCAATTATGTACGACAATGAAAACATAAGAATGTTTTCAAATGGTTTGCAAGATGATGAGAAGGAAAACACTGATGTCAGTCTGTAAAGATACAAAACAGTCGCATTTCACACCATAACTCACAATTTAGACATGCTAGAATGTTTAAATAATTGTAGCTAGCAGTTAAACTCTGCAGGAAACATGATAGTGTATTTAATACATTCAACAACAATGGAACAAAGTTAAATTTTGTTTTAAGTTGGACAAGACCACTGCTGAAACATTTGAAATGATTCAAACTGTGTATGGCAGTGAAGCCGTGAGTCACAATAATATTTTCAGATAGTTTACAAAATTTTGGGGTGGCAGGAATAATGTTGAAGGTGTATAACACCCTGTCACATTACATGTGGTAATATGTGTTCCAGTCATGGAAACACTTTGAATTTTTGTAGTAAATAGCTAAACTATGTCACTACCTAATGTTAATACATAGATGGCGCTGCATGTCAAATGGAGAGAAAACCGTTAATAATGTTTAGTCATTTATTTGACTAGAGATTATCCAATAATGAATAACATTTCTGTAGTGTAATTTTTGCTACATCACTCTTGTAAGGGAGGGAATGGTTTCTATCTGCTTTTAACACCTTGTGGAGGGATGTAATCATGAGCATGTGACCAAAGACATGAACCAGTACTCATCAGTTGTCCCAGTAATCTCTTACACATATCTATCATTGTTCAATATGTATATAAAGATAGTAAATTCCTAGTTTAATTTATATGCAAATGATAAAGATATGTTGTAAGAAGAGATTGTGGTCTGGGCCAACTGATGAGTGCTGATTAAGCATGAACTCTGCATCTTGATGATGATAGATCTTTTTCACATGTCTTTGGTCATATCTTCATGATTACATCCTTCCACAAGGTGTTAAAAGTGGATAGAAACCAGTCTCTACCTTACTTGAGAGCGGTGTAGTGAAAATTGCACAATAGAAATATTATTCAAAACCGGTCACCTTTTTACTTGGATACGCTGTATATATTTGTAATACAGATAGTTTAGTGCCATTCTAGTTTTCAAATTTGTTCCTTTTTTTCTTTTTTACTTTTATATATAAAATATTAAAAGTTAATATGTTTTTAAGGATTTACATTTTAATAATTATTAACATGGGATCAGATTCACGAGATATTTGAGTTAGGCGGAAATGTTCAAATATCTAGGAAAGTTAATGGAAAAATATATATTTTATTATTAATCTTCAATATTTTTTTTATCAAATGTAAAATAATAATTAATTAAAATTATAGAAATAGAATTGCACGCACATACACACCTCATTTTAATATATATATATATAAGATTTCAAGGAGCAAGATGATTTTTAAAAAATGTAATTTTAGTAAAATATTGAACTTTTTATGACTATATTTTTTTATTTAAAAAAAGGATTAGATTTAAATAGATATTAAATTAAAAATGTTCATTAAAAGTTTATTAAATACAGTAGAGGAGAATTAAAAAATTAAATAATCAGATTTGGGAGAAAAAATATTAAAAATATTCTATTATATATATCTAATATTAGAAGAGAAAAAAATATTCAGAATATTCTATGTAATATTGCTTATATATAAATCTAATTATTAGGAATATGAGGTTTGTTGAATTGATTAGAATAAGATGAGAGCCGCAATTGTTATTTTTTCTATAAAGAGAAATTTTAAACATGAATTCAAATATATAGTTTAATAAGAGCCTATAGGCATTCTTGATTTAAACCGTGTTACAACTTTTATTTGTCGTGTTTATGCGTCTCGTATTTTTCTTCAGATGTTTCTGTACCTTTACATTAGCTGTTCTGCAAAATATATATTTTTAGTAAATGAATATAAATGCAGTATCAACGGTATAGGGGCACAGAAATTGGCAAGTAGTATATTAAAGAGGATTTGAACACAAACTTTCAGCTTTTTTTAGCTATCCACTCCATCTTATGTAATTGATACACATGACCACATGTGAAAAAGATAAACGATCTCCAATATATGTATTTCGTGCTGAACCAGCACTCATCAGTATATTAAAAAAGAGAGGAAAGCAATTCAACAATATTTGCAAAAATTGCGAAGAGGAAAAGGTAGGAATGGTGTGGTAGAAAAGAGTGCATGAATTATGGAATAGAAAAACAATATAAAGATATTTTTTTATATAGGAAGTAGACTCATGTTGAAAATAATAAGAGAAAAATTTGCTCTTAGAATGCTTTATATCAGGGTTCCCAATCTGGGTTACAGGAAGCTTGTCCAGGGGGTACAGTGAATAGCAGGTAAATAAGTATATTATGCTATTAATATATTCCAAAAATAGTTATGTTATCAACATTTTTGGGCTATTCCATATTGGTATTGTCTGTGAGCTACACCAGCAGCATTTCAGGTCTCTTTTCAGACATGGACACAGTGAGTTTTGCATAGATTCTTTTCGCACTGCAGGGCTTAACAACTCAAAATTCCTGGTTAAGATTTAAGATAGTGAAATTGTCAGATTGGTATCCCTTTGAGGCTCACCTCTGTGGCATTTGTACCTCTTGTGCACGCACATAACATACTGCATGACACATTCCCCAACTACTTGTTATAATCCATAGAGGATACCAGATAATTTACTAAAAGCTAAGGGAATATAGGAACCATAAAGGTGACTGAAATTGTTAGCTTCATTAGGATTGGGATTTTGAGGACATAATGGTAGTGCAGGAAATTTTATGTGTTACTTAGGATACTTAGCGTAATATTTATTAAAGCTAAAACTTAAGAATATGCACCTGAAAAAACAACAGTAGGTACCTCTGCAAATCTTTAACACAAGATTTATTTAAAAGACAAGATTTGCAGAGGTCCCTATTGTCATTTTTTCAGGCGCATACTCTTAATAAATATTACGTTAAGTAATGAGTATGCACTTTATAAATATAATTATTACAACTTTAGGATACTTAGCTAATTTTGATATGTTTTTGAAAATTCACTTAGAAACTTACAATAAATGTGGTAAAAGACAATTGAATTATCTTTCTAATACTGACAAATTCATATATGTAATGGCTGCTAACATAAAAAATACAATTTTTAATTTTATATCTCACTTTGCATTCAAATAATGGACTAGTTCTGATTCTGTCATATCTAGATCAGATTGAGCATTTACTGACATGAACCTATGCATATAGATAGATAGATAGATAGATAGATAGATAGATAGATAGATAGATAGATAGATAGATAGATAGATAGATAGATAGATAGATAGATAGATAGATAGATAGATAGATAGATAGATAGATAGATAGATAGATAGATAGGTAGGTAGGTAGGTAGGTAGGTAGGTAGGTAGGTAGGTAGGTAGGTAGGTAGGTAGGTAGGTAGGTAGGTAGGTAGGTAGGTAGGTAGGTAGGTAGGTAGGTAGGTAGGTAGGTAGGTAGGTAGGTAGGTAGGTAGGTAGGTAGGTAGGTAGGTAGGTAGGTAGGTAGGTAGGTAGGTAGGTAGGTAGGTAGGTAGGTAGGTAGGTAGGTAGGTAGGTAGGTAGGTAGGTAGGTAGGTAGGTAGGTAGGTAGGTAGGTAGGTAGGTAGGTAGGTAGGTAGGTAGGTAGGTAGGTAGGTAGGTAGGTAGGTAGGTAGGTAGGTAGGTAGGAAGGGAGGAGCGGAGGGTAGGGCGGTCTGGTAGGTAGGTAGGTAGGTAGGTAGGTAGGTAGGTAGGTAGGTAGGTAGGTAGGTAGGTAGGTAGGTAGGTAGGTAGGTAGGTAGGTAGGTAGGTAGGTAGGTAGGTAGGTAGGTAGGTAGGTAGGTAGGTAGGTAGGTAGGTAGGTAGGTAGGTAGGTAGGTAGGTAGGTAGGTAGGTAGGTAGGTAGGTAGGTAGGTAGGTAGGTAGGTAGGTAGGTAGGTAGGTAGGTAGGTAGGTGGGTGGATGGATGGATGGATGGATGGATGGATCGGTAGGTAGGTAGGCAGGTGAGTGGGTGGATAGGTAGGTAGGTAGATTGCATAGCAATGGCAGAATACACCAATGGGCAATGATACTCACTGAATCTGAATATCTTTTATTAAGGATGGAGATCTGGCAATAAATAGTCAGTCTTTTTGAAGATAGAGGCAGAGAGAACTACTGTTGAACCTGAACAGCAGTATATATATGTTCTCCAGAGAACTACTGTTGAAACCTGAATGACAGAATTTCACATTCTTCAGACAATAGTATTTAAGCTAAATGGTTGATGCAACGGGGCAAGTCCAGGTTTAATACTGTAAGCTGCTAGAACCAAACAATGTCACAAGGGAAGTCATCGTAGCACAGCTGGAAGTATCCAGGGACCTTCTCATGAGGCAGGCTAGCCAAAGTGCAGCTGAAAGTTGTAGGGCAATTTGCTGTCCCTTTCGTAATTCACTGCAGAACTAGGAGGTATATCTCACCAATAATAGCAGATGGAGTATATTACACATACAAGTGTATATTTTATTATTTATATTTCTGTAATAAATATTACTTAGAAACATATTACACGTCGTTTATGTTTACATGAGTCTGTTGTTATTAAACCACTTATATAATCCAGACCAAAACATAATATTAATGAAATCAAACAGGCCAAATGTCTTTCACTTATTGTTGTACTCCTAACATAGGTCACCCAGAGCAATTATTATTTATTATATGATATTTAGATTAAACAAAACTAATTCAGGAATATTTCTTGCCTTTCCTACATATTGAAAAGCATGTCACTAATTACTTAGAAAGTATTATAACTTCAAAATGCAGACATTATGTCCAACAGGTTACAAGCGAAAATTAAGAACTATAGTAAAACTGCATTTTATGACCCTTGTGTGGCTCATAACCTAAATTTAGGGGGGGTCTGCTGCCGAAGCTTGTCGAAAGCATTCCATTTCTTCGATTTTATTCAAAATTTATTTGTATTTTTCTCTTCTTCTACAAAGAGATGGATATTTTAATGAAAGCATCTACAAAATGAAATGTAACATTTTTTTAAAAAATGTGTTCTTTTATATATATATGTTAAAGCGTTGACTGGGAAGCGAACCCGGGCCGGCTGCTTGGAAGGCAGCTATGCTAACTGCTAGGCCTCCAACGCTGGACAAAATGTGTTCTTCAAGGTGGTTCTCAAGAGCAGATGCAGTTTTAGCTGTAAAGATAAATTTTTGGCCATAAAATAATATATTTAAAAATTTTGAAGATTGTAATGAAACATTTGTTAGAAAATTAGGAGCTCAAAAAGCCATTTGAAAACTTTGAAGATATTGAAACAATACTTACATTTCATGTGGAACGAAGTTCTACAAAGATTGAATGCAACTAACAAGTCTTCAAAATGAAAGATTATGATTTATACACTGCTATAAATCTTTTAAAATCGTTATCTTTGTACATATCAGAAAACATTCGAGCAACAATGAATTTTTTTGACAATGAGTCGGACAAGCGTTGATGGCCATCAGTTGGCATAGCTGTCTTCCAAGCAGCTGACCCGGGTTCGCTTCCCGGTCAATGCTTTGACATATATTAAAAAAAGGAGAATTTGATGAGAAAAGCGATGGAGACGATGATGTGCAATTGGCAGGCAAGCAACGATTTATAGTGAATTGTTTGAATGTTATCTGCGATCAGTTGTATCAGACATTCAAAGACATGTTGAGACTTAGCAAAAGATTTAAAATTATTTTGCCATATTAATAAATATCAACATAAAAGAAATTTTGTCAATGAACACAATGAATGCATTTTAAATTTAATAAATACTATTCGAACGGCATAGACATTAGTATTTTTAAGGAAGAACTTACCCACTTTATACATCTTGCAAAAAATGAAAATTTAAATTTTCCTTTATTAATGTATAAAGCGATTTAAGAAGGGCTAATTTCTATGTTTCCTAATGTGGACATATTTTTTTAAAAAATATATTCAACCATACCCGTTTCTAACGCATCGGCAGTGCATTCTTTCAATCCACTTAATAAACTTAAAAGAATTATAAATTACATTAGAAATTCTTTAGGTCAAGAAAACTTGTGCACTTTGTCAATATTATGCATTAAAAATGTGATTACTGTTGGATTGATTATGATGAGCTGATCAATAATTTTGCAACTCAAAAAGTACGGAAAGTGAACTTAAATAATGTAATTATAAATTTATTTAAACGCACATTGATTACAGCTTGTGTTTAAGACCTGTAGAGGTCCCTACTATCGCATTTTTATACTCATGTGCTTGAGGCTACAACCTTAATGAATATTAAATAATGTAATTAAATTTTTCATTCTAATTATGACTTTTATTAAGTAATTTATGTTTTTATTTTTAATGTATAGCAAGTTTGTTTTGTTATATTAAATATGTATTATTCAAATCCTCATTTAGTTAATCTAGTTTAATATTTAATGTAATAAAAGTAGATTGAGTTCATTTATGACGTTTTCTTGTGGATTATACTTAATCTATATTTAGAAATTCTTTATAAATGTCATACATGTAATTTTGTTTTATTTTTAATAAAATTATATCTACAATTATTATTATTATTATTTAGCTTTTTGCATGGATAAGATTATATTGGCTCCCCTTGAAGGTAAATTGAACACTATACATGAGGCCCCAAATTTGAATTTGTCCAAGCTCCCATGAAGCCATAACAATGCTGTAATATGGATTTTTTCTCTCCTAGAGTTATCAAAAATATTTATTTACAAATTACATAATGATATAAAATAAGGTTTGTTTATCATGATATCAATGTTGGGATCAAAAAGCCACAAGGGACTTATGAGCTACAGTTTGCTGATTCCTGTTATAGATGATGTAGCTGTTTATGCAAATAATGCTTCAGATCTTTAGAAAAATTAGAATAAAGACTGATAATGATGAATTAGTATTCCTTGGTCACATTGTTGCTAGAAGGAAACTTAATGGGTGAAATTAATCATAGAATTAGATTGGCATTGAATATTTTTTTGTAGAAATAATTTGATATTAAAAATAATCTTAGACATTTAGTAGAAGAGCAATACAGAGACTTCAGATCATTCAACAATGTATAGAGAGATGTATGTTAGGTATTATAAGAAGAGATCAAAAATGAATTACATGAATGAGTGAACAAACAGATATTATTAATATTAATGAAAGAGTTAAGAGAGAAAGAAAGCTGGGCTAGACATATTGCTAGAAGAGAAAATATTAAAAGGACTTGAAGTTTTAAATTAGATTCCATGAAATTATAAAAGACCTAGAAAGAGACCAAATGTTAGATAGATAGATGCAATATCAGCTTTCTGGTTTGATGTGGAGTAAAGAGGGCATAGATCATAGAATTTAGAGACACTGTCCTGCAGTGGACCAATAGTAGTTGAAAATCATAATGATAAGTATATATAAAATACCAACTAAGTAAGCATAATAAATCAAGTATTTTAAATCACAACCAAAATCAAATTCTCTACTAATGGTTTTCTTGCTAAAGCAAACTTTTCAAATGTAAAACTTATGAAAAAGGTGTTTTATGGTAAACTTGAACATAGGAAAGAATTATCACAAAGATATTCTAAAGAAGTGCACTGTCAGTTGTTTCTATTGGGAAGATATGGCAGAGAATAGAATACATTGGAGAGCTAAAATTAGGCTTTGTGTTGAAAATATAAGGGATTTGAACTCAGAATTTCAAGAACTTTTCAACTATCCACACTATCTCATACCACTGATACACATATGTAGAAAAGATGAATAATTACCAAAATACGTATTTTATGCTGAATCAGCACTCATCGGTTGGTCCAGATTATCAACTCTCGCACATATGTATAATCAGTGCTCAGTTTATATTAAGATAGCAAATCTTCATAATTTAATGGAAAGGCTTCAATCTACTCCAACTTTCAGCTATCCATACCATTGAAAATCTGATGACAGAAAGCCCAAATCCCATGTTGATGCCAATATTGTTGTTATGCCCATGTTGATCTCAAGTCACTCTGACCCTCATGTTTAGGACCATATCCATTTAAATTCATAGAAGAGGGATGGGCAGGATGCAGGTTTAATGTGTAATATTTGAAATACAGGCACTTCATATACCTGGAGCTTAATTGTAAATATAGGGGATTTGAATTCAGACTTTCAAGCACCTTTCAACTATCCACACTATCTCATACCACTGATATACCTGATCACACACATGTAGAAAAGATGAATAATCACCAATATTCCGTATTTTGTGAAAGAAATGTTTTCTGAGAAAACTGAAAGACAACATCCTAAAATGACAAGTAACCAGAAAATTGGACCAGCATGTTCTATATGTGAATGTATTTTTAGAGTAGTTCCCCCCCCCCCTTTTTTTTTTTTTGAAGTTGGAATAGCCACACTCTTTTTTTTGAGTGACTGTGAAACAGATTTGTTGGAAGATAGTATTTTATATCTTTGTGATGTTTGAGTTATTTTGGACTTTTTCTTCTAGTAATCTGCTCCAATAGGGAAACTATTATTACCGAATTTTTAATTTTGATTTTTGCTAATAATTTAATTATGATTAGCATCAGTTTAAATTTTCTACTACATAACCATTCTAAAAATTAGTTGTGGTAGAATTCACAACAAGATATTAATATAAGATAGTAAAATTTTATTTTCTAATATCAAAAGTGCAATTAATCTCATGAAATCCAGCATTCAATTAATCATGAAAATAGTTGGTTTTACTTTAATATGTAAATATATTTCAACTCAAGGATAATATACATATAGAAGCCAAAATACTGGAATTGGATACAACGATGCTGTTATAGCGAAATATGGAGAGGGGTGATACTATATATGTATACCTGCAAGTAGGGTTTTTTAGTAGATATTGCGGACCTCTATCATAATTTTTAAAGGTACGAATTAATACGAGCATTAAGTATGATATACATTTATTTATATAATAATAATTTTAATTTTAACATAATAATAAATAATAATAATATATATTAAAAATTAGTGAGACATTTGCTGCTCTTGGTTTAAAATTATTTTGTTAATCCATGGGCTTCCATGATGTCACCGCAACAGATAAAGGAGCTTCCATTTCAAACCGCGAGTTATACTTGTTTTTAATAGCTGTTACAGTTGAGAACGTTTTTTAACACAAGTAGGTCATTGCGAATGGAGTCAGATTTATAAGATATAAATATAAAGAAATACTTAAATGATTATCTTATAAAACTTAAATTACAAAATGAAGTAGAATATTATATTAATATAATTTTTGTTTAAGTTTTTTTTATAATTATTTGTTTTCATTTTGAGTTATATGAAAGTAAAACTAAGTTTGTATTTATATGTTTTATAATTTGTTAAAGAAATATGTTTTGTTTTATTTTTTGTTAATACAATGTTTATTTTATTTCATAAATGAATGTATAAATACTATTTGTTAAGTTTTATAAGTGTAATTTCCTAATTGTATCTACAAAAATTATTTAAGATTAATAACGAATAGTATTCTATTCTTTAATAATTTTTATAGATTAGTTTTCCTTCAAAATTTCTTAATAAAAGTTTTGAGTTTTCCATCACCCAGTTAACCAAGGGTGTGCCATAGCCAAATTTGATGCCTCGTCAATGTACAGAATTCAGTATTCTTATTTTGTTACTTTTTCTATGCCACTGCTGACCGAGTAGGGGTTAATTAAATGCCTTTTGAGATAGATGTTTTGCAAATCACAGTAGTATTTTGTAAAAATCAATTAGCAATATAATGTTCTTGTTCTATTTTACATATAATAATACAACTTAAATACAATTTATTTTTTATTTAAAACTTTTATTAAATGAGCTTAACGAATTTAAATATCTGAACTTCTTTGCGGACCACTAAAGTTACGTCACGGACCAACGGTTGCCGGCCACTGTTTTAGAGGACTTGAGTTTTCATAGTTGACTGTATGTTCTTGCATTTTTAGAGTTATGGACTGTATTTCAAACTGTGGCTCAGCCAACAATGTTTAGACTTATGGTCATGCTTTTCTGAAGTATTTCCAACTCTGCATAAGTAATTTGATAGTATCTTCTAGATATCTCAGATGTACTTTTATGAGATTATACATCATTCTACTATGCCGTCTTTCTAAATCCTATTTTCTTCATTTATCTCATATGTGATTGATTACAGAATTAATCGTTTATATAATTATAGTATAGTTTCAAACTATGAGGTAACGTAATTTCATGGAAAAAATTTATATACATATTGAAGAGCAAGAGGCTGTAAGCTGTAGAATTGTATTTGATTGATGTTAATTGCTTTTCGTCTTATTCTAGTTTTTTTTTGTTTCATTTCTGTCGTTATATATGTGATAATACTATCTTTCTAAAAGTTCTGTTAAAGAGGAATTTTTTACAATTTTCTTTTATTAATTTTGAAAAATTTTTCTTCACCCGTCCCTTCTCTTTATTTTGAAATTGAGGGATAAACACTTTTCCTCAATCAATCACAGACTTAAATGGCAGAATAAATCCTGTTTTTCAATATGGATTGAGCTGATATTCACAAGTTGTATTTTAAGAAGACACTTGATTAGGAAAAAGACATCAGCTGTCAAAACATACATATATATAGTCACTATTAGTTTAAGTTGATAAATTACTTTTCTCTTAAGAATAGGAAAGCCGTCATAAAAATAAATAAATACTTTTTATTGGAAAAAAATGAAATCTAGCTAACATTTTTTTGCATATAATTCTTCTTAAGAGGAATTACTTGTAGATGAAAATGATTATTAAGACGTTTTTATTTTATAAAAAAAGAAATAAATGTTTACATTAACATTCTCCAAAAATGCGAATATATAAAAACTGATAAGATTTTCTCCTAGTAGGGGTTGGGGGATGAGGTGAAGAGAGACATTTGAGTTAACGACCACACCACACCAAAATTTAAAATGAAAAAAATAAACTTGAAAGTTATGCTTTTCGAATGTCTAATCTATTGACGCCCGCTTCATATTGTTTTGTGATATAGACAGGTTATTTTTCAAAATATTTCAAGCTACCAGCCAAAATTCAAAAATAATTTATGGGTTTAAACCTAACCTATTTACTTTCATAGTTATATAGATTAGATACTTGTTAAATATCTGAATATTTTGATAAAAATACAAGTGTCTGCTGAATGAAAAATACATTCGATCCAAAGATCCAGGTTCAGATATGTATGGATGGAAGGGGATTTAATAGGTAATGCCATGTAGCACTTGTTGATTACTCAAGCTTGCGCTAGATAGCAGAACTAGTACCTTTGCGCAGAAAGGGTACAAATAATGAAGTTATGGGAGAATAAATATGAACAAAGTGATTATACAGAAAGTAGGTTATTGGTTTTTATGCTGGGTTTGGGAAAAGATAAGGGGGATTTAGATATAAAGGCCATAGAGTTGACAAAGATTATGTTGTGGAAATGGGATGGAGCAAATTATGGGAAATGTTAGGGTGGGGAACGGAAGGGGAAGGTAAAGTGGCTAACAAGTTTTTTTGGGCATAGTTGCTGAGAGATTCCTGACTCCGTTTAAGGAGAAGTCACGGTACATCACTGAAATCATATGATGTTTTTTGTTTTGTTTTATATCAATCCTGACATACTAACAGTACATCTTGAAATAATAATTTTTATAAACATATGTTAACATATTTGAATATCATTTTTTAAAAGTTTCTTGCTATATGCAGAGATAATCTTATTATTACTAGTTGACTAGTCATCAATATTTAAACTAAAATAAAAACTCGACATAGAAGATAAACTTAACAAGTAAGAGATTATTAACTCTATATAAACAAATAAGTATAAATTTTTACCTATATAACTAGCTTGCTTGAAAGTTGTTCTTACATTAAGCACAGTTGCGAGTACAATTATATATCTTCTCACTGTAGATACTCATCATCGTCTCTATGGCTTAATTCTACTACTCTACTCTCGTCCTCTCTTCTACCTGTACTCTAAACTGTTGTTCGTCCTCCCCCTCTGGCAATTTTAAGTAGTTTACTTTTTGTACAGACAAAATCTGCACATATGCATACATTAATGTTGTAGTGTTCAACAATGAGAGTTAATCAATATCCCGTCTAACTATTTGTTAATATAACATTATTATTTTATTTGACGCATTTTATAATATATCTTTAATTAAGCATTGTATGTATATTATTTAAAACATTATATCCACTAATAAAATAAAATGTAAACGGTAATAATAATGAATGTGCTTTTGACGTAATAATTTTTTTATATTAAAAACCAAAATCCCTCTTTCATTTATTGGCAAACAAAAGAAACTTAATATTTATATTGTCAAGAAACGAGGAGACTTTTTGTGATAATTTAATAAAATTATTGCTTGCAATTTTAAAAATATAGCTTTTTTACATGTACAAAAATTTTATAATTTAAATAATAATTGTTCAGTAAAACATTATTGTTTTATTATGAAATGTTTGGGCCCCCTCTTCCTGAAGCACATTTATAGTCTTTAATTTACCAGCAACTTGAAAACAAGTATGGTCATTCCATCTCTAAAGGCAGAATAAAAAAGGAGACAAACAAACAAATAATAATACATTAGAATTAAATATCAAAACTAATCTGAAGTACAAATACATCTACTATACTGCTTTTAATTTCCTCAGCTGCAAAGTTTACTTTTTGACATGCTTAACCATCTTGTCTAATTATAGCTGTCCAATTTATTCTAGCTGGCTTATCTTTCTAATGGAAAATAGTCAGCATTGCATTTTTCTAGAATGTTTCTGTGATAATTGTTAGAATGTGAAAAAGGTCTGCTTTTTCCAAAAAACTTGCTCGAATTAAATATAAAATATTTTTTAAAGCTGTGATTTTACAATACTGGATTAGCATTACATCAAGTAAGTTGAACATGTTGAACTTGCCTTTGTATTTTTAAGATTTTATGGCTCACCCTTAAAGACATTTTAGATCATTGTACATTATCCTGTCTGCCAAGTTTGGCAGATGATTTTTTTTTAAATATACACTTTCAGGGCAACACAATAAATTAAAAAACAAAATGGCTGACAAGCATCAACATTACATTTATATTTTTTTTATAATAATACATATAATAGTTAAACAGCATTAAGCTGTTGCACATGCACATTGCAGATTTTAACTATAAATGACTAAATACTAACACTTCAAACACATGATAAAGTCTTTGGGAAAAGATAGAATGGCCATCTATCTTTTCGAACCCAAATGCTTTTGTATGGGCAAATCTTAAGTGTCTGAAAGTGAAAGCATGAAGATATTAAATAATAACTTTAAATTACTTTTACATGCTTGAATGAATGACGCTGGTGAAAATTACTAGAATTTACGATACGTCATTCTTATTTGAAATTAAATGTATGTAAATAAATCAATTATTTTATATAGCGCGGTGTTTTATAAACTGTAATAGTTAAAGTGGAAATATTATAATTAACAATAATAAATAAAAGTAAATATTATAAGGTTTAAATGCCAGTGTCTATATATATATATATATTAAAAGTAATCAAATATCCTCGCTCATCTTTATAAAAAGTGCATATAAAAATGTTACATTATTTGTAAAAAAGGGTAGATGAGAATATTTGATTACTGTTTTAATATATATATATATAGAAATTGGTGTTTACATGTTCCAATTTATTATTTTTTGTATTAATATAAAAAATTGAGATAATGCTTCTGAATGGAATTTGTATGCCCTTGAAAGTGTATATTTAAACAGCATCAGACAAGAACACATGAAATATTCTATTTGAAGTCTATATTGTTTCTTAACATTTGAATCCACCTTTATACTTTAAGACAACCAATTCGTTTACATTCTCAAGGTCATACCTATCCAAGCTAGAATTTGCTGTAATTTTTTTTTTTTTTGAACTTTAATGAATTAAACCAGAGTTTTTTATGTTGCATTTAAAACATATTATATTCTGTACATCATCTTTTGAACTGGCAGAAATAACACAGTCATTAGCATACTGAAAATTTTAAATCCAAAAAGATGAAATACTTGCTTTTAATTCAAATTCTACCATCAACTCTTTACTGCATCTTTATTGCTGATTCGTTAAGCCACATATAAGCAGTTCTTAAAGATCCTTGTTATACACATCTAACAGAATGTGCACTTCCTTGCTTAATACCAGTTTTCATTTCAAAAGCTTCAGATGTTCCATGTGTAATAATCCTTCCTTCCATTCAATCATATAGAAATTGTATAATATAAATAAATTTTGATGGACAACCAACTAATTTCATACACTGCCAATAGACCTGTTTGATTAATTGAATCATATGACTTGGCTACATCAGTTTATAAATTATTGTTCTTTTCTGCCACTTGGCTACAAAACCCATGTCTATAGTGTTCTTGATTTTCTAAAATGATACTGTGTTTTTCATAATCATCATCTATGGCTGGAAACCATGGGCATTTAGCTTAATGGTGCATCTTTAGAAAACTCTCCAGATCTAATTAAGATAGGAGGATGTAAAGTTTTTAAATAAATATTACAAACTTTTAAAAGTTAAACCCTGGATTAAAGGATGAAATTTGGCAACAAATTTGAAATTGTTTGATTTAGATTCAACTTCATATCAGATGTGGTTTTACTCTTCACTTTTGATATCAAACATGAAAAATAAATAACTATTTTGGACTTTAGAAATATTTTATGTAATTATGCTATAATTCATATTTTAAAAATCAAATTTGCATAAATAAAGTGTTAACCATTAAATATTTAGTAAGTCTTTTATATAATTTAAGTTATTTTCTCCCCTTTCTCCCACCATCCACAAAGATCAAATTAAAATCATCTGAGATAAAATGAAAATTATAATCATATGTAATACATATATTTCATACTCTGTAGTCAAGTTGCAATCTTTAATTGTCCATATATATTCAATGGACCATTAGTAAGAATGGATTTCCATTCTTGCTATTAAAAGGTGAGAAGGTTGCCTTAACAGCAGTGAGAAATATTGATTACTGTCCTTATTGTGAATGTTTATGTGGTTACTGGTGGTTTCTAATGGTTACATATGTTATTGTAAAACTGTGTGTATACATCACATGCTTTTAAAAGAAATTATTTATTTTAGCGCCATCTATGAGTTTTCTCTTTCAGCGAAACTGATTTTCATTAAAGCTAATTTAGTAGTTACCAGACTTCGTTTAAAAAATAACTTACTTGTGAGTTTTCAAGTAAACCAAGATGGTAGCTCATATTTTTGATAAATCTCCCCCCCCCCCAATGTTTACAAAAGTGCCTACTAGAAAACATTTAATATTTACATTTTATTCATGTTAGCTGTGTGCAATCATATTGTGACCATTAATGCACACTTTTCAGGAGGACCCTTTAAAAATAGTTCACAGCATCATAATCTGTGACAGGAAGGTCCCAAATTTTTATCATTAGGACAATTCATACTGAATTGTACCAAAGTACGGCAATGTTAAGAGCTTTTGTTACTTCCCATGTTAAAGTAAAAAAACAATTGAAATAAAACTTTTTAATGTAATTTTGATTCCTTTTTTTAAAATTTAACAATCAATTTATTAATTTTGTTTTAATTTAACAACTAACACATCTTTGGTATGTAAGGGGGGAGGGGTAAATGTAAACTTTCATATTGTAATCATTAACACCCACTTTTTGAGAGAGCAGAGTGCCTTACCTTTGTAAATATTTTACTGCATCATGTTCTGTGATAAGAAGACCCCAAGTTTTGATCACGACAATTTATTAAAAAAGAATTCTGACAAAAAAAACACACTGAATTGAAACAAAATATGAGAATGTTAAGGCGGTCTCATTTCTTCCACTTTCTAATATAACAAAAAAAAAATTGAAATAAAGCTCCTAAATGAAATTTATCGGAATTTAGTACTTTTTTTTTAAAATTTAACAATCTATTTTTTTTAATTTAATAACTAACACATCCTTGCTAAAGCCCCGGAAATGGTATATTTATCAGAAATATGCACGACCATCTTGGTTTACTTGAAAACTCATAAGTATCAAAAATAATAATATGAATTACTTCAGTTTCCAAAACTGCTTGCAATAAATAAAATTGATAATATGATGGACATTCCTGAAGATTTTTATTCAACCACTTAAAAATGCTGGTTGGTGTTCTAAAAACTTCTTTCAATGCAATTTCTGAAGTGGGTGATAAATCATGATGGAAGAATTTATAAATTTTTAGTCACTATTCTGCTTATAACAACATCTATTAAAAATATTACTTTTCCCTCCCCTAACATCATATTTATAAATAAATATGGTAATTATCATTGAACTGTATTAAATATAAAGGCAATATTACATTTTTGGTACTCTGCCATTCTAACTATTTATGTAAAAAAATACTAAAATATAGGTTAAATATGAAATTTAGTAACATTTATTGTACCAGGTATACTTTCAATGCTTTTGTGTCATCTTCATGGTTAGTCTGCTGAGAACATTAATTTTTTGTTGATTTGGATGCTATTTGATTTTTGGTTCATTACGTATTCATTTTGTGTAATGAATCACACCTCTTTTATTTTATGTTTGTGATCAGTTCTTTCTTCGCACATAACTGATCACAATTATGTGTGCTGTCTTTCGTGATTATGAAAGACAGAAGAATTAATGGCTTCAGGCTTAATATTAGTTTTATTATACACTAGTAGAATGTTGAGTCATTCTAGTTCCAAGATTTTCATTGGTCTAATAGTATATGCTCAGAGAGATCATTGAAAATATTACATTTCATGCATTGTCAATACTGAGACTTTTTCCAAAGGTTCCTATTACATACCAATTGTCTTTGGCAGAGATACTCAGCTCTCAAAATGGATTAAGGTTGTAGTTAATATTTTCAATGTTCCTTTCAAATATACGATATTAGTATTACCTTTAATTTACACCTTTGTGTTTGGTAAAACATTCTTCATGGTTTAGTGCCAGGGTAGATTGGTGGACTGTTGCTTAATCTTACTATCAGCTCTTTCATTATCATTGTTCAAAATTTTTTAAAATCTTCCGAGCAATAAAATTGATTTCTTTTTTTTTTAATTTCATAGAATGAAATTATAATGTTGTTTTCACCTTTTATGAAAATGGAGTCTTTGGCAGATTTTTGAACAAGATTTATGACTTCTACTTATGACCATTGAGCCAGACATCAACACATTTAAGAACTCTCCAACAAGCTTACCCATATTAGACAAAAATTATATTAACAATTACATGCAATAGCTTTCTAATTACATCATTATTTGGTCTGTGTTCTTAATAAATGTTTGATATTTTCAAATTTATTTTACAATTACATATATATTTAAGATTATAATCTTAATACTGTGTGCCTTGATTAAATTTGCCACTAGAGGGACCTCTGCAAATCTTCACACAAAGATTATGACTTTATAAAGATAAGAGCGGCCACTCTTATCTTCAACCTACTTTCTAATTATATAGGCGAATCTAAAGCATTTTGATTTGAGAGTGTGAAGCTGTTGATCTCTTCATTAATTAAATGCACAATTTCTATTAAACACTAACATTTATGAAATCTTCCAAAAGGCAATGAGTTAATGTTGAGATCTTGTAGTTAGAAATATTTTGAAACAATGTAAAGTTGTAAATATTAATTTATTAAGCGCATAATCAGCACATAAGTACGCTATGACCTTAATAGTAAACGCTTTGAGCGTTAAATTTGCCAATAAATGAGCAATAAATTATATTCCTAGTAATGTACAAAACTTTAATTAAAAACAAAGAAATCGATCAAAATGATGTTAGAAATCACTTAATAAAAGTAAGGGATTGATAAAGTTTGATTCAAAGGTTATTGGAAATAGCTTGATGGAAATAAGGGATTTGTAAAAATTGATAAAAATCTATTGGCAGTAGCTTGACAGGGGTAAGAGATAGGTAAAGTTAGATCAAAGGGATGTTGGAAATAGCGTGATAAGAGATCAGTAAAATTTAAGCATCATTAATACAGAATATAAATTTGAAATTTATAATACAGACTTTAATACTGTATTGTTTTTAAGGTTTCAACATTTTGCTATTACATCTTTCCACATAGAGCGCATTTTCTTCTGTGTGTTTGTCTTCCACTCTACTCTAACGCCATCTATTGTAAGCTTGAGTAATTAGAAATCATCAAACGATAATTGTTCATGGAATCAGATGAGAGGATAATTGATATTGCTGTTTTTTTGAAGCTTATATATACTGGACTAATTTCATCAGTGATTATTAAATGTTGAATGTCTTGAGAAAAATTTTAAACTTTACTTAAACTTTCCAAATATATTCAGCTGTTAGCAATAACATACCAGTCTGTATATAACACAGTGATTCAAATAGTATTATTCTCCTCTCTTCTTCAGAGTTGTTGGCCTGCCCATTAACTGTATTAGCATGAGAATCGAACCTGGTTAGAGCATTACCTTAAATTCAGTATTCATGAAGCTAAAGACCCAGGTTCATTTCCAATACTGGTATTGACATTGGCAGCGACAATACCCAAAGAACTAAATAATATCAGTCAAAGCATTGTGTTAAATACTAACTTGGGTGCTATTAATAACATTCGAATGTATTTGGAAAGTTTAAATGAAGTTTAACATTTTTTCCAAAGCCATTTTATATTTAATATTCAATGATGGAAATATTCCAACATGTAATCAATATTTAATTTTCCTGTTGGTATTGATTTTATCTATTGAATTTAAAAAAGTGTAAATCGGTATACGCATTGTAATAAGTCTATTGAGGATTTTACTATGAACTGTGAACCTGCAATCAGAGTGTATCTGTTCTTATGGTGTTATGCCATCAAAAAAATTCTCACTGTTTTTATAACTGCAGGACAACATTATGGACACTTTAATTAAGAGTGATCATATAAGATGAACATAATCTTTATATATATAAAGAAAACAATTCTTCAGTTTTTTTTATAATTTATAGCACCTATAAATAAATAGCTAGAAGAACATACTAAAAAAAAAAAAAAGACTGTTTTCTTAACTTTATTCAGCATTGTTAATTTATTTTACCGTCAATTTCATTTTTTAAATGATTACACTGAAGAGAAAAATCATTATCACATGTCTGCATTCATTAAAGAAACTGATATCATGTATTTTAAAACTTAATATTATTGGAAATTTCATGTGTTTATTAAAAATATCATCTGCCAGCAATGTTTAAGTATTATGCTACAATCAAGTAGGAGGTTATAATTTCATTTACTTAATGTAAAAGAAATTCAATCATTAATGCTAAATGCTTTACAATATACTATTTATGTGTGTGTGTGTGTGTGTGTGTGTAATAGCTATTGGGAAGGAAAGAGCTCAACAGGAAATTACTTTACTTGATGAAAAGGAAATTTAATCCCATAATGTTAAATTAAATGTTTTACAAACTAATATATATATATATTTAAAGCTTTTATTTAATTTACAAATTATGTTTGATTGTTTGATTATTTAGACCAAATCTTGTAACTGGTTTTCTGCATACTTCTATCAAATCGATTTTCTTCAAATTTTGTTCATGTTAAGTATCCATAACATTTTAATATGGTAATGTAATATTTATTGATCGTACAGCCATTTGTACATTCTAACAACATTGGCAGGGCAAATGTCAAACAATGTTGATAACTATCCATTCAGTAGGTTTTCAGTCATGAGCAATAGATGGCTGCATAATTTTTGAAGATATACTTTTATTGAACTTCATGACTAATTCATAAAAAAGCATTTACTGTTAAATAAAACAGAAAAAATAACTGAAGGATGAAATCTTAATTTCTCTTGAGAATGTTTAACTAAAATTTGCTTTTTAAAAAACACTGTCTCCATTAGCAAAAAATCCTGTAAATGATTTTTAATATGCACTTATTTATTTCAAGTACCACAAATACATTGACATTATCTAGACCAGTGTTTCCCAACCTGTGGTACGCGTACCACTGGTGGTACGCGAGTTGCTGGTAGGTGATACACGAAAAATAATCAATAATGGCGGACATAAAAAAAAATTAAATCATAAAAATATCATAGAAATGTTTTTTTCTTATAATTCATAAAAATTATTTTAATTCATAATATTATACAATAAAGTTGTTAATATGTACAGTCGATAACGATCTTTAATGTTAATGATAAAATTGAAAGTATGATTAAGAAATTAGATTTTTGGAAACAGTAATATATATAAGTATCGAAAACAATCAACTGGAAGTATTCGAAACTCTACATACTTTTTGTTTGAAAATAAGGTTAGTCTGTCTCAAGATATACGAGAAAATATAATAGCACATTTAACAGGATTAAAATTGTCTTTCATGAAATATTTTCTAAAACCCGAAATCACAAATGATAATTGGATTTCAAACCCCTTCTATGCAGAAAATTTAGAAAAAGCTACATCATTATCAATAAAGGATAAAGAAAATTTAATAGAATTATCACGTGACAGAACTTTACAAGTAGAATTCAAACGACACAATCTAATTAATTTTTGGTTAAACATTAAAGAATATGAACAACTTTCAGAGAAAGCTCTTAAATTATTATTACCGTTTACAAGTATGGAATTAGTAGGAAGAGCTTTTTCTTCATATATTATTTTAAAAAATAAGTATCGAAACAGATTGAAAGCAGCTGTAGACTTAAGGGTATACCTCGCATCTTTCGAACCAAATTTCAAAAAATTATGTTGTTCGAAATAAGCACAAAGATCTCATTAAATTTATTTTATAAAAATATTTGATTATGATAAGAAAATATATTAATTGTTTTTTTATAATTTTGTGTTTTTATTAAAACCATTTATTAGTAAACGAAATATGACAAAATAATAGATAAATAATGAGTCGGATCAAGGCAAATCAATCTAAATTATTTAATTTGAAAGAATGAATCAGAAAAGGATCATACCCAGAAATTAGACTCTCATTAATTCTTGATCATCTATTGTGGATTACTAGATGTAAGCTAGTATTTAATCATCAAAATTTTAATCCTATTAACTTCATGCTGAACAATATAAAGAAAACAAGAACAAGAGCTAGCCTGATAACCCCTGAGGTTATTTTTACCATGACTTGGGACATGCTGGATTTATCCTCTCCATGGCCCAACCAATAGCAAGATGCTCTGAAAAAGAGAAAATAGACTCAAATTCGTGAAAACCAAATGAAGGAATTAGAAAACACTTTGAACAAAATATATACCAAATAACCTTTAATGTAATAATATAATCTTTAATAAATTATTTTGGGAAAAATATGAAACTTTGAACAAACACATACATATAAATATGTTACAGTGAGTTTATAATTTCAGTCAGTTTATAATCTGGCATGACGTTTAGGCATGTTTCAATGTAATTTGTCTTATTATGAGATGTGAATACATACATGGTCACCCTATAATATTTATAATGCAAATAAAATAACACACTCGCAATAACAAATTTCACGAAATACAATCATTTTTACGAAGTGGTACAATTTAGCGTGATGTACTACCAAGTGGTACGCGAGCCAAAAAAGGTTGGGAAATGCTGATCTAGACCATATCTGAATACTATAAACTCTTATTTGTAATTAGATGCCAAAAACGTTTCTATCATTGGCTAAGGAAAGGATTTATTCCATCCTTTTATTTATTAACAGTAGTTGAACTCACTCAGCTATTGTTAATAAATATACATACAGAGGGAATAAACCTTTTCCTTAATCAATGTTAGACATATTTTCAGCAACTACTTAAAAACTTTTATAAAAAAATGCTTTTATTTCAAGCGATGAATAATAATACACTAAAAACCAAATATATATATTTTTTTCTAATTATAAAAATAGCATGGATGATTAGTTACTTTAGTCATTAATTTTAAAACTAGGTATTGAATTTATAGATTCCCTATGCTTTTATTTCAAATGACATATAACATTAATTATAGTTGAAGGGAAAACATTTTTTTTTTTGCTTTTTACTCATCAATTTAATACTTTTTAAATAAAATATATATTGTAATGGTACAAAAATTTAATTAATCATAGGGTGATAAAATTCATCATCATCATCCCAAAGCATCATGATCAATGAGAATAACTCATCATTGTCAATGAGCAGAGAATCAGCATTAGAAATAAGCATAATACTATAGCATCACCAATATTAATCCTCAATATTCAACTGTCAACCCTTGTGATTGAATTTAAAGTGACACTATAAAATCTGAGACTAATTACCTACTTACTGGACAGTTCCCAACTTAGGACATTAATTAAATCAATCATCAATATTTTAACTGCATGCTATATTAATAAACAAAAAATGCTTGGATAATTATATCAATAATGGTCATCATCAATGATCTTAGACATTTGGTACCATGAGTGGTACTGGTCACCAGTAAGCTATCACTTTTATAAAATGGGGTAGTCTTTAAAAGATACAAATGCTAATTATTTACTTCTATTGTCTTGTCTTCATCTAAAATTAAATATTTTAAATAATCTAAATCTAGCCACATTATTAGTCAATATAGTGTGCAATATAAATACATAAATATTTATAAAAAATAGTTGTGTTTTGCAAGTTGTCACCGAATGACATTGATATACAAATTAGTGGATGAACATTAGTCACTTGTCTTGATATTTTTTTTATAAAAATTAAACATTTTTGAATCAAAGTTATGTATGTAAAAAATTATGGAAAATATATTTATTTACATACAAAATCTATTACAAAAGCATAAAACATTTTGCATGTGATTTCAGATTTTGACAGTTGAAAACTCCCGGTCAACAATGATCGAAATTGACAATCGGCACTTTGAAGGACTATATAAGGTAGAAGGGGATGGATAATCAGCTCTTTGTATGACCATATATGGCAAGAAAAAATTATTTTTTTTTGCTAAAATACTGCCAAATGTGGATGTTTTTGAAATTAAAATTTTAAATATAGATTAAGCAAAAAATTTACAATAAAATGAGCATAAAGTGAAGAAAATGTGATCCCAAATGGCCAAAAGATGGTTCAAAATGCAAAAATTATGATTTCTAACTGAAATTGCCCCAGAAAAGATTAAGGATAATCTTTATCTTTGCACCAACCAATAATTCTTTATGTGTCCATGCACATTTATGCTCAAACTAGCTTGAAATTGCAAGGATTATAGGGATTATGACTGTGAACAAAAGAAAATATTGCATGTGTATAACTCTAATGTATTATAATAATAACTTTAGTAGAATAAATCATTAAACATCACATGATCACTATCTCTTAAACTAGCACATAATTGTTATTAAACAAGACAAAATTCTCCATACAGTAGCACCGACGAAGACCACAAGCCAGAAACTAGTCTGGGGATATTGGATGAGTAGGCACTAGATAGGGATTTTATGCACAAGCCTCCTGGAATCCATTGATTATTCTTGGACTGCACTGAGTGGCAGTACTATATGGAGAGAGTTTTGCCTTGTTTAGTAGAATAATTACAACCTCCTTTAAACAACTCAATAATGAAATTGATTATGCATTACTCATTCACGGAATTGTTAACTAGAAGAATAAAGACATCCACAGAAAAAAATTCATAAACTATTATTTGTTAAACAATTATTTAATAAAGTTAATTAATAATAAAAGAATGAAATGTCAGAAAATGATAATATGACAAATCTAATAATTTACATATTGATAAACCCTGTATCTAATATATATAATACATAATTATTATTCTCTTATGATTTTTTAAATTAATAATAACTCATTTAATTTGAGTTATTTATCTACTTTAATCAACTCCCCATCCCCAAAATATTTAACAATAAAAAAAAATTTAACTTTAACTTAAACCTTTTTTTTCTTTAAAAAAAATAAGGATGTCCCATGCAATTATTGAATGAAAGAACAAGAAGAAAAAATAATTTAACAATATAAGTGGAAAAAAATTATACAATATGTCTATAATACTTTCTCTTTAAAATAATCTTTTAGTCCTTTGTATTTCCTGTAACTTTTGCTAATAATAGTTTAGCCAAATCTTTTGGCCCTGTTTTTTTATATAGTTTATTCAGAGTTATTTTATACAGTTATCTTTTCTTCTTATTTGTTGTTTTAAGTTTCAATATAAACCTGTTGCCATCATTTAACATTCTGACAGTTTTCTGTTTTCTTTTGCTATAAACATTCAACATTAAGTTTATGATTAAACCATTATTACTTATCCGAATATAATGTTTGATTTTATTTAATAGATAATTTTGTTTACAAATGCAGTAAAGTCTAAATATTTATATTTAGTTTCTAAAACCATTAAAAATGAGATTATAATCAACTCAAGAAGTCTCATATGTCATTTTTGATGGTAACTTTATTTTCATTTTTAAAAATAACTAAATCTTCTTTGTATGACATTTGTTTTTAAAATTGTTTTAAAAGTTTTAACATTTTCAATATTTTTTTACATTTTAATACATAATCTTACTAATTGTGCTGATTATGTAAGAAGCTAAGCTTGTATATACCTTCATGTTAATTTGCATTATTTAAAAATATATAGTTTTCTTTTTAAAAGTAAAATATTTTCATTCAGAATAATTAATTAATAATTTATATTCTTTATTTGTAATCAAAATTACACCAAATTCATAACTCAACCAGACTAGCCAAGAAAATAAACTCTAAAACACTACCAATGGTTTCACTGCTACAAGCAGACTTCTCAAGTGTAAAGAACTACAACATAACAACATATTTAAACTAAACATTACCTACAATTCCACTTACCTTCCATCCACCCTTTAATATCAAAAGAAATTTTAAATAAGTTAATTGCTTCAGAATCATAAATTTTTACTAGAGCTTATTTTCTTGGCAAGTCTGGTTGAGTTGTGAATTTGGGGTAATTTTGATTATTTATTAACTAGTTTAGATTTATGCTGTTAATGTCTTCATTTGTAATAATTTTTACACAATTATGGTACAAAAATAATACTGAATTTTAATAAATTTGCAAATAATCATGTTTTTTTATTTGAATGATTTTTTTTCAAAAAATGTAGAAATTAATGACTTCATAAACATAAAAAGATACTCATTCAGGAAGAGTTAAAGCCTTTTTCATCTTACCAAATTTTCATATTTTTTTTACTACCTATGGGTTTTTTTCCAAACTAAAATTTTACAGTAAAATATATATGATTTGATGCAAGTATTTAAAAATAATGTGTGTGAAAATTCTCAATAAATGACTAATAATTTTAAAACTAAATTACTTCTGATGTAGCTGTTGAAAGGTTAATAATTATTTTCATTTAAGTTTTTATTTTTTTTTATAGCTCCAGATTTCAGTTTGGCAAATATTTTAGTTATAGATTAACACAAATTTTAGTTTAATAATTATTTCCTTTCAGATTATCTCTTTTTTTATGACTCCAAGTTTTCATTTTAAAATAGTCATAATTTTAATTGTATTAATGCACAAGATTTGTTAAAAGTTTCTTCCAAGTGTATTTTCCTTCTCATACATTTCTTTTGGTGAAATTTCTGACATAGCTGGATTGGTAATGTGTAGCTTTTAGCCTAAAGCTTAACACATTGGTTTTATACACTTCATACTATTATAATGCTTTTTAAAAATAATTCTTGGAAATAGTAGTGATGTCAGTTTAACTTCAGGCCACCATGTGTAGCATATGATTCTTCACTTTACCATAGCTAAATAATGCTGAGTTGACACTGAAGTCTATTGCCTTCTTAAAAAAATAACATTGATATCTATCCAATCACAGGACTGTCTCAGAAATGACAGCATTAAGCCATGACCAATTGATTTTCTTTTTAGAAAAATTATCTTTAAAAAAAAAAAGCTAACTAAATTCCTTGTTGATGTTTTTTTCTTTTTAGTTACTTAAACACAACATTCTATTTAGCCATTAATTTGGAAAACATTTCACTTCTTTAAAGGCAGAAAAATTCTTAATCCCTTTTAATTAATTTTTTACCCTCCTAAAACAAATCTTAATACCTTGCTTTTTTTAAATTAACTGATAATTACCCTTTCAAAAATTTAAATCCCTTTTCTCTTTTTTCTTTTCAAAATGGATAAATAAAATAAAATTGTTCCACCTTTTTGTTTTTAAAACCAAGCATCATAATAATTATATATTTATACTATTATTAAAATGTTTTTAATTTGTCACATGAACTTTTTTATATAAATCTCTGTTCTAAAACTACATGAGATTTTTCCCCTCAATATTATATAATTAAAATATATGTGTATGTAGAAGTTATTGTGAATGAAAGTATTCATCAGGCAAGGATAGTTTCAAGGCTATTGGATCTCCCATCAGATGCTTCATATAGATTTCCTGGTTTTTGTATCAAACTAAAACAAAAGTGATTATATCTGCATATAAATTGAATTTTGTTATCATTGTTTTTGCAATTTCATTGTAAAATGAGATACTCATTGCAAACATTATAGCAGTACTGCTATTAATTCATGGATGGTTTATATTGTGCTTTCAATTTTATGGGTAAGAGAACAAACAGGTATGGATAAGAGAACAAACAGATGTTACTGACCTCATTGAAAAAATTAAAAGATTGAAGTGGAGTTGGGTTGGACATATTGCTAGAAGAGATGATAATAGATGGACAATTGAAATTTTAAACTGGATTCCAAAAGATTGTAAAAGATCCAAAAAGGGACTACATGTGAGATAGATTGATGAAATAAGAAAGTGTAGGGGTGATGTGGAGAAGAGAAGCTAAAGATCAGAGAAGATAGATTAAACTTTGAGAGACCTTCATCCTGCAGTGGATTGATAATGGTTGTTGATGATGATGATAATGACTCTACAGTGAGACACATGATGGACTAGATTGATAAGAATATAGAATTCTATTAACTTTTCAATATAAACATAAGTCTGAGATCATAAGTAATTCAGTAATGCATTCAAATAGTAACCCTTGATCATCATCATCAGTACTTGCCATTCCACTAGCATAATTTATCCAGGCATCTCAATTTTAAAACTATGTTATAAATTATTTTACATTTTTTACATCATTCTAGTGTATGCATAGCATTTAAACCCATCCAAATTCCATTTTTGTGTGAACTTTTTTCATGCCTGCCTTGGACAAAAATTGATTCTCTTTTTATATGACTTGCTTTGATCTAACATGATCCAGAAATTTTAATTCTTTTTTTCTGAATGATTTAAAGCTTCTATGCATATTCAAATAAATTTTAAAATGTATTTGTTTTTGATTTGTAAATAACAATCTGTGTTTTCCTCCTGACTTTATCACATGACTAAAACATTCTGAAAAATTGAATAGTTTTTATTGCATATCACTTGCTGTTAAAATTTAGAAATGCTTTGTTTAATTGAAAAAGTATGATAAAAAATAAAATTTGTGCAAAATAATTTTTTTCTCATAATTAAGTTATAATTTTTTATTTTCACATTTATTAATCACAATTGAAAGTGACAGCGAATGAAATGCAGTATAAATATTGTGTACCAAAAACATCTTTATATAAGGTAAAAAAAAAAAATCTATTCTTATTAAAATTTGAAGTATAAAGATAACGTTATAGAATAAATGAAAATGGTTAACTAGATTTTTGCATAAGCAAAACCTACAAAATTAAAATGGTGTTTTCAAATTCTAGAAAGAGTAACTTAAATCCCTAAACCAAAAACATATTAATCCTCAGAATAATTTAAAACACTCTATGTGCCATTTGAAAAAACATTATTGATTAATTATCTTTGAAATGATTGGCTACTGCAGAAAAGAATAATTGAAAAATTCTTTATGCATGGTATGATTTAAACTGTAGACTTCTTCTTGTCATTTTGTAATTGTTTGATCTCCATCACCCTGGGGAAAATGGGAAGAAATATTGGGAGATACCTGATTCCTAAAGTGAGAAAGCAGGTGTATGTAATCTTAAAGTGAGAAAGCAGATATACAGAAATTTTAATGTTACTCTGGCATTAAGCATTTGGAAATTGAAAGTGGTAACCTTTAAAGTTCTTGTATTTGTTTCATTTATATATTTATTTATAAATCTGTAAGAATTTATATTTATCCTACATATTCAATTATAGCTTGTGTATGCTTGGTTCAAATGTACATTAAGTACTTTATTTATAATTAATGCATATGTCAGTTTAGATCAATATTTCATTACATTAAATATTTGAAATAAGTCAGTTATGAAATTCTATTGATCAAATTATTGTTGGCAGAACTACAGTTGAAGAGTCTGCCTGCAATCCAATTTATCTATTTGTTGCTGTGGGTGGACAAGTAGTTTGTGAAGTTGCCCATAAATTTAGAAACTTGTAATAGATAGCAAAAATAGCTGGTATATCCCTTGGATTTTAAACCAAAATACCTGGCACAATTAATTTTTTATTTTGGACTCTGTATCATTCTGGAAAGCAGCTGATATAGTAAATACTGGGATTTGAATTCTGTTTAACAATTATAACCAGTACAATAATTGGCATTAAAATGGAAGTTATTGTAAGCACTCAGTAAACTGTATATTAACTACTGCAAAGCTCTTAATAAATAAAAAAGAACAGCGTGAGCCCATCTGTTTTTTGGCTTGAATAACATTTAAGCATTTACTTTATTGTCATTTAAACAAACAATTTATTGACATTTTACAATATTAGAGTATGGAATCTGTATATAAACTGATTTCACTAAGACTGCAAACTTTTTAGAAATCACTGTAAACAATCGGGGAATAAAGACTACACCTCATTTTTAACATCCTTTGAATATTAAATGAAATATCAGTTAATGTCATAACATAAATGAAATTGTAATAGAAATTACTCCCAACAATCTATGTTTAACTAAAACAAATCCCGTCAATAAATGAAAAAGAAAATTTCATTCTAGTCTTTTTTGTTGTTGTTGTATTTGTTTATATGTAGCTCACTGAAGATTATAATAACTTCCGCTTTAATTTCATTGTTTGATTAACTGTATTCAACCAGTAAAGTGTAATAAAGGCTATAAGGATAGCACAGTCTATGATGAGTGAATTTGATATTGATAATCCATCTGAATGGGTGCTATTGATGTAACCCTTGAAAAACTACTTCCTCATGAATAAAATTGAGTAAAGTAAAATAAAGATAATGTTGTATTTTGAGAGATCTGAATTACCACATTTGTGTGGAATATTTAAACTGAAATGAATATTTCAATGTTTTACTTTTAAGACATGTTACTAGACTACAATTTAGATAGATTTATCAAGCTTGAGGTAAGAAACTTCATGTCTTTGATAAAGCACTTATGATTGCACATGATTTTCTCTTATAATCACATTGTAATTTTTCTGAGGCATGGTAGTTGAAAGATTGATACAGTGACTATTAACTTAGCTGTCATTTAAACAAGCAATTTAAAAAGGTCACCTTATGAAATCTTACTAGATTAGTCCATAGAATTTCAAAAATTGAGTTTAATTGACAGATGTACGCTTGTGGTTCAAAAAACAGAAGATACCCATGAAGAAAATGGGTAAAATAAACTTTAAATCACATGATCACCATCTTTTATACTAGCACATAATTGTTATTAAAGAAGGCAAAACTCTCCATACAGTAGTGGCATTACTATATGGAGAGTTTTGCCTTATTTAAATTAAACTTTGTAAAAGAACAAATTGTATCTTTCTGCTGTGTAAAGAAATGATCACATAGCTTAAAATTGTAAGGATATCTACAAGATATGGACCAGCATGTAATTTAAAGTAGAATATCATATTCATGTGTGAAAAATTGGAAGAAAATAGAGATAAATCTCATGGTCGGTTACATGGCAGAAAAATTAAAAAGAAACACATTAAAAGTATGAAAGTATTTATCATTAAACAAATAATACTGCCTGTTCAAATTTGTCAAAGGACCATAAATATGGTGTCTTAGGTGTGTCTTTATTGTCAACAATAGGGGCATGCTGACAGAGTACACAATGTATGGGATGTACATAAGTGCCAAAGATCTCAGCTGAGGAGGATATACTTAAATAATATTCATTAATTATATCACATATTTTATAGATTTATCTTAAACAATATATTTATAATCACTTATTTGTGAGTGTGAAAGACCACAAACTATGCTACATATTTACAAGGAGTGTCCAATTTACCAGATCCCATTGACTTCTTTGCTTTACATAACTTGCAGGAGGCAGCTCTTGATTGGTTAAGAACTATTGGTGTTAAATTTTGATATACCATATGCTAAATAAATAAATAAGACCTTAAGATTTTATTTTATTCTGATCCTAATTCTAAGAAGTAGTTTACTGGTAGTAAAATCTTGAACATGCGTGAAGCTTTACAGGATGATGCATGTTACTCACTTTTGTTCTAGATATATATGATTTTCTTGCCAAATAAAATATACAGGATATGTAACAGAAGACTATTGGCTTGCAAATCATTTTCAATGAAGAATTGTACAAACAGATCATCTACAGAGGTTATAGAAAAGGAGTTGCATTTGTTTCATCACATTTTTTGAATAAATAATCCCAAAACATCACACGACCTTTCATATGCTTATTCATATGCTTTCAAAAGCAGTTACCATTACCCTACTTTTGAAATCTTATGAGAGGGTAATGTGATGTTGTGATACTAATTTTCCTAGTCATATACAAAAGAAGAGGTGTACAATTGTTATTCAGTGGTGATCTCTCGATTATATACAAACTGATCTGACGTCAGATCTACACATCTATGCAAATGAATCAGCTTGGATTTGAAACCATATGTTTTTTAAAAAAACTCAGCTTATTAGCTTGAATAGTAGCACAAGGAAGTAAAAAATGCCTGTTTCAGTGGCTTAAATAAAACTCAGAAAGCGATTGATCTAGAGATGGGTATTTTATCTGGTGTTCATTGATTACTCTAGCTTACAGAAAGTGGCTTTGGAGCAGGAAGAAGATAACTGCTCTTTGAATACATAATCTGTAACAAAGAAGACAAACTAGTTTCTGCCATTAATCAGGGTGCAGACAAGAAGAAAAATATCCCTATAGAATTGTATATAAATCATGTGACACAACTGTTTAGAATTAGTGAAGAACGCAATTATGCATTAATAGATTAGAATATATCTTGCATGTTTTGATGCAGACTTGGAGTGTATGGTTCTCAGATAGATTCCATTTCTGATATTTCAAGTTCTCAAATTTCTTATGAACTCTTTAGACGTAAAGCCATTCAATTATTTAGTCTATTAGAATGTGGTCAAAATATTTCTCATCCAGTAATCCGTCTTGTTTAAACGCATTCATTTGCTATATGCTGTAAAACATGTAGAATAGAATGCAACAAAACAACTCATGATGTGATTTATGTTTGGGAGATTTTGAATTTTTAATTGAATTGTTTGTTCTTGGGAGGTCATACGACATTTGAGCATTGGATGTTTAAAATAGGGGCTGCAACTTGTGAACTCAACCAATGCACTGTACTACACAATGCAAAGACATTTCTTAAGGAATTTTCATATTAAAATGATCACATACCCATTAATAACAACTGCAATCTGTGATTGCAAAATAATTCAGTCCCAAAATTTTTTTTTCAAACTTCATATGCATAATAATGAGGGACAGGGAACTCAGATATACTATCTTTATAAAATAAGAGAAGCTTTTTATTCCAGCGCCGCCTATAGTAAGATTGAAAAATCAGTGATTACAGATGATAATGCATTTAAATACTCATTTTCATAAACAATGTGGTGTTTGCTTTTATCACTTGAGGCTTAGAATTCAATGATGGAAATCATGCAATTATGTGTTTAGCAACAATCTTTAACTCCATTTACTTTCACTATTCGTGCTAAAAGCCTGGATATTCAAAATACCCCAAGGTTTTGAACTTAAGCTAAACTGTTTGAAATAGCCTATACATAATTCCAGATCAATAACCAGATATTTTAGTGCTCTTAGTTATCATTGATGACTCAACTGTTCTGTAGATGGCGCTAGAATAGAGCTGCTTTTGTTTTGTAGTATATTCTGTTAAGTAAAAAATTCGGTGATTTGTTTTTATATATAAACTTTTTAGTAAAAGTGCTTACTTCACCTGAACTAGATATTTTTATTTTTGATAAAAGTACCCCCCCCCCGTCCTTTTTTTAAAGTTATGGGTCACTTTCAGGACCAACCGTAATATCACAGGATTACTAAAAAGTGAATTAAATTAGAATACATATTGTTTGAGTTAAAATTTAAATCCCATTAATTTGAAATGTCTAATTGGCATAAAGCACTTTTACTTTAATTCCATTTCTTAACTTGGTCTAAATGGCTTAGAGTTGCTAATGTTGACCCCTAGACTGGTCTTGTAAGATGTTTGCAGCGGTTGGCATTAGAGCAATTTGTCATGGCTTATGAGAGAACTTTGAAACCTTGCTTATAAATGGCATATAGTAAGAAGTTCTTTTGCCATCTAAATTAATTTAGTTTAATAAATCTAATTTTGTTCGATAAATCATGTCATTTAACTGTCTTCATCGGACCAATTACTTAATCTTTTAACTTTTTATTAATGTTAAGTGTAATGAACTTTTTACCTTGTAAAGGATTCACGTTTAGAATTCAGAATATCATTTTCTCTTTTAAATTAAATTTAATTTCGAATCTCTTTTCACTTTACCGCATATACCAATTCCAGTCAATTAAAAATCTTATGACTTAAATTTAAATATATAAAATAGAAGTAGCATATAAATAATTCAGTCATTTATAATTTGTGCAATTATTTTAAAAAAAAAAAAATGCATTTTATGAATGCAGTCAATAAAATTCTATTATATATTGACTTTAGTTAATTAAGAAGCATTCAGAAATTTTCCTCGTTTAAACATTTTCTCCTCTTGAATTCAAATTCTTCATTAGCTATAAATATATATAAATCGTGAAGTTAATAAGCAAGGATTTAATTAATTCATCATTATTTTCATCCCTCATCTACAAAGATAATGATAAACTGAGTTTAATCCAGAACTTCATTAATAACTCACACTCCATACATCACAGAAATCTGAAGGGATAATGAAGTGTAAATGATCTTTATCTAGAAGTCAATGTTAGATCTAAGTTTATTCCATACTTCTTATTTATATCATAATTCCAAAAACTCATCCATTCGCAATCCATATTTAAGGGATTCGAAGTCAGACTTTCACACGACCCTCAACTCTCCATGTCATCTCATATTGCTGACCCACCTGATCACACACGTTGAAAAGATAAATAATCAATATAAGCATTTCATGCTAAATCAGCAATCATCAGTTGGTCCAGATTACTATCTCCACACATACATACAATCAGTGTTCAGCTTTATATTAAGATAGCCAATCTTCATACTTTAATGAACCGGCTTCAAACTAAATCTGAAGAGACAATAAAATGTAAATAACCATCATTTATAAGGCAAAGTTGGAACTGAGTTTATTCCAGTTCTTATTTGTATCATCATTCAAGAACTCATCCATTCACATTTCCTTTAACACGGAATGGACAAAGTGCAAATGTAATTGTTAATGTATTACTAGCCTTCTGGAATTCATTGATTATTCTGGTTGGCACAGGGTGGCACTATTGTATGGAGAGTTTTGCTTTGTTTAATTGTTAATGTATAGATTAAAAGCTATTAATCTGTGATTTATTATCAATATAAAATAAATTACACATTATGAAAAGTGTTACGAGATGTCTAAGAGCTCTCATACTTGTAGTAGAAACATCTAAAAAATAAAGGAAGAGAATGAAGTAAGATCATTGACATAAATGTTGTTTTTATGAGGTGATAAGGTGCATTGAAGAAATGTTTTGAAGGTCACCTCACTTTTGCACATGCAGTCTAAAGGCAAATAAAATTTATCAAATGAAATTTTAGAATGTTCAATGTGATGTAATCTTAAAAAATAATGTGATGTTTAGAATTAGTTTATAAAGAACAAAAAACCACTTTGTTATGCAGGCAACAAATGTTTGCATTTTTTTTTCATACGTCAAATGCGTTGACTGGGAAGCGAACCTGGGCCAGCTGCTTGGAAGGCAGCTATGCTAACTGCTAGGCCACCAACGCTTGACAAATGTTTGCAAATTTGAATTATAAATACAAATGAAAGGCAAAATCAATGTCAGCAACCTTTTAGTAAGGTCATGCTGAATCTATGTTACAATATTATTCCTCATGCTGACATGATTCTAACCCTTATTCTATAAAGTATAAAAATCATCCAGTTGTAATGGGCTTCAAAATTATAAATCAGATCTCATATTATTATTGGGCTTTAAATATTTTAAAATAGATAGAATCATATGTGAAAAGTATGTTTTGTTAAATTATATTGCATTTAAAAGACATGCTTAAAATTTCCTTTGACATGGAGAATATTCATTCTGTTGGTGCTTCAAAAAATGTGTGTTGTTTAAAAAAATGCCGATTAACGTTTAGTAATTCAAAACAGGCGAAGTGTCTTTAACTTTCACTGGTTTAATTTAAAAAGCTGATTAATAAAACAAGTATTTTTCTAGTGTTTATCAAAAATGTTTCAAAGAAGCTCATTTCGGTACTATAAAAAAATCAACTCGAAATTGGAAGTTTTTCAGTTCTTCTTTTTTTTAAAACTAGGGACATTTGAATTTTTTCTGTATGAGAAATTTGTTTTAATTACAGAACAGATGTTCAAAAGAACAAAAAAAAAAAAAAACATTGATTTTTAACTTATTTGAAATCTGAACGATATCAAGTCTCATGTGTTTGGGGTCTTCATTCGCCCATTAACCTGACTATCACTCACTACATATATATTTTCAAGAAAGCGTGCCAAAAAGTAAAGTGTATTATTATGTAATTACGAATAAATGTGTTTCAAATTAATTAATCAATCTAATATTCTGCCTGAATATAAAGTATAGTGTATAAAAGTCTCAAAGGGTCAATTGACCTAAAAAAAAAAAAATGCAGGCAAAATTAATTCTCCCTGGGGAAAAAAAATATTTCCATCCCAGTTAGCTCTTTATTGAAAATAACAAAGATCTAACGTATGTTTATTGTACAAAATAATTAGTAAATTAAACTGAATCATGGTTCCCATTTACATGTGAGACGCATATACAAAATGTAGATGATGGCGCAAACGCATGCGCTGTAATTAAAATATAATTTTTTTACTATTTCAATATAATAAGAGTGCCATTGATAACCGTTCTGTGTGCCACACTTGGCACATGCGCCATAGGTTGTCGATCCCTGGGTTAGAATAACAAAAAGAAAATTAATTTTAAATGACTTCCAATATTATCATTATTAGATCTCTTTATATTATAGTGTCACGGCTTTAAAAAAACAAGCCGGAAGGGTAAATAAGAAGGCTTGAAAAAACCTTTTTGAGAGAATTTAAATATCAATTGGTATGAAAATTTTAATAAAAATTAAAGTCTGTGAAAATTGTGTAGATAACCTATTCATTGATTGGGCAGATGGACAGAAATATACATAGACATCCCTTGATCATGTGACCAACTGTTGTTTACTAGATTTAGCTTTGAAATCAAGATGTCCATAGTCTTGCGTTGTTAGCCGAGAGGTATCGCAGCTGCCATGCAAGCAAGTAGTTGGTTGCAGACGGTTGTGGGTTCGCGTCCCGGCCGATGACACATGGAAAAAAAAAATCGAGATGTCCTAACGTGAACAAACACAGTAAGATACTTCTTTATATACTTTTCACAATGGAAACACTTTATTCTTCCAGCTTTCTAATCACAGCGAACAGTTTTGACTGTTCAATAGTTTTTCCAGAACTAAAGGCAGATAGTTGCCTTGACAGATTGGGATTAGTATTGATATTTCTTAAATGTTATATATATATAACTCCCCACCACTATCCAATCCATCTTATACAACTGATACACATGACCTTATACTTGCGAAAAAAATAAATGATCTCCAAAATATATTTCATCCAGATTACCATCTTCAACACATATATACAATCACTGCTCAGTTTATATTAAGATAGCAAATCTTCAAATGTTAATGGACAAGCTTTAATCTTCTCCACTCTCCAACTCTTCAGCCATCCCTATCATTGAAAATCCAAGGATGAAATGCTCAAACGCCTTGATGATGCCAATATTATTGTCATACCCATATTGACTTGAAGGCAATCTGACCCCTCACACATGAGACCTTAATATGTCCATTTAATTATACAGAAGAAAGATGGGCAAAATACAGACTGAATATGAACATTTAAATATATGTATATTGTCTGTACTGAATTTAATGTAATTATAAGGGACTTGAACTCAGATTTTCAATGATATGGATTACTGGAAAGTAGAGAAGATTGAACCTTATCCATTAAAGTTGGAAGATTTGCTATCTTAATATAAAGATTTGTTATCTTAATATAAACTGAGCAGTGATTGTATATATGTGTTGGGATGATGATCTGGACCAACTTATGAATGCTGGCTCAGCACAAAATACATATATTGGAGATCATTTATTTTTTTCATATGTATGTGGTCATCTGTATCGCTTGTATAAGATGGATTGGATAGTCTGTGGGGAGTTTGGAAGTCTGAGTTCATGTCCTTTTTAATTACATTAAATTTAGTATAAACAATAAACATGTATTTAAATATTATATATATAAGTACGTTATCACAATAAAATTAAACCTATAAAACATTATTTATACATATCAAAAATTAATTTAAATAATTAATCTGGATCTGATTTTTTAAAATGTTAATTTTGTACTTAAAACAGGCAAAACTCTCCATACTGTAGTGCCACTCAGTGCAAGCCAGAGTAATCAATGGATGCCAGAAGGCTTGTGCATAAAATCCATATCTAGTGCCTACTCATCCAATATCCCTAGACTAGTTTCTAGCTTGTGGCTTTTGTCAATGAGCAGCTTTATCTGAGAACACTGCACCTGGATCTTAGGATCTAATGCAACCTTCCAGCAGCCACTTCTTGTCTCTACTTAACTACAAAACTACGAGTTTAAAATGTTAAGCAAGCAGAAAAGATTTGTTTGTGTAGTCAGTGCAAAACTCATTTCCAGAGCTGTATATATCTCTCCTTTTTTATATTTTTTTTTTTGAGAACCAGAATGGCCATATTTGTGTACAAATGGTGTTTATTTTAATTTTATTTATTATGTCATATTGTGTGCAATCAAGGGTGTCATGTTATGTAGGAATTTTGACTGGGTATGAAGCTATGTTTGATTTATTTTTTACCTCTGGAAAAGTCGAGCCATTCAGCTTTGACAGTTGTTATCTGATCTTATCTCTAAATGGATTATTTATTTATGGCCAGATCCCCAACCATGATAAGAGCAGTCGAATTCAGTGAGTATCATTGCCTGTTGCCCCATTCCTGCCATTGGATATATGTTAACTATTTCTATATCCATGGTCCAGATGCATTCTCAATCTGATCAAGATAAGATGGGATCTGGAGTAGTCCAAAGGTCAATTATTAAGACTAACAATATCATACAACGATTATTAACTAAAAGATTAGTATTTCTTTGAAGACTTTTGTCCATTGAAAATCAGTTTGTTTCTGAAGGTATGGTGAAAGAGAATCATCATTTGGGAATGTCTTTTATGACCAAATATATCAGCAAGCAGTTTTAAAAGTTATAACCTTTGTTTTCAGGAGAAAGTTTTCAAATTGTATGAGAGTTCTGTATCTAAAGCATACTGCATTGTTGTGAATGTATATTTGATGCTGGGAAATGTCTCCCAGCTAATAAACAAATGAGATTCAACTAAAATAACATCAAAACATTTATTGCATCTATTTACGGTAATGTTATACTTCTAATAGTTAACATAGTTCACTATCACCGCATTGTCAAGATTACAAATGCTTAATTATTGGCAATAGCAACCAATAGGTTGGGGATATGCCATGACTCTTAGTAAAACTCATGCTTTCTGTTATGTTGGCTGGCTTCATGAAAAGTTCAATATTATTTATCACCAACAATTCTTACCCTGAAGTAAATATGCCTGTGTTTTATCAAATAATAGACATTTTTAGAATAATTCCACACTGCTAAATTTCTGTTCTGAACATAAATGAGTAAATTTCCTTTCCCTCTCAAATGGATTTGGTTTTATAACTTACTGTGAACAGTAGAGATTTACTAACCTAGTTATCTGGTTAGTCTATTCATGCCATTCGCTATTTGTTTATATATTAATATTTCATTTTATCAACTATATTGTATTTTGAATCGCATCTTCTAGAGAGTTCTGTAATTCGAAGAATTAAAATATGAATAATCTTAAGTAGAGTTGTCAAAAGCCCTGGTCGAATGTTGGATGTGTGATCATATTTTGATAGCGAGGTCCAAACCAGACCATGGGCATATGAAAACGTTTTTATAATACATGTTCTGTATAGATTGAAGTCTGAAATATGTTCATGAATTCATTCATATGTTTGCTATGAGGTTTATTAAAATATTGTAAAAGTGACGGTTAAAGAAATTTGATACGTAGTTTATTTAGATGCAATTTAATTTTTTATTATTTATATGGCTTTAATGATCATATATCATATTCTTGTTGCATTTCTTTAACCAAACAACATATATGTTTTTTTTTGTTCCCCGGTTAATGTCTGTTATACAGCAAAACTCTTTTTTCCTTTATGCATACATTATCGAGATCTGTTACAGAGCTTATATAAATTAATCGGTTTATAAAGTCGGAGAACCACAAGCAAGAACCCGCCACTAAAATTGTGGATGTCTTTCTAAAAGTAGCTTTCATGCATTTCCAGCTTTTCATAAAATAATCCAAGCGATTTGTTTCTTTTTAAAACATTATAAATGATGCTTAAATTCCTTTTCTAAAACTCCCATACAAAGCTAGAAGTTAGTATCACGTGCTCACTTCTTTTGTGGCCGCTCATGCGCGGAAACATTATTTGCTTGAATTCTTGTATTTAAAAGTCTAAAAAATGTTTATTTCAATTTGGATTTCTTACATCTAATTTGTCATATATTTGGCTCTTTTTTTTTTTTTAAATTTATTAGTTTGTTTGTAGAAAAATTACAATTTATGTAAATTGATTTTACTTTTCCGAATTTGAAATAATACATAAAAAAACACTTTTAAATTGATTTAAAAAGAAAGTGCATTTTGTTAAAGAAATGCGACTATTGTGAGTGTGTGTGCGTGCGTACCACTGTAATAAGAGCAGGGAGGGGGTCGTATTTTTCAAGTTGTTTTTGATGCGAATTTAAAGATAATTTTTTAATAAAATGTCGATATATAAAGAATACCAACTGAAGAAAAATATCTAGTATAATCTCATTTAATCAAGACCGGAAAAAAAAATAGCGAATATAATCCGAGCTAAACTTTATGTAGTGATGCAAGCAAAATACTCTACCAGGAAATATCATGGTGTGGAACAGAAATAAAAGTTAAAGCTACGTCAGTCTGTTGTTAGAAACAGGGGTTATGGTTACCGATTACTTATAGATACACTAATTAAATATATATATTAAAAGGTGTTAAAGATTCTATAATGTAGTAAGTATACGGAAGCAGAGATATGTAACTTCATATTTTAAGTTCAAAGCCTGAAATTGTGAATAAGTCCTCATTTTCTATGTCATACATATCATTACTAGTAACCGTTTACAAATAAGTAAGCTATTCTAATTCCAGAAGAAAAGAAGGGCAGAAGGACAAAGAATACACACTAATCTAGGAACCACAAATACATTCTCATACATTACATTCTGCTCATCTTGAGACTTGTACTGCAGTAAAAACATCATCCATAATTATAGCTCTTTATTATGCAGGTTTTAGAATGTCTTTGAAGTAATAATTATTAATTTTAATTAGTCATTAGTGTTATTTTCACTATATCAAAGAAAGGGATTGGTTTCTATCTGCTTTTAGCACCTTGTCAAGGAATGTAATCATAACATATGAGCAAAGACGTGTGAAAAAGATTTGTGACCCCCAAGATGCATATTTCATGCTGAACCAGCACTCTTCAGTTGACCCAGATCACATTCTATTGCACATATCTTTATCATTGTTCATGCAAAACGTTAAGTACATTCCTGAATTGGCAATGATTGCTCGTATCTTTAGTGTCATATAAATTATCTAGGAAAGTCAGGAAGATGCAGTTCTTGATTTTCTTTTTAAGTATTTCAAATTAAAAACACCATCATGAAACCTATTTTGCTTTTTCATGCCTGTTTCATGAATCCAAGTGAGTTAATATATATTCAGGTTAATCTTAGTTTTCATTTTAAATGCCTCGTATTTCTTTACCAGCCATTTTAAATCATCAAATCCTGTGAAAGCTGTCTAATGTGAACAAACTTTGGTGGATAATTATCTAATTTCAACATTGGCACAAATCTTCACAATTAATTGAATCAAATGTTTTGACTTAATCTATAAAAATAATAGTTTTTATTTAAATGCAATTTATCTACTCTACTTTGAACACTTTTCAGCCAAAAACCTTTTATTGTACATGTATGCATATACAATCTTACGTTTTGACAGTCTTCTTCAGAGTCACTGTGAGACTGCCCAAATCTAAGATTGTGTATGCATACATGTACAATAAAAGTTTTTTTTTGCTGTAAAGTATTCAAAATAGAGTAGATAAATTGTAATTATATGAGATATTACAGCAAAATAAAGGAAGCGGTGAATTTAGTAGTTTTCATTTACTTGGAAACAAAACTTCTGTCTCTAACGCATTTTGTTTTTTTCAATAAATACTCATTGAGTCTCTTACAACTCATATGTGACTGGTCCTTCTGTTGCATGGGAAAACAATTATATTGCATTATAATTATTACAACTTTTTTATTTTCCTAAATTGTAAAAATAGAAGCATCATTCTTAAGGTGTGTCTTTTATTTTCAAAATGTTTTAATATTAGAACTGCTGCTGTAATTGTAAATAATAAACATTTAAATGATAAAAATCTCAATTAGAAAATAGCTTTATGCCAAAAATACTATTCCTAACTCATCCAACTTTAAAGAAGATGAAATATGGTATGACTGAAGAAATAAATAATATTTATAAAATGATATATAGTGTAACAGATGAATTAATAGAATATTTCATATAATCAAAGCTCTCTTGAACCAGCAAAATATAACAAGTCATTCTAAGAGTAAATGTGATGATGATGTTTGTATTTATTACTTAATGATATCTGTTGGATGATACCTATAACTTAAATGCTAGGCCCTGATTTTCATCTAATTCACTTAGAATCTAAATCACTATTTATAATGCTAGGTTTGTTTTTTTTAGCTACATTGAATACAAAAATAAGCACTTTTTTTATGAAGAAAATGAAATAACCTTATTATTCTTGTGTTAAAGTTAAAACATATGTGTTAAGTTTATTATTATCCAAATTGATAACATAAGAATCTGACCTTTTAATTATCAAAGAACCATTTTCAGTGATGTCTTAGACTGGAGCAACAGTGAGTTTTACCAGTAATCAACCTTTCAATGTAATCAGTTTCCATATTTCCTCAAATATTATTTTTGGAGCTAGGAGCTTGTCACCATTTCTAAATTTTATAATTTTATTCAGAAAAAAATTTTCATCTTGAATTGCATCGGGATTGAAGACTATTTTGCAATAAGTAGACCAGATTGCATAACTGATGAATAATGAAAGGCTAATAATTGGGATGGATCTTGTCCTAATACTATCCTTAAGAGAGGTAACAAGGTAAAAATTCACTTTGACATTATCAACAATAATCCTTCTAGACCTCCAGAATCCAGGGCACGAGTGAACCAGATGGTCAAAAGTTTCATCATGAGTCTAGCAGAGTGGGCAGATAGGGTCATTTTGTTGATACCTCGCTTATAGAAAGAAACCAATTAGTGCTAATGGCATTCAAATTTATCTTAATAGTAAAATCAATGTACTTCAGTTCCATAGCCCAGCACCTGAAGAGGGAGATGATCTTCTTGTTGGTCAGGATAAGTTGCAGTGTTATGGGAATTATGACAGGGTGAATGAGACTATGAGCTTGCCAAATGTTAATACTGTTATCAAAAGTATCAATTGTGATTACCATGTAACTTTTGATCAAATCAATCGATACATCAAGGAAGTTCTTGACTCTAGGAGGAGGTCTATCCATCGGGATTACTGGTAAAGTGACTTGTTCATATCCAAATGATTTGATAAGCATTGTGATAAAATTAAATGTCTTTTGAACACAAATGGCTTGAATAGCATGATATTTTCGGCTATGATTTGACCAATCTCTGGAATGACTAAGTGACTCTTGGTATTATGAGGCAATTTGTCAGGGCAAGATGGGCGAGTTTAATGGACTACTTGTGGGTTCACAGTAGTCCAGGTATACAGGTTTATCTCTTACCCACAATATTACTATCTTATATTTTTTTATCCTCAGGTACACTTTTTATAGCCTTCTTTATGTTTGTAATTCTACCTCCTTCTTTTGATTTATCATGTATTTATAATTGTCATTGTAAATATAGTACGTATTTAATAAATATTTTGGAAAATAAAGTTAAAACATAGTCACGCATTGGTGGCTGAAAGGTAAGCATAACTGCTTTACAAGCAGTTGTTCTCGGGTTCGCTTCCCGGCCGATGCTTTGACTCATGAAAAAAAAAAAAAGTTAAAACATATATGTATTATGCATTTAATCATACATATAAAATGTTAAATGATAAAATATCTACTAGTATAAATAATAATGCTGTGATATTTCACATACACATCATTCTGCCGGTACTAATACATAAACCTGAAAAAGTAAAAAGTAAATTTTTAACAATACGAAAAGTATAAATTTGTACATATAAATAATAAACACATTATGATATTAAATAAAAAGAGGTACTGTGAGTTTTTAATACAGCATTATGGCATCGCAAGTAACACACATTTACTGGAGAAAGGGGTGGCATTTTGCTGTCGAAACACAGAAAGTTATTGGTTGACTGATGCGTATTATAACAATTTGAAATATAATAAAAAAATGGGAATCAAAAGAAAAAAAATAGAGTTAACAAATAAACATGAATGTTCTCAGGAAATTTTTAGAAATCGAATTCTACTGTTGCTACTCAGATTTGCATATGGTTTTTAATTTTTGGAGACCAGTTCAAACTTTGAGTAATCAAGATGTTTTGGATTGAATATTCTAGACTATTCAAATCATTTTAATGTAGATGAATTCATTCTACTCCTTCTTCTTATGACTTCTTCTTTAATTAACAATGTTAATTTTTATATATCTTTATGTTTACATTTTGGCCATTTATTTATTTGGTCTTATCATAAAAGAGACAAAACATACAAACTGAAGGCACATTTTATAAGATCAGGCAGGCTACATCTCTACTGGATTGGACACAAGTATTACACTCTAGGAAAATAGTTACTCATTTCGAAGCTAATGCAATACATTGAAGTTATTTCATGTTTTAATTATACAATATAGTTTTGTTTTGGGTATAGATTATCATGATCGTCTACCTATGACCATATTTCATGAACTGTCCATACTTTTTTGGTCACTGAATCTCATCTAATAATCATACCCGTCTAAATCCCTGAAATGCCTAGGATTTACAGTAGTTTTAAACCTGGTTTAAATCGTTTCTCATCTTGTGATGTAATAAAAACCTATTATTAAAGCCATAATTCTTTAATTAAATGCATTTCCATTAATCCAATAACCACAGCTGTACTAATTAGAAGCACTTTCCTCCATTAATAATAATAATAAAAAAAAAAACAAGTTTATTATCTAAAAGTTGTTGTTTTTTAATATATATATATATATAAGTTCCTTATTATATTACAAAAATAATATGTTGTCGATTTTAATGAGTTTTTAAATAAATAAAAACTATCAGAATGTAGTCTTAAATTAAAAATCATTCTCTTTCTTAAACATTCTTTTTTAACAAAAATTCGCAGATTTAAACTTGTTATAAGTTTTGAGGGATTTAATTTACGCTCTTGTAGAATAAAATTACTCCAAATACTGGAGGGTTTTTGTGCTAATATTAATAATGATTATATTATTCATTAATAAATGTCAATATATATCAAATTAATTTCACATACTTTTTTTTATTAAATCTTGTTTTATTTTATGAAATGAAACAAGATTTGAAAGAAAAAGTCTATGAAATTAATTTGTTTTATATATATATATATTGAAATTAATGGAACATATTCGGAAAGAAAATGGCGAAATTCTTATTAATAATGGAATAATTACAAGCATTGATTTTATTAAATCGTAAATGACAATAATACCTTTATTCCACCAAATTTAATTTTAATAATAAAATATTTTAATAGTTTTTAAAATAAGAAACTATTAATTTATATTTATATAAGTTAACATTTCATTTATTAGTATGTGATTATATGTGATATTTATTACCCATTCGATCACGTTCTGGGAAATATTGATCATATAATTTATATCAACAGTAATCTGATGAAGGGAATAGACTTTTTTTAGCCAAATTTTATTTAAATTGATTTTATTTCTCAGACAATTTCATCATTTTTTGAGTACTTGTCAGTTTTTAAGTAAACCAAGATGGCAGCCATATTTTTGATAAATATACAGCTTTGAGGGCCTATAGTTGAATTAAAACAAATTAATAAATCGATCATTAAGAAACTTTATTTCATTTTTTTTTTTACTTATAATGTGGGTAGTGAGAGAAACTCCTAACATTGTTTACTTTGGTTCAATTCAGCATGTTTCTTTTTGTCAGCAGTTTTTTTTTTGTTAATTGTTATAATGATAAAAATTTGAGATGTTTCTGACACAGACCATGATGCAGTAGACAATTTCCAAAGGTATGTGATCGTGCCCTGCCAAAAAGTGTATTAATGGTCATAATATGATTGCACACTGCTGACAAGAATGAAGTCTAAATATTATATATATATTATTTTTCTGTTAATAAGGTTAATCAAAATAAAATAAACTGTAAATATTGTAATTAATTTTTCCACAATGATTTCTTTTTTCAAAATAACAATAATAAAAAATAAAACGTAAATATTAAATACATTTTCTAGCAAGCATTTTTTTTGTAAACATTTTTTGGAGACTCCAAAAACTGTAGATTTATTAAAAATATGGGTTGCCATCTTGGTTTACATATTTAATTATGTATTGAACTAATGTGTCTCTGAAATATGGCAGTCATCAAACCTGACTGGAAGTTCATAGATGCATTGTCAAGTTTAAATTGATTACTTTCTACCAGAATTGAGATAGAATTTCTGATTCATTATTTCATAAAATCCTACATGAATACAGTTACCAGTTTGAGGGCAGATTATTATACAAAAAATAGAGAGCTGCCACAGATAGTCCACTGAAAATTATCCACATTAATAAAATAATAAAGTACATTGCAAAGGTCTTCAATCAAAGAAATTTATGAGTTTGTGAAATTTATCTGCCTACTTTTTTTTTTACCACTTTTATGCCATCTATAGTAAGATTTAGTAACTAATAGTTGTCAAATGCTAATGCTTAATAAATCCTATCTGTACTGTTTTATCTAATATCTCCAAAATGTTTCAAGCTTTTCAATAATGAAGAGTTTTGGATTTTGGAATGGTGCATCTAGATCTGTAGGATCTAATGCACGTTCCTTCTGTCAGACATTGTTTATCTCTCTGTTATCATATCAAGCTATCAGTCTAAACTGAAAAACATATAAATGTTTAAGCCATCCTACTTGTATAGTTATATAGCTCTGAATCTAGTTCAGTTTCTATATATTATGGTGTCTTTAGTTTTTTAATAACTATGGGCACCTGTATCCTAAGGTCAGGAATGGGTCCAAAACCAATAAAGTATTATATGCCTATCATGTGTCCCCAGCTTTCAGATTCCTGTTTTAGTAGCATATTTATTATTACTTACTAAAGTTTATACTATAAGGCATAGAGGAGAAGTAAATTTTATGCTGCTAAAACTGCAGTATGTATATTGGAGCCATGTGACAGTGCTGGGAATTTTAATAACCAAATTGGATTATTGATGCTATGGAAATAAAATACAAGCAAAAAAGAGAAATACTTACATAAAAAGGTGGAATGGAAAAGTTTTAGAGAAAGCAAAGTTATTATAGAGTATTTGAAATATTCCAGAACCAGTAAGATAACAATAGGACACTAAGCAATATACTTTTCTGCATTGTCTTAAGTTTCACACTGTAAATGCACGGTGATTCTTGTTTAAATGCTAATTGAAACTTTATTCAAGATAAAAGTCTACCAAAAGCAAAAACAGAATCGAATATCAATAATTTTTATTAGTCATTCATTAGACTAGAGATTATCCAATAATGAATATTTTCTGTAGTGTAATTTTCACTATACCATTCTTATGTAAAATAAGCACTGGTTTCTATCTTCTTTTAACACCTTGTGGAGGGATGTAATCATAAACATATGATCAAAGACACGTAAATATCCATGATCCCCAAGATGCATATTTTATGCTGAATCAGCATTCATCAGTTGGCCATACCATAATCTCCTACACATATCTTTATCATTATTCAGTGTGTGTGTATAGATAGATAGATAGATAGATAGATAGATAGATAGATAGATAGATAGATAGATAGATAGATAGATAGATAGATAGATAGATAGATAGATAGATAGATAGATAGATAGATAGATAGATAGATAGATAGATAGATAGATAGATAGATAGATAGATAGATAGATAGATAGATAGATAGATAGATAGATAGATAGATAGATAGATAGATAGATAGATAGATAGATAGATAGATAGATAGATAGATAGATAGATAGATAGATAGATAGATAGATAGATAGATAGATAGATAGATAGATAGATAGATAGATAGATAGATAGATAGATAGATAGATAGATAGATAGATAGATAGATAGATAGATAGATAGATAGATAGATAGATAGATAGATAGATAGATAGATAGATAGATAGATAGATAGATAGATAGATAGATAGATAGATAGATAGATAGATAGATAGATAGATAGATAGATAGATAGATAGATAGATAGATAGATAGATAGATAGATAGATAGATAGATAGATAGATAGATAGATAGATAGATAGATAGATAGATAGATAGATAGATAGATAGATAGATAGATAGATAGATAGATAGATAGATAGATAGATAGATAGATAGATAGATAGATAGATAGATAGATAGATAGATAGATAGATAGATAGATAGATAGATAGATAGATAGATAGATAGATAGATAGATAGATAGATAGATAGATAGATAGATAGATAGATAGATAGATAGATAGATAGATAGATAGATAGATAGATAGATAGATAGATAGATAGATAGATAGATAGATAGATAGATAGATAGATAGATAGATAGATAGATAGATAGATAGATAGATAGATAGATAGATAGATAGATAGATAGATAGATAGATAGATAGATAGATAGATAGATAGATAGATAGATAGATAGATAGATAGATAGATAGATAGATAGATAGATAGATAGATAGATAGATAGATAGAGAGATAGATAGAGAGATAGATAGATAGATAGATAGAGAGAGAGATAGAGAGATAGATAGATAGATAGATAGATAGATAGATAGATAGATAGATAGATAGATAGATAGATAGATAGATAACTGTCAAACATGCTGTCCTCACAACTTTGACACAGATCACTTAATGGAAATATTTGTTTTTTTAATCATTCATTAGCTAGATATTATCCAATAATGAATCTCTGTAATGTATTTTCACTACACAATCCCTGCAAGGTAGGGACTAGTTTCTATCTGCTTTTAACATGTTTTTTTACATGTTTTTGGTCATATGTTTAAAATTACATCTCTCCTCAAAGTGTTAAAAGCTGATAGAAACCAGTCTCTATCTTGCAGAAGAGTGGTATTGTGAAAATTACATTACAGAAATATCCATTATAAAATAGAATATCAGTTTTGTCAGGTAAAAGTCATTTCTATCCTCTTAATAAAAATATATAAATGATCCCTCTATTGTTTGGGGGGGAAATGCCCTAAAATGATTTCTTGTATAAAGAGAAACTGGTTGTCGCTTAGATTTAATACTCTGTTTTTCTAATTTTTTTTTGCTTTTAGTGCATTTTATATTTTATCTGAAATAAAGCAAAATATAATTCTCAACAATATCACAGAAATTACTATCCCTTTCAAATATCACCAGGCAAGAGTTTTTGAAAATGCTTAACCTCTTCTATATATCATTTTATATTAAAATTCAATAAATTGGACTTGATTTCTTTATTTATAAATAAATTACATTCTAAAAAATCACATAATTTTTTTAAATATTTAAAAACCAAGCTTGTAAATAAGAACAGAAGACAATGATGTTAATATAAATACACTTTCAGAAAATGAATGAATTCTTTTTTACTTTTTTTTAATGTGAGCAAATAAATGTGGATTTGTTACAAATCTATCAAATTTTGTTTTAAAATCTGATATTTGCTTTATAGTTATTAAAATATTTGAAAAACTTCTAACACCATATCAATTTGGGTAGGTTATGGTGTTACCCAGTGAGTTTAAAAGAAATCTTTCCTTCAAGAACAATAGATTAAAAATGATTATTATTGCTAACTGTCCATAAGATACTGACCTATTTAGATTTTTTTTTTCAATTAAAAAATCAATAAAAGCAATATTTTAGAATCTACATGATTTTAAAAATCTTATACAATGTAAATTAAGATCATGTAAAATAGTGATATACTATGCTTTTTTTGAGGGAAAAACTCAACAATTATCATCAAATGTGAGAATTATCACCTTAATAAATATCTACAGGGAAATAAATAACAGTAATGATTTTCTGGAATAACTTGATATTTTATTAAACACTTCTATTTAACTTAGAAAATCTTATTTGTTTAGAATAAAACAGGCAAAACTCTCCATACAGTAGTGCCACTCAGTGCCAACCAGAGTAATCAATGGATGCCAGAAGGCTTGTGCATAAAATCCCTATCTAATGCCTACTCATCCAATATCCCCAGACTAGTTTCTGGCTTGAGGCCTTCGTCAGTGAGGAGCTTTGGATCTGAGAGCTTTGGATCATGTGTTGTTTAGAATATTTTGTAATCAAGATTTAACATATTTTTATCAAATGGATTTACTTCAAATTATATATGTATATTAGAAATGGATATCAGTGTAATATGAGAGTGAAATATTTTATGTTGGTCCCTTCACATGTTTATTGTAGATGGACTGGCTGACTGAATATCGAATATGTTGATTTAGATTCAATAAATTTTCAGTGATATACAAGAATGCTATGTTTTTTAAATGCTTTTGTTTGTAAAAGTATCAATCAATTGAAATAGAAATAAAAACAAACCTTGTTTTCTATTTATTATAAGATTTATTTTTTTGAAATGCTTCTTTTATAAGCAAAATAATATGGGTATCGATTTTTAATCCACTGTGAATTTCTTTTAAAATGTATGACTGTGCACTAAAAATCCAAAAAATAATTATTTGCTTCAACCACGATTGGGGTTTTTATATTAAAATAAGTGTGGAATGTCTGTTGATTAATTCAATCATCTTGTGATGGCAATTGAATTAATTAATTTCTGGACACCCCACACTTTTATTTCACGTTAAATATAAAAATCCTAGTTATGGTTGAAGAAATTTAATTTTTGGTTTTTTATTGCACAGTTAGTAAATTCCTTGTCAGGGATACCAACAGCTTCCCATTATCTTTCAGTTGGGCATTAAATTTTGTCCTTAGAAATGCTAATTTGTGGTGGGTTTAATTTTTATATAACATTTTAGTATCTATTTGCTAAAAATACATTCACTGATGAATACTATCATCTTTATCATCATGAACGAAACTTCGTGAGTAATGTCAATGTTCATGATGTGCAGTTTTTGACTTTACTTTTAAAATCATTTAATGCTTTATGTATAAACTGCATCTTTTTATATTCCTTGGTGATAATTATGGTACAATTCTAAAAAGTGTCCATCTTCAGTATCATTTTATTTTGTTATAAAATTAAAAATATTTAGATATGTGTGAAAAATTAAAATTATAAATAGATTTTAAGAATTTATTAAAAGAAATTTTTGTAACTTTTTGTCATTTTTTTGAAAAGATTTCAAAGAAATAATTGATAAAGCAAAGTGTGTTAACTAGTGGCATTATAGCAAATGATTGCTTTACAATGTGCAATACTTACCCTATGCATATAAATATATTCTGATTCAATATTAGGTAAACAAAGTAAACAGTTTTGTGGAAACTATTATAATCCTAGATAATCTTATGCTATAAAACTGAATTTTGATTTGACATTCTTGCTTACTTCTTCCTCTATATATCACCATTTCACATGTTTAACTTTTCACTTAGTCATATTTAACAACAAATTATTTTTTCTTTCACCAGATTTATGTCATCTTGTGTAAGCTTTAATAATCCTTAAATACAAAATAGTAGAGCTTAATATGTTGTCTAATCCAGTGTCAGGCAAGAGCTTTAGGTCTTGAAGGAGTGCCTCTGGAAATTTTATATCTATCTAAAGCACTTGTTCCTTAGCAGCCATCTTTTATTTTTTTGTTATATATCAAGCTATCATCTCAAGCCTCTGGAAATTTTATATCTATCTAAAGCACTTGTTCCTTAGCAGCCATCTTTTATTTTTTTGTTATATATCAAGCTATCAGCTCAAAGTCATTAACATATTAACATTTTAATCTAAGCCATTTGTTTATTTATATAGTCAGATAGATCTTAAACCAGTTCAGTATCTACATATTATGGTGGCCATAGTTTTTTAACTACTATAGATATTGCTATTTCCTGGCTGGAATTAATAAAAAACCAAGCAAACATCACATGACACCAACTTACACAATGTGTAAACTGATAGCAGGTGATATCTTTTGGGTTTTAATCATGTCTAACTTTTTCACTTCTCCCTCTATTCATGAATCGAGTAAGTGTAAAAAAATCAATTTTTAAAATAAAGGAAAAAATAAAAAGGTATCTGAATTATTGTGACTTTAATTTTGTGGCGAGATTCTTCCGAGAAGTCAACCGAAACAGAGAGAAGAAAGTTTTCATTTATGCCAAGATTTTGAGATTATTGTTATAAGACTTTTTATTGGTTATTTTTCATAATGGAAAAGCCATACCTGATTTAAAGCAGCGGTCGAATTGCATTCAGGTAGAAGATCCATGGAGTGGAGTTTGGCTATAAGATCTAGATTGTAGAATGCCGTATGACATCCCAAGCACCAAGCCATTTGATAAATTTTATAATAGAAAAGTGTATGGGGTATGGCCGGGGATCAGCATTAATATAGTTATTGCATATAAAAGATTAGTTATAATATACGCACAGACATCTTATATTCAAGCTGTCTTCACTAGTGGAGTTTTCTAAATGCTAGCAAATTAGATGTGCGTAACGGTATCGATTTTATCTTCAAAAAGCACTCATGAAAGAAAATGTTATTTTATTCAATCGTTTGCTTTAAGTATGTATTTTTGATATAATTGTCAAACTTAAGTTGAATCTATTAAAGATTTAATTTTTTTTTTTTTTTTTAATTTTACCATTTTTTAATCTTGTTGACAATTGTTAATGGCAAGAGAGAGAGAAAGTTATGCAGACACATGTACCCGGGTCTCTAATTGCTTAGAAGATAAGATTTGAAATTAGATATATATATAAAACGTATTTATGAATAAGTTGAAAATTTGCAAGTTTTAAATATGCAGTATTTAGTTGTTGTTTTTTAAAAAAAAAAATGTTTCAATTCAAATTACTTCATGCAAATGAAAATGTTAAAAGTCATTTTGATTGGTTGGTGAGATATGGTAACCCCCCCCCCCTTTATAATAATTCACTGCTAAATCTTTATTGTTTAAATGGAAATGAGAGACTATTACAGATGGTGTTTATTTTAAGAAGAAACACAATAGCTTTTTAACAATTATCTATTCTGCATGTCATCATTTTAACCAAATTCATTATATATACACACAGAGAGACATTAGACCAGTGGTTTCTAAACTGGGGGGGGGGGAGCAATCTAAGCTCTCAAACATCTTGATGCCTTCCCCCCATCCCTATGACATGCGATTCTTATTACTCAAAAAGTGAGCTATTATTTACATGGAGGAAACCTAAATGGCTATTAACGAAAGGACAGTTGAAGACATTGGAATTTCAAACCACTTCATTTGCTCCAAGTAACAATGGAGAAGTAAGGAGTGAAGGTTATCTAAACAGGAAAGACCCAAAGAAGAAGATGGCATGGAAGTTTAAAAAACGTTCTTAATTTATAAATAAGATATAAGAACAATTAGCAGACTTTCAAATTCACTCTTATATAGGGGGATTTGAACACAGGCTTTCAAGCTCCTTCAGCCATCCACTATGTCATACAACCAATACACATGACTACACACACGTGAAAAAGGATAAAAGATCTCCAATATACATATTTCTTTCTGAATCAGCACTCATCAGCTGGTCCAGATCATAATCTTCCACACACACATATATATAATCAGTGCTCAGTTTATATTAAGATAGCAAATCTGTACCAACTGATGAGTGCTGCTTCAGCATGAAATACATATATTGGAGATCATTTATCTTTTTCACATGTATGTGGTCATGTGTATCGATTGTATGAGATAAAGTGGATGTCTAGAGTTTGAAAGTTTGTGTTCAAACCCCCTATATTACATCTATACTCCAGGCATATAAAATATACTTGTATTTAAAATATTACAAATTCACTGTTATCACTGTTAATAAATAATTCTCAAATTGTGCATCCCCCTAAAAATCAAATTGCATCCTTGTGGGATGTGTGCCCACATTGTAACCTTAGCATTAGAAGCAAATTATTGTTTATATATAAAAAAGTAGTTAGTGTGGAAAGGTGTATCAATCTTTGATTTAAAATTTTACACAAGCTGTAACATTTATTATATATATATATATTTTTTTTCATACGTCATAGCATCTGCCGGAAGGCGAACCCACAACCGTCTGCAGCCAACTATTTGCTTGAAAGGCGGCTGCGATATTTTAATTTAGTTTTGTAACAATTATAGTTACTAAATGATAGTGCTTATTAAATTCCTATCCTGTGCCCTCCTTTTCAAAATCCCCAGACTAATTTCAATCAATGAGGAACCTTGGTTCTTGGAACAGTATAATTGGATCTTAGATTTAGTGCTTTTTCATTTAGCTCCTATCATTTACTGCTATGTTATACTATTAAGTTATAATCCCAAACTAAAAAAACATATAAATGTTTTCAGTTGTAGCTAATTTGTTTGGATCTGAATCCAGTTCAGTTTCTATATATTATGATGTCCTTAATAACTAAATTCACTTCATCTCATAGCCAGGATTTGATTTAAACATATACCAATATGTGATGTGTTTAAATTAACAACGATTTATGGTGTGGCTTTAAATTTTAAATGCTAATTAAACATATTCATAGGTGGGTGCTTTTGGGGCAGAGAATATAACATATCTATTAATTAGCATGTGGGAATTATTAATCTGAGGAATTTAATATATATTTGGCAAAATTTGTGAAGCATTTTAATTTGTAATAGTCATTTTCTATCTATATAAGGGTACTGAACTGAGTTCAGACCCATATGACTATATAAGCTAATGGGCTTGGATTGAAAACATTAATGTGTTTTCACTTTAAGACTTATAGTTTTGTAGTTAAGTGGAGATAAAAGATGGCTGCTGGAGGGTTGCATTAGATCCTAAGATCTAGGTGCAGTGCTCTCAGATCAAAGGCTCTCACTGACGAAGGCCACAAGCCAAAAACTAGTCTGGGGATATTGGATGAGTAGGCACTAGATGGGGATTTTATGCACAAGTCTTCTGGCATCCATTGATTACTCTAGCTTGCTGTGTGTGGCATACGCGAGTTTTGCCTGTTTTAACAACAGTTATACACTAGCATAAGAGGTGATAGTCATGTGATGTTTATTGGCTTAAAACCAATCCTGCCTAATAGGATAGTGCTGGCTGTGGTTATTAAAGAACCAAAGACATCAAAATGTATGGGTACTGAACTGAGTTCAGATCCATATGACTATATAAGCTAATAGGCTCGGATTGAAAACATTAAGGTGTTTTCAGTTTGAGACTCATAGTTTTGTAGTTAAGTGGAGATAAAAGGTGATTGCTGGAGGGGTTGCATTAGATCCTAATATCTAGGTGCAGTGCTCTCAGCTCCAAGGCTCCTCACTGATGAAGGCCACAAGCCAGAAACTAGTTTGGGGATATTGGATGAGTAGGCACTAGATGGGGATTTTATGCACAAGCCTTCTGGCATTCATTGATTACTCTAGCTTGCTGTGGGTAGCATACATATAATGAGTTTTGCCTGTTTTAACAATTATACACAAGCATAAGAGGTGGTAGTCATGTGATGTTTATTGGCTTTATATAAAATTATTTAAAGAAGTTCACTCCTAGAAATAAAGTTATAAAACAAGAGTAAGATTTGTATTAAATTGAATTCAGGGAGTTTAGTGCAGTAAACACAATTGGTTTTAGAAAAATGTTTGCTGAACAACCCAAATATTTTTTTATTTCTGCTTCAAAATGCCTGTTTTCAAGAATAATCGTTCCAAACTCACAATCTAGAGTAAAATTATCACCTGAACTATTTAAACAGAAAATGTATAATTGGAAGTCAAATATGTATGTAGAAATGCCTTTATCTTTTATTTTTATGTATGAAATATATTATTATTACATCATTATTTATGTTGAGTGAGAAAAAGGAATGATATTTTATCAGCCCAAGATAACTCTCCTTCAGTTTAATCATCATGATTATATTAAAATATGACATTTATCGCAGATAATCCCAAAGCAATCAACCGAAGAGATGGCTGCTTTACTATCTCTAAAAAGTGGGCTGTTTAAACATTATTGAATAAATTTGCATATGTGGCGTTCACATTCACTAACTTCTAGTATAAAGATCTATGAATATGGGAACATAGAATTCCCAAAAGCCCTTAGCTTGTCAATTGTTATGTATAGCTTCATTAATTGTATATAAAAATGAGCTTAGTATTTATCTTACCATAATTGTTGTAGTTTTGTCAACTTTTGTCAATTTATTCTATTGTAAATATATTAATTTTTGTATATAGTTTGTTATTAATAAAGTTTTTATTTTTTTTAACATAAAACTTAGATTCATTTTCAGAGGTAAAATTTACAATAATATTAGGCAAAATATATTTTGAAATAGTATTTTGAAATTGAAATGTGTTTGTTGATATCTGGAAAATCACATGAAAGTTTATGCAGTAATATTAAATAGTTTGGAGGTGTTAATATAAAGAATGTTTATGCAATAATTAGATTTATTAATGAATTTGATTACCACAAACAATATTTTGTCTATATTTTTATTTGCCAGTCTTCATTGAAAACAGAATTTGTGGTGATAACATTAGAATAGTTGAGAATTTTAGTTAGGGATTGTATCATGTGCAATGATTTATCTTGAGATATATCATTTCTGATCAAATGCATATCCATATTGTTTTCCAAAATTAAAAAACTTTTTGTGGAATTTTAAATCAATTATTTATGACAAAAACAAACATTCTGAGGTCTGTTCTGATATAAGAGAACATTTTCTTATTTACATCTTAGAATTTTAACTATGTCAGAATTAAAATAGAAACATATATTGGATAGGATTTGGTTGAGAACTCCAGGAGCAGTGGATTGTAATGAAATTGAGCTATTGTTGTGGATAGTAGTTTTTCTAGTGTAGCTCGAGTAGAGTTAAGAAGGTCTGCTAATTGATTTATCTCCATCATACTCTTATTACCTTACATGCAAGCTTGTATGCATATCATCTATAAGATCTTTATGCATGGTTTCAAAGTCAGAAACACTTGGGAATGAGGATTGTGGTTAGTGGAAGAATTGAATGTATAATAAACATTTTTTACTAAATCCAAGGTATAAAGAACTTATTGTGGTCCTTGTTATGTCACACATACATTTCCCAACACATCTTTAATCTAAAATTAGGGCTGGATAAAATGTGAACATTATTTGCTGATCGTAGCCAATGTATAAGACTATCCTATATTGATCAGTAAATGGGTATTTTTGTTGATACTAAAATGGAAAACTATTCAAACTTTGATGATTTAAAATTGGCATGCTTTATTGCTCATTTAGATGAATTATCAAGGATGATGTACCTTGCTCTGGACTGTTTTATGTACTTTTATTAACAATTATCTTTATTATCTCTACTAGACTTATTTTTTTGTATGTGAACAAGTACCCATATAATATATTTTCTTATTTAAATAATGCTATAACTGACTCAAAGATTAAATCTAAAGTCGCTGAGATTAAAAATATATATTTTGATTTGTTGTGTTTTTGTTGTAGATAAAGATCAATATTCTTGAAATGGCAGTAGAATTAAAAATGGTCATCGTTATTTCTTCTTTTTTACTTCTCTTGCATTCATTTTAATATTAATCTAAAATAAATCAGTACTAGTATATTGTAAATACCAAACTTTAAGATGTAGTTAAAGGGGATTTGAACACAGACTATCATGCTTCCTTCAGCTATTCACTCTATCTTATATAACTGATACACATGATCACATACATGTGAAAAAGATAAATGATATTCTCTATACGTATTTCATGCTAAACCAGTACTCATCAGTTGGTCCAGATCATAATCTCCCACACACACACACACATATATATATATATATATATATAATCAGTGCTCACTTTATATTAAGATAGCAATTCTTCAAACTTTAATGGACAGGCTTCAATCTACTCCACCCTTCAACTCTTCAGTCATCTATGCCTTTGAAAATCTGATGATGGAATGCTCAAACCCTTGTTGATGCCAATAATTTGTTATACCCATCTTGACCTTAAATCATCCTGACCCCTCATATATATGACCTTAATGGGCAGAATTTAAGCAGAATCTGTAATAAATCAATACTAGTATATTGTAAATACCAAATATTAAGATGTAATTAAGGGGGATTTGAACACAGACTATCACATTTCCTTCAGCTATACACATGGCCAATACATAAGACCACACATATGTGAAAGAGATAAATCATCTCCAATATACACATTTCATGCTGAACCAGCACTCATCCATTGGTTCATCATCTTCCACACACACATACACACACACACATATATATATATATATATATATATATATATATATAAAATCAGTGCTTTGTTTATATTGAGATAGCAAATCTTCAAACTTATGTTAATCTAAGTAAATAAATAATCCTTTTTATACATTCTTTTTACACAAATATTGTCTTTATTGTTATTTTATAGCTAACAGTTTTGACTGTCTTTTTATCTTCTTCAGATTTGTTATAAATATGTGTGAAACATTAATTTTATACATAGTTTTTAATTAATGCATATAACATATTTTTTGTATACATCCTTAAATTCTTTAAATTTTGTTAATTTTTCGATTTGTCTTAATTAATATTCCAAGTTTGCAAACATCTGTTTATCCATATACTGATGTGGTTTCTATCTTCTTTATAACCTAATACTAAATGCACTTTTAGTGAAATTTACCATAGTCATAGCTTTGTTAAATTAATTATTGTTACTATTTTATTTATACTGTAATTTATTCAAAAGGACTTGAACTCAGACTTTCAAGCTACCTACTGCTATGCAATCCATCTTATACAGCTAATAAATATGACCACATAAATGTGAAAAAGATAAATGATCTCCAATGTATGCATTTTATGCTGAACCAGCACTCATCAGTTGGTCCAGATCACCATCTTCCACACATATATACAATCAGTGCTCAGTTTATATTAAAATAGAAAATCTTCAAACTTTAATAGACATGCTTCAATTTTCTTCACCCTATCTGGACCAACTGATGAGTGCTGGTTCAGCATGAAATGTGTATATTGGAGATCATTTATCTTATTCACATATATGTTGTCATATGTATCAGTTCTATAAGATGGATTGCATAGCTTTAAGGAGCTTCAAAGTCTGAGTTTAAATCATTCCAATTAAATTTAGTATAAACAATATACTTATATTTCAACATTATACTGTAATTAGACATGAATTTTTATTCAAATTAGCTCATTTAAATTTTCTATACTAAACACAAATTACAATTGGAGAATACCCTGCAGATAATATAGATGGAATGCATTATTGTATACTATGGGGAATCTAGAGCTAATATTTCAACCGGATTAGTACCGCACAAATACTTATATGGGCACACTAGAAACAACCTGTAACATAGGTCTGTTTTTGTGACCATTAAAAACAATTAGGTCACAACTTTGACTCAGACAGTCAATCTAGTGTATATGGGAGATGATGGCAGATAAAAGATCAAGGAGGTGTGGTTTATTGCTAACCATAGAAATGTAAACAAAAAAGAAAACAGCATACAATTATCTAACAAATGGAATATTTAAATGAGTTAATTTAAATAAAAATACATGTATAATTACAGTATAAATGAAGCAGTGACAATAATTAATTAAGAGATCTGTAGTTATGATGAACTTTACCGAAAGTGCACATAGCATTAGATTATAAAGAAAAAAGAAATCACTTCAATACGCAGATGAACAAATGCTTGCAAATTTGAATTAAAAATACAAATGAAGGGGAAAAAATCAATATTATATTATTTAATTAAGGCTTAGATTTTTAATTTTTATATCTCGTGTGTTATTTGCTATTTGATCTTTTTTTGTTAATTTTAAGATGATATTTAACTTTTATTATTTCTAAATTTTATTTTCTCTCTTATTTCATATTTATATCTATTATTGATTTTTTGAAAAAGTACTTACCCACTAATATCTTCAGTTTTAATAATTTTAAAACATTTTAAACAAAATTAATTATCTCATATTATTATTTTCTTTATCTTTATTTTCTGTAACTATATCTTTTTTATTTTATTTTAAATTTCTTATATAAAATTCTGATGTTTTTAAAATTAAGTATATATTTTAAGAATTATCTGTAAGAATTTGATTCATATATATTTCTTATAATAACGTCTTTCATATACACTTCAATGCAAAAATTTTTTTTAGTAAAACTTCTTTATTTTCCTGATGGTTAAAAGGATTTAAAAAACAGAGGAAGTTTGAAAAAGCTCTGACGAAGACTGCTGGACAATCGAAACTATCAGGAAAATAAAGAAGTTTTATTTAAAAAAATTTTTGCATTAAAGTGTATTTGAGAGAAGTTATTATAAGAAATATATTTGAATATATGAAGAAAAGCAAAGAAAGTAAAGGAGAATAACGATTTAGTTACAACTATCTTCAACATTTTTCAATTAAAAATATATTCTAAGCCTAGACAGATGGATTATTAGAATTATGAACAAACTAGAGAAGTGGAAAAGGCCAAATATTGTAGGTCTTTGTGAGACAATTGTAGACTGCCAAAAGAAAACGAAATGAAGTTTCATAAAAGTTTCATATTCTGGTGCTAGAAATAAATATAATAATTTAAGAAATGTTTTAATTCTGACAAACAAATGAGAATATTATACATTAGTTTTTTAATAAACGTTGAATCCATGATAGTAAAACTGAAAGTATTTCTAAATAATCTAATTATTATTTAGGTCAATCTGTAATTATATTGGTGATGAAGTACAAAATGTTTATAAAGTCAAGCATTGTTAGCCGAGAGGTCATCACAGCCACCTTGCAAGCAAGTAGTTGGTTGCAGATGGTTGTGGGTTCGCGTCCCAGCCGATGCTATGACATATAAAAAAAAATGTTTATAAAGAAACTGAAACAGTTATTACAGATAAATGTAAAAATAGTCCTGTTATAATAATAGGATATTAAAATGCTGTGGTGGGATAGGAGAGTTAGATTATGTGTTGATATTAATAAAAAATGAGAGGTAAAAGAGTTTACTTTTTATTTACAAGAAAATAGTGTAATGTCTAAGGACCTTTGTGAAGTATTTCTAATTGTTATAGGCTTACAAATACCTTTTTTTATTCAGCTTTAAATTTTTTTTAATTATTTAATATTTATGAGAGGGGGGAATGTTTTAAACTTCATTTTTTAATTTTTATTTAAAATTGTCAAATTGATTTTATTTAAAAATCCAGTAAGTAATGTTAGAAGGATTCCTGTACAGTATTTTAAATTGTTATAAGCTTACAGATAGGTAAATTTATTGTAAATTAGAAAAATTTCATGGTACACAAAATTATCTGAGATAATTTATTAATAGTTAAGTTTTTTCTACGTTATGGCATTATTCACCTCGCGATATTTGTCAAATTGATTGATCGGATCATTTATATAAAAGCATTTTATATTCTAAATTTATATTGTCTTTCCTTTCAATTTTTTTTGTTTCATTAGAAACTAGTAACTACTCATAAAAGCCCAAACCTACTACTTCTTGAATTTCTTTGGGTTTAAGCATATTCATATTTATTTCATACCACATAGCTCCAATTGTCATTTCAAAGTGCATGCCTAGGAGTTATGGTTGATAGAGGCACAATTTTAGTAAAGATAATGATCGTATGATTTAAAATATTACAAATAAAAAAGGCAACTGTGAAAAACTCTTAAGTGATAACAGACTGCCAATTCAAAATGTATTATAAACAGTATTGGTGTTCCTGAAGATTTGTGATGATGATGTTTTAGTTGATTCATATATTGGACTATTTCCATCACCTAATATGAGTATTGAATGTCCTTAGAAAAATGTATCTTTATTTAAATATTCCAAATACATTTAACTGTTAGTAATAGCACACAGGTTAGTATATGCACAATGTTTCAAGAGGTATTATTCTTCCCTCTTCTTTAGGGTGTTTCTGGCCTGACCAGTGACTGTACTAGCATGGGAATCGAACATGGATCCTTAGATTCCTGAGTATTGAATTTTAAGGTCATCCTGCCATGATACATGTTGGATCATAATATAATAGCAGCAAAGGTAAAATTACCTCTTAAAAGAATAAGAATCAAGATAAAAAGAAATGGATAATTGATAAATTGATGGGGAATAGTAGTGAAAATGTAGAGTTCTTGAGCAAGAAATATAAATAATAATATAGGTGGTAGAGTATTGATAAAAACAATCATTTCATGTAAAAGTTGGGAATTATTCAAGGAATATTTTAAAAGATGGTTCACCCAAAGACAGTAAGTTACAAAAGAAATAAAAGAGGACATGAATTAATTGGGAATAAAATAGTGAGATGATAATAACATGAATTATGTACAAGATGAACAAATTGAGGCAAAGCATTATAATGTTAGGAGAGCAGTTGGATTTAGAAAGAGTATAGGAATGAAAATAGAGCAGTGACATCTATTATTGAAAGATCTCTATATGTAAAGAGAGAAGTGTTTAATATTTTATTGTCTTACATAGTTTAGCACTGTAGTGGAATAATGTAAGATCCTTAGATCAATTCATGTTTTGACAATTCCAGCACTTAATATTTTCCAAACTAGCTATTATTTGATTATGTATTTATTTGTTTAACTTTGTAAATACAGTTTGCACTTTTGTTATTCCAAAACCTTCAGTTCACATCTGTTTTTCAGTTTCCGAAAAATTTACAGAAATGAATGAAATTATTCAAATACATACTTGAAAATTATAACCATAAAATAGGAAAGCACTTAAAAATTAAATATATTAGTGTAATTATAATGTAACTCCAGTGTCGTTCAAAACATTTGAATAAAATTAATAATTTAAATTCATTATCTTTTTATATTTATTATGAAGAAATTTTGCATCATTGTGTAGCGAATAAATACAGTCAATAAAATTTGGACCATTTTTATATATTTCATAAACCATGGCCTATGTAAAAATAACTAAAAAAGAAAAAAAAATAAAGATATTTTTAGTCTGTTGTTTAATTTTTTTATTGAGAATTGCTTTAAAAAATATTAATTAATTTGTTGCACACGTACTTGATTGCTGGCAGTGGACTAACTTAAAAATTAAGCATTTCATGGATATTGTTTAATTATTTTGAAGATAAATATTTTAACATAGAAGTGAATTTTTTTATATTTTATATTTCATACAGGTGAGAATCAATAATGCATAAATTAACAATAATTGTTAACAATTCAATCTTTTAAGAGAAACTATATTCAAAGTCACATTCAGTTACACAAAATTAAACTGATTATGCAAATATTAAAACTAGGGCCATGTTTTTTCCGGGGATGGGAGGGGGGTTTAAAAGAACTTTTAATATAAAATCAAAAAAATGTTTGTTTTTGGATATATTTGTTTGAGAATTTCATCAAATATTACATTCTGACTAGATTTTTTTTTTTTTAATTGGGTTGTTGCTTTTCAATCTTAAGAAACTACTGTGTATTTTTCTTTTTTCATTTGTGTTGAAAACATAAAATTACAATTATTATTTTTTTAATCTTCATCGACAGTCAAGAATCAATATGCTTTCTTATATCATGAAGAAGTATATTTTAAACTGATTTTTTAATAATTCAGTTTTTTCATTGATATTTGTATTAAAGGGATTGTAATTTTTGTGTATATTTTTGACACGACAATTAATCTAAACTGCTTAGAAAATAGAAGGGTTTGAATTCATGCAGTTTAGAATAATGAAGTCTATCTTGTACAAATGAAGGGTAGATTTGACTTACTATTAAAAAAAAGTTTGGTTGGGACAAGCAAAATCATAATGTATTATTTAGTAAAAATAGAAATGGTGGTATATTATTAGGAAAGAAAGTAAATATATTTAAAAGATGAGAATATATGATTGATTTATAGGATAGAAATAATAAGTGAAAAAGTCATAAAAAATGATTAAATTGAAATCAGAAAAAGCACATAGAAGTGATGAAATTTCAGTTGAATTATTGAGATAAGAAGAAATTGAGATGGTTAATTTACCCTGTAGAATGACCAATAGATTTCTGTTAATAATTAAGATAATAAAAGTCTAATTCAATGAAATTTGGGGATTATACAATACTTCTTTTGAAAATTATTTTTAGAATGCATTTGAAAATGGACATTCAGATCTAATTTTTTAGAGTATTTGTTAAAGAAAATGGATTTATTTAATATTCTTATAATTGAAATGATGTGGAAATACTGAAAACCCTAGCAAGCACTAACTGACAGTAAATAATAGTATATATAAATTATGCTCTGACTACATTAATAAATAGTATGCTTCTATACGATCAAAGCTAAGGTCTACATGGGCTCATTCTACATTTTATATTTACTGCCACTTAGTTTACTTATAGCTCTCTGGGAGTTTTCAGTACTTCCACATTTATTTCATCTATATTCGAGCTGATAAAAGCTTATGTTTATTCTTATAATTATATATTTCAAAATTAAGATAGAAATTGCAAATAATGCTTATGAATGTATACATTATAAACTTAAAACAAAGAAAAATAAAAGAATTATCTTAATTATTAAATATGATGAATTATTAATAAATACTAATTATATTCAAAATTTAAAAATATTTACTTTTTTTTTTTTTTTATCAAATTGCATGTAAAACGAAAAATGGAACAAAGATATCCAATAGAAAAGAAGTCGCTGCCAAAAATAAAGTTCAAAATATGGACATTTGAATTTTTTGGGGGGCTTTATCTCATAATGAAAAATTCAAATAAAATTTACATTTGTAAAAATAAATCTATAAATTAAGTGACAAATCTTTGATCATGCATTTTTATGAATTTACGTACTCATGGGTAAGTGTGTGTAAATTTGTAAGAGCACACTGCATGACTGGAGGTTTGTCATTTTATTTATATTATATAGTCAGGACTATATAAAATAGACAATTTGTTATAATAAAATATATAAATTGTAAATGAAATGTGAAGCTTAAGAGAGCCAAATACTATCAAAATGTGACTTTTTGCAGAAAATAGTTTTAGTAATTTCTCATCGGCAGCACTAGTAGTCATGAAAGTTAATGTTACATGTAGTTGAAATGCTATTGAGGATCTTGAAAACACAGCTTTCTAATAGATTAGACATCTTCCTATTTAAAGAGCAGTTTAAATTTATATTCATTTGCTTATTACTAATACTATTATACTCACGAGTTGACCAGAACTCACTATTGTTTATGTAATTTATGCAAGTAGACATTGCAGAGAAATAAGAAACCAATTTCAGCAGGAGTGATCCAATCAAAACATTGGTATTAATAACAAGTATTTATTAACAGATTTATATATTTTTTTTTATCTTTTACTAGTAATTTTTTTAAAAATACATACAAAAACAGGCAGATATGATTACTCTGGTTGGCACTGAGTGGCACTACTGTATGGAGTTTTGCCTGTTTTAATAACAGCTATGTGCTACATAAGAAATGCTGATCATGTGATGTTTAGTGGTTTAAAGTACATATGCTTACATAGAAATATAAGTGATTTGTAGTTGCTTTATTGAACCTGAAAAGAAATTTGATAGAATACCTTATATTACTTGATTGGACTGAAAAATAATATCTCTTTCATTTTTGTAAGGAGAGAATTAGCGTTGAAACTAAAAGAGTTAAATCATATGAGATTTTCTGAAGGTATAATAATGTAGGTAGGACAGTTAATCCAAATAACAAACTTAGAAGTAAAAAACAATTAGTAAATATGTATAAATTATTAAGCCTAATAGCAATGGGCAACCTGGGTTTTTTTCTTAACAGAATTCGGGTGTACAGTGAGGGGGTAAAAGAATTGTAAACAGCATACATTTTTTTCATCACCTCTATGCCACCTACTGTAAGATTTAATAACTAATAGATGCCAGGTGATAATGTTTAATAAATCCCCATCCTGTGCCATTCATTACTAAAGCTTAGGGCCGGTGCAGAGATGATGAAAAAAACAGCAATTAATAGTTGGAGCCATGTGATATTAAGAGTTAATCTTGAAATATGAAAAATTAATTAATGTGAAAAAATCATTGAACAATTTATGAATTAACAGTCTTTTATCTATATTTGCAAATTATACTTACGAATTGAAACTTGTAGAAAATTTGGCATTTAAAAAAAAAAATAATGCAATGAAATTAAGTATACAATTAGTATAGTACAGTCATGCACAATCTTTTTACATTTGCCACCCCCACACTCACACTGAAATTTTGACAGACCCATTATATGTTGTTACCATCCCATTATAAGCATATAAGAATAGTAATAATAAAAGCCATTTTACCACATACAGATTATATATCTTTATCACATATAAATATATTTCTTTGAGAAAACTGCATATTAACCAACAGGAGAACTTCTTAAAATTTTCACAATCCCCAACAACTTTTTCCACAATCCTTGAAGAGACATTACCCACAAGTTGCAGACTGCTGGAATAATGCATATAAATATTTTAACAATTATTTAAGTGATTGTGGAAATATCAATAGAGTGAAATTTGCATATTATTACTCTGTACATCATTTAAATTAGATCTGACAAAAAGAGTTTTATTAAATGTTTTATTCAAAATGTAGCTCTTTATATAAGTAGAAAGAAAAAATATTATTTTTCTCCCTATCATATTATTTACTTAATCATCATCATCATCAACCATTATCAATCCACTGCAGGATGAAGGTCTCTCCGAGTTCAATCTATCTTCTCCGATCTTTAGCTTCTTTTCTCCACATCACCCCTGCACACTTTCTTATTTCATCCATCCATATAACATGTGGTCTCTTTCTGGGTCTTTTAAAATCTCTTGGAATCCAGTTTAAGATTTCAATCGTCCATCTATTATCATCTCTTCTAGCAATATGTCCAGCACAACTCCACTTCAATCTTTTAATTTTTTCAATGAGGTCAGTAACACCTATTTCTTCTCTTACCCATACATTGCGTTTTCAATCTCTTCTTGTTATTCCCAATATGCATCTCTCCATACTTACCTATATGAAAAAGTAAAAAAAAAATTTTTTTTTCGTTGGCTCACTGGAAGCTAATTAATTTTACTAATTACAAAATCATTATTTATATTACATTGAATTGTTTCAAATTGGACATACTTTATACAGTTTTTCTGTTGTCTTTCTTATTAACCAAGAATTTATCATCAGGTAGAAGTTAATGTTCCAAGCAGAGACATTTGTTTCATACGGAAAATCCTGCTTCTTGCAATGTAGACCTTGGAACAATGGTTATACATCATCTATCTTAAAGAATTAATCATATGTCCTCCACATATTATAGCCAGCCCTGGAATTAATTAATCTACCAATTGATTAAGGTTATGTATATAAAATTAAGAAGTTTAAATGTGCTAAATGTTTTAAATTTTTTTATTTTAAACCATTAAATGTGTGTGTGTTTTTAAGTACTGTAGTAAATTTTCTAGTGGAAATTCTTTTATTGAAAATCACTTTCTTTTAGACTAAATTTTTAAAATTCTTTCAGTATAACTTACTTACGGTAAAGAAAGTTTTTCTATTTTAATTTCTTGAGAGAAATGAAGTCTTTTTTTTTTTTTTACCTAGGAAGTTTATCGCTTTTAGAATTTTAAATTATGGAGTTTTTATTTTTATTCAGTTCTGTTTTGAAGTGTTTTAAAAGTTATTGTGTTTGACAAGTGATCTGTAACTGCATTAAGTTGGAGTATTTTGTCTGAGTGGAAAAAAAAAAATTCCTAATTTCATATGAATTGGCAGTTATTAAATTATTCTTTTTTTTTATTTCTAGTTTAACGAGCAACTGAAGAAAGCCGAGGGAGAAAAAATTCAAAAAGTAGAATTAACGATATCAGTAGATGGGGTCGCCATTCAGGAGCCTAAAACTAAGGTTTGCCAATTTAATCACGCACACACACTATATTTATTAGAGGTTAAAATAAATTATTAATATGTATGTTTAAAATTGTATCTACGCCAATATATGCATATGCAGTTGTACTCCTGGATTGGGGCAGTGGCGATATCTGGAGTTCAAAATCGCAGCCTGGTTCTCTCACCTCCGGCTATAGAATTTTTATGAACTTCCGAGCAATAAAATTATTTAGTTTTTTTTTCCATAACTACTGAGTTCTGTCATTTTATCTGTTAGTTATTCAAATAATTGTTTTTCACTGTCATATGTACTTTTTACATTATCACGTGATTTGCCCATTGGTTGCCGGACAATGCCGGAATGTGTACATAACTGAAAGTTTGCGAAATCTCTAATAATGTTATTAATGAGTACAATTTATAAGACGAATATGTTATAGTATAGAATCATAAACACATATGTAAATTTATATATGTTTGAATAATATATATATATATTATTTATCCTAATGATAATAACTTTATAATTTTCAAAAAAGATGGGGTTTTGTTGTTGTTGTTGTTGTTATTTGCTTGTTAAGTTAATTAAACAAATAGTAAGCCCGTTTACACTGTTATTTGTTTACTTCCTTGTTTTTATTTACCATTTTGTTTGTTTATATCAATAATTTACATTATATTTTTAGTTTGGAAAAGTTTATAAACATAGATATAATTGAGTATATAGCGAACGTACCCATCAGAAATTGTGAAGTCATTTTGTTATAATATGGAATACAATCTGATTAACAATTCTTTAAATATATCAAAAAGCTTGTGTTTTTATTTGTAGTATTAATTAGATAGGGATCTCTAAGGTTTATAGATCGCAAGTTAGTTATATTTGCCGTATATAATAATTCCTAGATTCCCTACCCTGGGTTGACCAGTATTCCTAGACTTCAGAATGATCCAGGTTCAACAGACATTAAAGGGACGATATTTAATACTATTATTATTGTTGTGTTTATATATGAATGTAATAAACACAGACTATTTTCAAATATATGCAATAATTTTTTTCAGAGGTAAAACTCTCCATACAATAGCGTCAGTCAGTCAATGGATGCAGGGAAGTTGTGCATAAAATCCATATCTAGTGCCTATTCATCCAATTTCCCCAGACTAGTTTTTAGCTTGTGGCTTTCATCAGTGAGGAGCCTTGGATCTGAGAGCACTGCATCTAGATTTTAGGATCTAGGGCATCCCTCCAGCAGCCATCTTTTATTTTTTTAAATCTAACTGAAGCTTTTACTCCAAAATGAAAACACAGCAATGTTTTCAAGCTAAACTCATCAGCTCACATAATTGTATAGATCTGAAATCCATTCAGCATCCATACTTTTTGGTGTCTTCAGTTCTTTAATAACCACTGTCACCGTAATCTTATTGGGAAGGATTGGTATTAAGCCATCAAACATCACATGATCACCATTCTATCAAAAACAGCTTGTGTAAGCATAAGAATGGTGATTTTATGATAGTGTTGACCATAGCATATGTTGGTTCAGTGTAGCATTTGGTTGCCATGCAACTATTGAAGGAAGATACTTCATCTGCCCTTCTAGATTTGCCTAACACTTCTAGGTGTACTATGACAGCTTGTTTCATATGTGGTCTGGTGACACTTGCACTGGCACAGCTTGCATTATGCTATGTATATACGTAGCAGCTTCCAGTTCTTTCATTCTCTTGCCTCATTACTTTAGCCATATAGTGAATAATGTACTACGGTTTAACCCTAGAAGTTATTTGTCAGTTTTAGTTTACCCCCCAAAGGTCTGCTGATTTGTAGCCAAACATATTAATGGGAGCAATCAGATTTATTGTGCATCATCATCTGTTGGTCTGTTTCTGCTATTATATATATCTTATCTATTTATATATCCATCGGTCTGCAGCGATAGTTCATCAGTTGAAGGTAAATTGAGCTATAACAATTATAAAGGTAAAACAGGAGTCATTGAAATCTTGGGTGTCTCAGTTTTAATCTTCAGTGTCAAATCTATACATGAAGAATTGTCAGTGCATCATTTTTAATTTTTAATCGGTTATGTAAACCTCTGATTTGATTTTATTCAAACTCAAAGATTGAATAAAGGAAATTGGTTATTACTGAACTGAAGGAATATCTTTTATAAAAAGGAAAATATTCTCCATGTTTTTCAATATTTCATGCAGAAAATCAAGATGCAATATCCCCCTCACACACACTTATTTTAGAATTACAAGTTTTTTTCCCCAAGTTTCGTATAGTTGTCACTATTCTTTGTAGTATTTGACGGTAGTTCCTTATAGTTATTATTATTCTTTGTAGTATTTGACCTTAGTTCCTTATAGTTGTCACTATTCTTTGTAATATTTGATCATCTCTTATCTCCCTTAACATGTTCTTATAGAATGGATTTTTTATTGGATATTGTCTTTGCCCAACATCCACCCAAAGCATCTGTTCACAAATATTTGTAGCTTCTTAGTTTTCTTGTTTCATAATCCATACTGAAGAAATAATTTTTGCATTAATCTCAGAGAAATGGCAGTGTTGTTCTAAGTTTTGAGAAACTCCATCCTTTCCTAGTATTGACAAACATCTTTATGCCACTTCTGTTTGATTAATAGCACTGTCTGATCAGTCAGTCTTTTGATATCTTAATTATCATTTTTGAATTGCATTGTTGTTAAGACTCACCTTTTTTTTTTTTTTTTACCTAATGCCATATTTTATCAAGTAAGCCATTAACTTTCACTACCATGCTGTCAAAACTGTCAGTTAACAAATGTAGCTTATTTACGCTGAACAGTCCCAAGTGGCAAAGTATTGTATTCCCCTTCAGTTTTCATTTCCAGAGGCAACATCATTATAGATAATAAAGATAAATGTAGTCAATCTTGTTTCATTTCTGATTTTCTTCCAAAGGACTTGATAATGTACCATGATTATTGATTACCTGATATGAAATCAATTGATTTATTATGTTTTATGTATGTTGATCAATTTTGGGGTACCTGAAACATCTTTAAACTTAGTCTTTTTGATGCTCCAACATTTTAAACTTCATTCCATGTTAATCTTTTTGATGCTGTAAGGAACCCTTTTATAACCAAAAATATTTTATATATTTTCTACATTGATGCACTATGTGATAACACATTTAGTGATCAAATGGCTGACTATAGTTAGCTTATCTATCAGCAATGCTATTCTTGGTTAATTTCTGTCTTTCGACAATAAATATTGCCATTTTGAAAGCAATTATAACAATTTATCTGAAGCATAGGATTATGAATTTAGTTAAAATATTTTGTAATGTAATGATTAGTATACTCATCTCCCAGCCTATTATCTGGAGTTTGAATTCAGTCAGATAAACTTGTAAAATTTTATTCAGGTCATTAGCAGACATAATTTTTTTCATGTAGCAATAATTAATCATCTAGTTTTGGTCGGTAATTGGATATCTATATATCAGTAGCAAAAGATAAAGACCCAACTTTAACCTGTTTTGTTACATTTGCTTTCATCCCAGTTAGTGGCCATCACATTTCTATAAAAAGTAGTAACCCATGGGTTACTGTACTTTTTTTTTGTGGTGATTTCACTTGGACCTGTCTGATTCATTCTTCAGATGTTTCATTTTATTTGTAGTTTAAGGATTTAAATTAAAGTGGTGAAACATCGTTGTTAATGGCAAAGTGTAGTGTGAGACAATCCTGCAGTATTATTGTCTTTACTGTATTTGTTCTCTTGCATACGCAATATAGAAAAATAAAAAAGTTATTTGATAAATAATTCCCATTTCAATCTGGTAAAAACTTCATGAAAATAAAATGTTTTACTACAGACATAGTAATGAAATGATTAAGAAAATGTTAGAAGGTGGGAATTTAAATAATCAAATAAATAAAAATAATATGAGTATCAGAATTGTGGAAAGATGGATATAGATAAAATGGAATGATGAATTTGATTTAAAATATAAAAGAATAAAATACTTTAGATGAAAGACACTGTTAGCAAAGAAAGAAATCATTAAATCAAACAAATGATAAATTATTAGTAAATAAAACAGTTGTTTGAATCTTATCATTTATGAACATTATCACTTTACTGTAGGTTGAATATCCTTCCAAGTTTCATACATTTATCTTTTCTTCAATTTCCAGAAGACTTTATCTCACTCACCCATCTCACTTATGATCTGTTTCCGTGCTTGGCAACTTTTTAGACATTGCAGACCACTAACAATTTTTAAAGGTATAAATTTATATGAGTATTTAGTATGATATACATACATATATATTTGTTTAAAATTACCCCAAATCCAAAACTCAACTAGACTAGCTAAGAAAAAATTAAATTAAAATGCAACCAAAGGTTTTACTGCTACAAGCAGACTTCTCAAGTGTAAAGAGCTACAAAAACAAAACCATATATATATATATATTGTAACTGGACCACCATACAACCCCTTTATCACCTCGGTTGTAACAATTTCCTGATGAGCAACTGCAGGAAGGAACTATCAATTGGCATTTCCCCAATGCAGATGTTAAACCCTCCCCCTACAACAATATTTCCTGCTCATCAGAGGATGTAGCACCATAGAGACTGGAAGCATCTAGACATTTCTTTTTGGTTTTCCAAATGGTGCCACTAGAGTTCCATCTCACTACAACCTGACTTACCTGGGTCTAGTTATGCCAGACATAGCTCAGGAGGCATGAGATTCTCATGAACAAGTGCAATGAATGATGAGTGATGCAAAATAAAAAATATAGAATTGAATAACTGGATAACTAAGATTAATTTTAAGTAACAATAATTTTTATTTAATAACAGGTTTAAATAAATGTCCATCAAACAAAGTATTTCATTGACAGTCCATATATCTCTTAGGCCTACTTCCAATAACATTTTTACATGACTTAAAAAAGAATGTAATCTGTTGAGAGTATAATAAAGTCCTTCTTTCTATAGTTCTTGAACAGCTTACATCTTTAATTATTTAATTAGTTTACAGAGAGGAGTGTGATATATTAAGACAACAGAGAGAATAATGAAGACAACTAATAGCACTTAATTCAGAGTTCCATTTAATTGTGATTTGTATTATTTTAGGTATTGGTCACATATAATGTGTTTTAAATTATTCTTGTATGTAGATATCCTTTACAGATATAATAATGAATATAACTAATAGCATTGTATTTAATTCCAAGTTCCACTTAATTTTGATTTAGTTAAAGCATAATACATATATTTTTATTCATGGTTATCCAAATCCAGGTTTGAATCCATACTATGTGCACATTTATCCTAGGTTCATTGGTTTGGTATTTTTATTTCTCAACTCGTATATATATCATGTTTTAATTCTGTGTTTATATTACTTTTCTCAGTTTTCAAACAATAAATAAAATCTTTGATAAAAAAAAAGATTTTCTTAATCTTTCAACTTATTTAAGTATGTGCATTATACGCATATAATCATTAACTTTTATTGACGTACTAATTCATATCTAAATGTTTGAATTTGTTCATAATATAGTATAAATTTACTAAATACATTCGTTTCGTATGTATATTTTCAAATTTTGATATTTTCTAATTTTATCTAAATTATAAATATGTAATTATAATTTAATAAATTATAGTTGTGCATAATATTCTTATATAATTAATAGGCAGGTGAGCATTTGTAATTTTATTTGGTTACTCTAATATCTAGCATAAATATTGCTGTTTGGTCTGGCACAGATGTATGTTTCCAGATATAAGTTGATCAGTATTTTCATTGATAATTTATCAATGATAAACGTATTTTCATATAGCTACATTTGTTTATAATTTTAGTTTCATTTATAATAAACTTTCATATAGCTACTTTTATTCATAATTTTAATTTCATTTATTATTTATCAATAATAAATGTATTTTTATAATAAACGTATTTTCATATAGCTACTTTTCTTCATAATTTTAGTTTCTTTTCTAAGACAGACGTTTTGTTTGTCTTTTATAAACCCATATAAGTATTAAATATTTATAAAATTGTTATCTTCCTTATATCCAGTTTGTCCCTTCAAAAAGGGGGCCATTTTATTTCAGCTGGAAGGCATTATTGGCTTTCTGTGATGTCTATCTACCCAGGAAAATCTTGGAAAATATTGGCTTGATGAAGAGATAAAGCTGTTATGTTAACCTTTCATCATTATGTTTTCCTTAATAATGTTTTCCTTTTCCATTATCAACAGTGGCTATAAATATTATATTCCAAGGTTCCTTAAGATCAGCTGTCAATTAACAGTCACGCAATACTTAGGTGAAAATTTTAATCTATTAACTCTTCACTTTTCTTACTTTTTTAAATCTTTTATTTTTTAAAAATCTCTTTTAAAGTCTCTTTTTTAAATTCAAATCTAATCTGCTTCTGAACTTCAAACTTGACTATTTATATTCTGATCTCCAGATTGATTAGCAGCTCAGCCCACTATATCATATTTGTTGCAGCTTACATTTAAGCCCATGTGCCTTGTTTCTTCAGGATTGGATAATATTTTTCAGTGTGATAGATAAGAAACCATAAGGATTAAGCCATGTTTTTCAGTTAGCTAACTTTGCCTCAAGTTATTATCACACTTTATTCGATGCTCCAAAAATTAAAAATGTAATGTTTTTAATAAATGCCAGCTTTTATTTACATCGTAATTTAAAACTATAAAATCAATAATGATTTTCTTTTAACTATAAACTTTTTGCTTTATTTCTTTTTTTAATTTGATCAAATCATGCTAGTCTTTTTTAAATGGGGGGGGGGATCTTTTGAATATATATACGTGGAACATTATATCTGTTTCAATATATATATATATTAAACATTACCCACATATTCATTAATTTCCCACCCACCCTTAATATTAAAAGAACTCTTAAATAAGTTAATTGCTTCAGAATAATAAATTTTCAATAAAAAAGATTCTTTAATTCTTATTTTTATTTCATTTCTCTCAGAGAAGACAACCTTAGCTTCATCAAAGTGTATCTTTTTTATGGACATACAAAGTAGAACTAAAAAAATATTTATTTCTAACCCTACTTTTATGAACCATTATTCTTTCATTTATTTATATATTAATAATTTTAATTTATTAATAATATATGTAATTTATTAATTATATATTAATAATTTTAATTTTAACACAAAAATAATAATAAATAATGGTAATATATATTAAAAATTACTGCAACATTTGCTGCTTTAGGTTTAAAATTATTTTATTTATTCTAGTCAGTTGTACAGAATTCACTATTCTTATTTTGTTACTTTTTCTATGCCACTGACCGAGTAGCGGTTAATTAAATGCCTTTGAGGTAGATGTTTTGCCAGTCACAGTAGTATTTTGTAACAAATCAACTAGCATATAATGTTCTTATTCTATTTTACATATAATACTACAACTTAAACAAAATTTATTTTTCATATAAAAATTTTATTAAATGAGCTTAGAAAATTTAAATAATATCTGAATTTCTTTTGGACCATTAAAATTACATCGCGGATCATCAGTGGTCCATGGACCACCTATTGCTGACCGCTGATCTATTTTACATTTTGTGGATTCTAGTTTAAGATTCCTACTATCCTTTTATTGTCATTTCTTCTAACAATATTATCTAATTCAACTTCATTGCACTTTCTACATTATTTCAATAATTTCAGTGATACCTTTTTCTTAACTATGTATTTCACTATTAGACATGCCATGTTACTCCCGACATACATCTGTCCATGCATTGTTGTTGAAGTCTACATAGCACTTGTATTAAGCATCCAAGTCTCATATTTAAATAAAACCTTCTATTAAAAGCCTTTATTTTCAGACACATGAGTATGTTTCCTTTTAATATTAAGTCATTTCAGGAAATTGTGTCCAAGTTTGTTTGGTTAATTTTTATTGTAGCACTATCTATATCAATATATTTGAAGTATTTGCAATTGTTTACTTCATTTAATGCATTTTTATCAATTTTTATTTTATTTTGAATATCTATAAATGATTTCTGTAATTGAGATAAGAATAAATAATCAAATGGAAAGTTCATAAGAAGTCCGAGTGCCAAAAATGCTAGAACTGGAATAGATCCAATGATCTTATACTCCAATGTCTGATACTCTTAATAATTGGTAGCATGAATGAGTTTGCATAATAGTGAAGGGTTTGACTACCTGAATTATCAAAACATGGAAGAACTGGTAATGTGAGAAAGAATTAAGATGATTTGTTCCCACCATTTATGATTTCAATTCCTAACATCAATGGACTTATCAATAACACCAAAGACAGGATCAAACCCGAACTCACCCCCTGCTCCCAAAGAAATTGCATGGCAACATATTATGGAGAAACTAAAACCAACCTTGCAACCAGAATAGCTCAACATAGATACCTCTATAATAGGACTAAAACTAAGCTTGAAGGCAATTCAATTTTCATTGAGCATGAGAGCCACTGACCATAACTTCCTATCCACCACAGCCAGTGTTATCTGCTCTAAAAGAAACCAATATTAAATGCAAAGTTAGGGAAGCTTACTACATAGTAAGTGAACCAGCAGCAATCAATAGAAGAGAGGCCTACTTTTCTCTGTCTCGAAAATGGTCTATGTAGCATCTTCACATGAATTTGCATTAATATTAGAGTTCTTAATTAAACTCCAGTAGCCTTGCATATGGGACTATAAACTGTCCTGAAAGTGCTTGGTGGTAACTTTTGGATAATATTACTTATGTTTAACAGCTTCATTATCTGTGCGCAAAGCACATATATATATATTTATTGATATCAAATGGCAATAGATTGTTTTCTTCTGAAATTAAGATTATACTCAAGAAAAGGCTTAAGGTCAACCTCCAACTTCAATCTTACCTTTAATCAAGGTGATGTTGAGATTCATAAATAGAAAGCAGTTTTGATACTTATGAAAACAAAAAGACGAGGATTTCTTGTATCCGATTTTCTCTATATAACTGTCCATTCCAGCAGATAACAAATATCTATTTAATAAGTAGGACAGGATTATTTATTTATCACTTAATCATTCCTTAGTAGATTATATGATATCAAGTGTCAAAATTACAAGCTGAGCATAATTAACTAAACCATTTTTTTTTGGTTGGAAATTGGTCAAAATACCTTTAGCTCACAAATCTCCTGTTCCAAGAACAATTATTTTTATCCTACTCTAGCACCATTTGTGAACTTGAGTAATCAATGGTCACCAAATGGTATCATGTTGTAATATTATCTCCAGAATGACTCATTTTTAATTTTTGACTTCATGAAGATTAGAATTCAGAATTGAAACTTATGCATCTAACAGCTATTTTTTACTTTCTATTTTCTATTCAAACTAATCTAAAATTTAATAAACTGTTATGGCTTCAAACCCAGGTTAAATTCATTTGTATAGATGCATAGGTCTGGCACCAGGGTACTTTTTCCAAATTATTTATTTAAGGCTTTAATACATTATTAAGACTATAGTGTGTTCATGATTCTGGGTGAAGAGTTCTTTGTTTTTCATATTAGTTGTGTCTTGGTTTTTCTAAGATTTTGAAATTGGTATGTCATCATAAGGTACTTTGTAAATAAATCTGTAAGAACTGTGAGTGAATTAGACTGGATTTGAAATAATTAAAAATCACATTATTGACTTGGAATAATATAAATAAATAAAAATTGAATGCTGGATGTATAATTATTATAGTAATGAATAAGTCTGGATTGGTGAATGGTGATTCTCTTGAATAATATCATACTATGGAGGTATAATACTAAATTACATTTTGACTCTCATCATATTATTAACTTGTATGTTTTATTTTCATTAATTTTAATTAAAATTAGACATTCTTTATTTTTCCATATATTTTATATTTGTTTTTGTGTTATATATATATTGAATTAAATATTTCCATGCATTATATGATAATAAAGAATAAAGATGAGAAGATAATATTTTTGTAAATAGAAATAACCCCAGGGATTGTCACTTAGTTGTAATTGATCATTTTTTTGTATTATCAAAAGTTAAAGGTTATTTCTATTAACATGGATATTATCTCCTTATTTCTATTCTTTATTATATATCTATATATAAATTTTATTTTATCAATGGTATTTTAAGAACCATGCTATGTGTCTGCATTTTGAATATGAATTGTAGAAAGAGATTACTGGGTATGAGGGGGAGTTGTGTGGTTGTGTGGTGGTCCAGACAGTGACATCCCATTTATAAGACTATTGTAAGATAAGCCACTAAATAATAAATAATCTGGTACTCACTATTCAAATTTCAAAATAATAATTTAATAGATATTTATGTAAAGTATTAGGTATAGTATATTAATTATTGTTAATTATGTGGTTAAGTCAAGCTTTATCTACCTATAATTATTTTATTTTAAAATCTAATTGAGCTTCTCAGAAGCTAATAGTCCAGTAGTTGATCATGAATAAGGAATTTTGCAATATTTTTGATTTTAGTTCTGATACTTACAAGATATCTTACAAAAGTTATAACTACCATCCGGACTTACCATCATCTTATTATCACCAATAATTGTCAAATTATTTGATATTGAAGCATATTTCATATATTTAAAGATGCAATGGCAAGATTATAGAATCAATTAGTATGTTCTTCAGTTTTCTGGATACAATACTATACAATCCACATTGTAAAAATCACATCATCGTTGGATTGGTGATGTAAAGTGAATAAATAATGTAAAACTTCGTAAAAGGGTGCTTTATAATGAGCTTATAAATAGGTTTCATAGAAGAGCTAGATTCCATTAGGCTATTATTTCGAAGACATTTGACAGAAGTCCAATGTCAGTTGATTCCATTCGGTAGACCTGGTAGAGAATAGAATACATCGTGTTTAAGTACTTTTGGAGAAAAGTTTTTTGTGGGATAAAATAAAGACAAAAAAGTAAAAAAACAAACATAAGAATGATCCTGCATGATGTCTGAATATATTTGTAGTTCATAGATTAGTTTGTGTAGTTTACAAAAATCATTTCTAGAGCTTTTTTTTTTTCAATCTTTGAAATTGGGAGCTACCATATTCGTTTACAAGTGGTTGATATATATGTATGTGTGCGTGTAGAGAGAGAGAGGAATGTATATTCCAATACAGTTTTTATCCCAAATGCACTGTAATTACACAGCAACATGAGATATGATGATGTCCATCAAGTAACATTTTCTATGAGTCTAGGTTTGAATCCTTCATTTTATTTCCGATTAATCCAGATAATTTTCAACTGGTATAATATATAATGTGTAGACATGGATAAAAATAAATTGTTTTTTTTTAATTAAAATTTGATCTATTTTTAATAGGTTATATTTTTATAAAAATTGATAAAACGAAGTTTGTAATCTTTTTTTTAATTATGATAGGAATTGAAAATTTGAAATAGATTTTTTAAAAACAAGTTTTTAATTCATTTATGAATAAATTATACAACTCTCTTAAATGTCAGCTTAGTCTGCTTCCTATATATATATTTTAAATTTAAAAAAATAATTACATATTAATGAATTTCATAATATAATTAATCACTTAAAATTTAGAAAAACTATTTAAGTTACTACAAAAAATAACTGAGCTAATTCAAACTACTGCTATAATATCTGCAAAAATCTTGTCTTTCCGGAAAATGAATTTTGTTTCCTTAAATGATTATCATTTATAGTTTTAATATTTAATGATATATATCATAGATTGCTGCTCTTATTATATATACCTATATGGTCCAAGACAAACGTGCTTAATGTTAAATTGGTAATAATATACTGTACTTCTAATCTAATTTAAATAAGTCAGCCAATCAAATCGGTAACATATAAATGACATCCCCTTATCTAGTTTTTCGAATTAAACGCTTGGAAGCAGGAATTAAGAAAAACTTAAAGTGGAATTCTTATACGAAACGAGAAATAAGAAAAGTTTTAAATGGAATTCTTATCCTCCTAATATAGTATGCTGCGCATGCTCTCGGTATATCAATAACCAATCATAATCATAGAAATACAACCACAAAATGTGGGTGAATGATGTGACATAAAGAATATGTAAATAATATGTGATTAAGCAGGTTTCCACGAACCGCTTTTTAGAGGGGGGGAGGCAGAATTTTTTTTGCTTAGGGCCTTTGCTTTGTTGGCAATATGCCTGTTATATTTTGCGACATTTCAATCTAACCATACCACACTGGCCAATGTAGGTTCAGAGGTACGGCCGAGTTTATTTTCATTGATCTAAAAATATGGATTTGTAGTCAGGGTTGTTCTTGGCCCTATTATACAGATATTATACAGATATTGTTGCCAGGCTAGCACATACCCTAAAATAGACCACATTGCAATTAGTATGTTTGCAGGAAATATACACAATTTGGGAGGTCTGTTCAAGTGGAAGTTTGTCTTCGGAGTTATCAGTTAAGTGGTTTAGAATAGGTGCAGTACAGAGGCTGATTCTATATGTTTCTGAGTAAACAGTGTTTATGCTTCTGGTCACGTTGGGAATATAGGGAGGAAATGTCCAGGATTTAACATCAATTGGGGTGCATCTGGATTTGATGTTGGTATAAAATCCGACTTACAATATCATGAAAATAAACTCGGCCATACCTTTGAATGTACTTTGGCCAGTATGATATGCTTAAAATGGAATGATGCAAAACATAAGGCAAATGAGACTTATTATATTGCCATCAATGCAAACGTTATAATCAAAACAGAATTCTGCTGTTGGTCATGCAAAACTTTTTATTTGCATATTAATTACATATTCTTTATATCAGACCAGTTGCCCTTACTTTGTGGTTATATTGCTATATTATGATATTGTTAGAGATGTATCAAAAGCATGCTCAACATATTATATTAAGGGGGGTAATAATTCCATTTTAACATTTTCTTAGTTCGAGCTTTCTAACATTTAATTCAAATTATAATTGCATAAGAAAAGTTAAAAAGTATAATTGAATAACTAGTTTTTGTAGTACAATTGCTTTGTAGAAGAATTACAGCCCATTGTCTGTCTTATAACCATCATTATAAATCCTTTTCTTGTAAAGTATCTAATTAAAGATGGATTAAATATTAAAGCATAAAATAATCACGATAAATTTTAACATTATAGCAAATTAGTGTAAAACAAAATTGAAATCCGCATTTTAAACAGAAATTAATATTAATTAATAATCCACTATATTATAAATCAAACATGTATATTGCTTACCTGGTAATAATATGCCTATTTAATCATGTTAAATAAGTTGTCATTATTATTTTGTAAACATTACTGATCCCTATGGGATGAAGATCTCTCCAATGTTAATCCAGTATTTCTAATCCACAGTTCTCTACATTACACCACCAAACTTTCTTATTTCACTCACTCATCTCACATGTGATCTACTTCTTTGTCTTTGCCAATCTGATAAATCCAGTTGAAGACTTCAACTAACCATCTGTTATCTTTTCTAGCAATATATCCAGTCTGTTCCATTTCAGCCCATTAATTCTTTCAATGATGATTGTAATACTTATTTCTTTTCTCATCAAAGTATTTTGATTTCAATCTGTTCTATTTCCATCTGTAATACTACCAAAGTAATATTCCCATCATTCAATAATAGCATACAATCCAATAAATAAGTGTTGATATTTATTATAAATATTCACAAGAACAAGATGCATATAAGAACAAGATATATACAAAAGTTTGTAGGAAGAAGTTTTTCTTCTTTTGAACCCTGACACTTCCAGCCTACAGATGTCTTGATTCACAGATGTCTTTGAGATTCATATGCAAATACAATGATGACACTAGTTAGCAGTTTCCTGCTCTAGGCTTGAGCATACCATGTAGGGTTCCAGAAAACAGTAGATAATGAGCTTTCTGTCATCTGATTTCTAATAGTTGTGTGATATTGTTTGTCTCTCAAACATATTTTTCCAATATATATATATATATCAGATCCTATTGGAATCAGTTGAATTCACTGACCTAGGTCTCCAAATTGGTCTGTTTTTGCCACTGTCTATTTATTTACTTTCCTTGTAATTTCATTGATGAACTGTATTATACCTTCAGTCTGAACTTGATAACATTGTAGTTTGATAAATCCATTATTTATGAAAAAGCTTAAGATGAGTTCACAATATGATTCATCTCCACATTTCATGGAGTTTCCTGAAGTCTGTATTGCTCTTTTGTGCCTAAATCTCAGATCCATAAGTAAGAACCATTAAAACACTCCATTAAAAAAAATGCATAAGCAGATTCCTTTTTAAAATTAAATTAATTTTATCAAAAGCATTCTACCCAAGTTTAATTCAGTTGTTAATTTCATTCAATTTCTTCTAATTTATGATTACTATATTTAATTTTCTTTTTCAAGAAAATCTATTGAATATTACTTAGCTTTTTTTGTATCTGCCTTGAATCCACTTTTCTTATTTTCATCTGCAAAATCAAGATAACATAAATCTCCATACTTTGAAGATATGGAATCATCCATTGTACATCCTTATTAATACACTGTCATTACCTTTTGAGTAATATTCTTCAGGATGTGACCATATCTAAACCTTTAATCACTGAAAATATTTATAGAATTTAATGCTTTTTACAATCTACAAATCAAAAACTTTGTGGCAGTATATGTTCACTGCTTCTTCCTATAACTTTTTTTCATTATCTTTTAGTTTAATCTTGTTCTTTTTGTTGATTAGAACTCAAAGTTTGCTAGATGCAATTTGGAATTATCTCAGTAAAGAACTGGGGGAAGACTGGCAGGCCTGTAATTTCTAATACCTTTTTTATTACCTTTCTTACATATTAATAGTATATACAAGTGCTTTAAAACGCTGGTTGAAGAAGCTGTTAATAGCAAACAATCAAATAAATTAATTCAGGCTTAGCACTTTCGAGGTGTTATCTCTCATAATCATAGACAATATAGTAATCATTCAATGCTAATATATGCAAATGTATATGTAAATTAGTCAGCTTTTCCATTTTCTGGAGATGGCAAGGCATGTGTCGTGTCTATTAATTGTGTTATTTTCATTGATAATAAAATACACTTCTTTTATTTTCTTTTTGCACTCTTTAGTTTCAGTCCATCCAATTTTAGGGTTGGAGGATTTAAACCTATGTCTGACCTGCTTTACTGAAATAGGAAGATGAAAGAAGTGTGTTTTATTATCACCAACAATAACACAATTAATAGATGTGACACATGCTTCACTATTTCCAGAAAATGGACAAGTTGACTAATTTACATATACATTTGCATATATTACTATTGAATAATATTACAACAATGGCTATTATTTTGGCTATGGTTATGAGGGATAACACCTCAAAAGTGCTAAGCCTGGATTAACTTATTTGATTGTTTGCTATTAACAGCTTCTTCAACGAGCATTTTAAAGCCCTTGTATATACTATTATGATTATTGAAGAAGTAAACTAAATTACGTTTACATATTAATATTACTACCACATTATTCCAAACTATCTATTATAGCTTCATTATTTAGAAATTTGTTATATCGTCTAGTCCAATTTTTTTTCATTCATGACTTTTAAAGTGTCAATTATAATTCAACTATTTTCTTGAGGTTTTCCTTTCTTCATATTGTGTCTCACCTCTTCATTTTCTTCTGGTTGCTTTATTTGTCATTCCTTTTTTTATAATAGATTCATATTTTCTTCATATTGCTGAAATAAATTTCCTTTATACTTCTTAAACTTTTATGCTCTTCTATAACTTTCCTCGTCAATTCTCAGTTATATTTTTTAAAATTATTAGTAACTTTTTTTGTATCATTTTACAGATCTCCAGATATTCTATTCTTCTTAATATTCTTAAATATTTTCATATTCCTTATTTTTTTTAATACTTTTTCTTATCTCAGTAGAAAATTTACTTGTTAATTGCTTTTATTTTTATATTAGCTATTTATGTTGTGATTCTTCCTAAGAGTATCAGTTAACCTTTATATTGCTCTTACTTAGTTTAAACCATCTTCAAAGTCTATGAGTATTTTTAAATGGTTAGCAAATTCGAATTTAAATTCATTGAAGTGTTTTAAAAGATTAGAAATATCAGCCATCAATATTGTTTTTTTAATAAGATTCATCTCTCTAATTTACATTAATATATATTTTACATCTTTTTAATTGGTGATCCCTTCCTGTGTTGAATTTATTAAGATCATTACAATCTTGAAATACGAATTTTCTGTTAGTCAAAACTTAATCCAATTCTGCTATATCTTAATTTGGATATTTCCACATCCATTTAACATTTCTTCAAAGAATTACTTTTTATATATATATATATTGATATAGGCACATATAATTTTATCTAAAAAAAATTATTAAAGTAATTTTTCATTAAAGAGAAACATAAAATTAAATGTTGAGTTTATTGCAGCTTGTTTTCGGAAAAGATAAGAATCAAATAGTTTTCTATCGTTAATTTCTGAAATAAGAGCTACAATCAATTAATCAGAAGGGGAGAGGGGTGTTTCATTAGAGAAATTAAACTAAGGGTTATAAAAGGAAGTAAAGAGTTTTTATTAGTATTCGTAAAAATATAATTTAAAAAGTTAAAACATACAAATCTCTTTTCATTCAAGTTTAATTAAAGAAAAAGTAATGTTAAAACTAATATATGTGCATATATATGTGCGATTGTCAACAATAGAATAAATGTTATTATAAATAAATGAAAGTTAAAGATTATCATCATTAAAAAATACGGCAATGGCTATTAGATATTAATTAATATAAAACAATATGTTTGTGCATGGCTATTACTAATTAAGCAATCTTTCAAAACACGTTTATCAAATGATTATCACTGGAATTTGACAACAGATCTTTGCAGGAGATATTACGAAGACAACACGTCGCAGATATAAATAGACTTTTTTTTATCAGACAGTCTCAGTTCACAACTTTATTGAGTGAGTGCAGTTCAGAAATTAATTGAGTCAGTTAACAAACAAAATGCAGTGTTGAGAAGATCTTAGGAACGCACGTTTATCTCCAGCCCAGATGTCCTATGAAAACAGCAGATCTGCCCGTGAAATAATGTCAGCTTAACATCTTAGAAAATCTCCGTCAGTATCTAATTGTCTCCGATAGTAATAATCGTGAAAATCAGGAAACTCAGCAAGGAAATGTCCCAAACGAATGGTAAGCATTCATAATGGAAACATTTTCACCGAAAGCAGCCTCCAAAGAACAAAATTCTACATCAACATTCAAAAGCCTAGGTAAAAACATTTGCTTATTTCATTTATACTGTAATAGCCATTGCATTGCATTAATTCATACGAATCTTTCAAGAGTCTAATTATATGAACTCTATATCATACATAAATGAACTATTGATGTGTGTGATTAAATTTCAAATGCTATGTAGTCCTTTATTATCATTATTATGTGTGTGCATGAGTTAATATGTGCGTGATCCTTATATCATTATTATTAGTCAAAGTAGATAAATTCCCAGTGTTCTGTTATGAAAATATTCAAGAATATTTAAAACTATTTAGAATGTTAATTTAAAATATGCGTGTGTTTTATTAGAAGTATAAAATGTTTAAATTTAGTAAATAAATGTTAGTTAATAAATTATCTTTAAAATTAAACTTTATTTGTCGGTCAATTCTTTTTATCAATTCTTTTATCAGTCTCTTTTTATAAATTCTTTTTACAATTTCTTTATCAAGTCTTTTAACCACTAATTAAGTATAATCTATTAGTGATTACAAACAACTGATCTAGTCGTGGATTTAGGCGTTGAGTTAGTGGCTACTGTTCAAAGTGCGTTGTCTATTCTTTTAGTATTCTTTTATAATAAGCAGCTGGCGCCCGTGGTTATACACAAACAAAAAATGCTTTGGATGTGGTGTTGAACTCAACAGCCGAGAAGAAGCTATGTCCTGGAAATGTAACATTAGTTATATACTTTATAGCTATCGTTTGGGCATACATACTCTCCGAGTATGTTCTTTTCTGCCTAAGAGACCGGTGTTTCGAATTCACACATTCGAACACGGTTCAATATATATAATATAGTATTGGTAAATGACTTTTTAACATTTGGTAATAAATTCTGTTAACCATAAAAGGAAAAATAAATATATTTGGCAAATTAAATTTTCATCTATGCAATTTAAAGACAACTAACAGGGAACCGTGTGCATGGTGGAGTGACTGAACAAAATTTATTTTTAATTGACAAGTTGGTACTAGTCACGAGTAATGATTAAATTGAATATGCATAAAACAAATTTTCATACACACTCATTCCACCTAATAATTTACTACATTAACAAAATAAATAATCACTTTGGGCATAACCAGAAACTATGGCATAATTATTATTGCATAACATAGAATTAACGATATATAATAAAATTACATAATGTACATTGGTAGATAAAGTTAATGACTGGGAGAAATAAAAAGGTGAACTTAGATAGAAACCTTTAGAATATAATAGGAAGGCCTAAATGTGAATTTACCAATTATTGATCAGATTAGAGGCGTATATGTACTTTTATTGGGATTTATAGTAATACGTCTGATATTATAAAGTTTGGTGTGACCATGAGTCACTAGTATGAAATGATTATGCTGATAACATGCCATTTCCATCTGATTTTATCTTGCATTATTATGCTGAATATTAATCTTTATAATAGGAATACAGTTAGGACTTATGCATTAAATGTAAAGCACACGTAACGTAGACAAAGATTTCTGCATATCTATTTTGACACATGCTACTAAAAAAAAAGTCACGTATGTTTTTAAAACATAACTGATATTTTTTTGATTGATAAAATTATCATTCCATCATTGGCATTAAGAAATCCTAATTAATAGAATAATTTATAACTTTATTTAGGACAGAAGGGGAAAATGTTAAAGTTTTCATCAAATGCATAAGATGTTATTAATGCAATAATGCTGGTTTAGCATGGATTTTAGGGCAGAGGAATTTTTTTAGATATCTTTACTCATATGGTTCTAAAATATATGTTGGAGTGGAAGTATTAAATTTATCTAATGATGATATTACTGATGTACAAAGAGAGATGAAGTTGGTATTTGCATGTAATGAAAAAAAACATATTAATCTTTAATAGGATTTAAAGTTTATATCTGAGCTAGAAATAATATAACTTTTTGCCTGATAAAAGAGTAATAATAATTCATGTGTTTGTTTGAAGTGAATGCTATCAAAGTTGCGGGATCAAAAGATTTGCCACTTATAAATCTATTTGATCTATCTTGAGCATTTTACCCCCTCATAAAAAAGTATTATTTTGTTTTAAACTTTTAATATATAGCAGAGCCTAGTTGGTCAAATTCATAATGCTCAAACTCAGCAGATATGGGTGATGAGTTTATCACTACTGCATTCATATTATAAACTCATCACGAACTGTAGCCGCTGAGTTTGAGCATTATGAATTGGACTGACTAGGCCGAAAGCATGCTCTGCTATATATTAAAAGTTTAAAACAAAATAATATTTTCTTTACAAGTGGGTAAAACCCTTATGATAGAATTACAATGTAATAGGAGGAAAGAAGTAAATATTTGTAGAAATCAAATTATTACAAAATAAACAACAAAAACAATTAGATTTAAATCGCACATAGCATGCTAAACATTAAACAAGTTCATTAACAGTTTTAGGTCAGATAGTCCATTTTAAGATTTAAAAGTCAGTATTTCTTTTTTTAGAATTCACTTATACGAAGTCGAATGATTAGTAAATTACGAAAGAATTACATATAAATAGCTTATAGTGAATCAGTTAGAACTGGCATTTTTGTAATGAATAAATTTTGTTCTTTAGAATTCACTTATATGAAAATTCTAGTCACTTACGATTATACTGTAATAATGAATTTTGAAGAAGAATGATTAGTATATTGGAAACATTTAGACATAAAGGGCTTATGGTGAATCAGTTGGTCATTTTTAAAGCGAATTATTCAAGCTGATCTTTTTATAGCGATTCAGTTGTTGTTTTTTAAAAGTACCTCAATTCAAAAAAATCTGTTCAGCCACCGTGAATCAGCTTAATCCGTTTTTCTGATAAATCAGTTTTTTTTTAATGGTGAATCAATTCAAGCATGTTTGTTTTACAAAGAATCAATTCCATGCTGATTTATTTCCACTTTATTCAGAGGATTTTGTTTAATCATACTCTAGAAACTTTTTAGGACATCTTTTCATTCATTAAGTAAATTATTCCATCTTTTATTTTAGAGATCTATTTTATTAACTCTATTTAATTTACTAGCATAGTATTTGAATTTAATTTTAATCAGGGAATTGCATTCTCTACATGTGTGCTGTAACACTATTTTAGTACCTCAACAATGTTCTGTCAAGTATGAAAGATACCCTCAAACCAAAGTACATGATAGAGACTTTGAAAAGATAAGATGACCATCTTATCTTTATATCGAAATTCACTTATATAGGCCAATCTAAAATTTTGGAATATTGATTTACCCTATGAAAGTTTTTTTTTTTAATAATTTAACAAACTACTATCATTCACAATTTTTTTGGCTGATTGATTATTGGTTTTCTATTATGCCAAATATCATTAGTCAAATATAAAAGTATCACTTTTGGAAAATATGCTAATGAAACATTCTTCAACTTTTTGAAATCTTCCGGAAGTCCAATTAAAGGTAAAAAAAATAATTAAACAACTTCTCATATCTACACAGTGATGTATGAAGAAAACTCTTTGTGGTTTCATTTTGACATACTAAACAAAAAATATTCAACAAACAGTATATAGGTTCTCTGCAGGTGCACATAAAAAGATAGTACAGTTGATTCTGAATTATTAGTGGTAATTTGCCACCCATACCCCTAATGCAATTTATTCTCATATCTCATTAATCAAATTTAAATATTTCTGAATTCATCTTCAAGAATATCTTTTTTGAAGTTTTGACATATCACACATATTTTTTTATGATTTAGGTATTTAAAAGAACACAAAAGTGGATCTCTGATCTGACTTTTATTATTATAGCAAATGTTATTTATTTTACCACACATATATATAGATAACAATAATTGGTGTCACAAAATAAGTGGTGAACAACATGAAATATATTAAGGGTGATGCATATCATATTTTTTCATGCATCATGTTTTTGTGGTTATATACTCACAAAAAAATTTCTATTCATTGTTTCACATTTATATACTTGAAGGAATTGGTATTACAAAATAAATGGTGAAAGGTATAAAATATTTTAAGAGTGTTCTAGTCTTTGTAGTACATGTTGTATCTCATGAATACTTAGAGTAACAGTCATACATATATCTCTGTGGGCAAATACCGATGAAAATTAATATATAATTGAGGAGAATTGATATCTATATATATATATAAAATCCAGGGGAATGTATATTTGTCTGTAATGCTTTACTGGAGCACCCTCTGAATTTTCTTATTCAAAGTGCACTCCAGTAAATAATTTTTTTATTATATATAGTTGCCCATAATTCTGTTAAATTTACGTATCAAATGTAATGGGTATATTTAAAAAATTAAATTTTAATAAAGCTGAATGTATTAACACCTTGCCGAGTACATTTTTGAAGTGTATTAAACAGATTGGGTTGTTCCAAACATCCCCCCACCCCGATTTTAACAATTGAATTTTACACATTTATTTATATAATATTAAAATCTTTTGTTTAATTTATATCCAATCTTTAAACAAATTTGTTAAAACAACCAATTAAAAATAACTATTGCAAAAACGATGGCCTTTTACGCTGGGATATCTCACATTTATTTATATAATATCAAATTTAAAAAAAAAAATCTTAAAATCAACCAATTAAAAAAACAACGGCTTTTCCATGTGCTTGCAAAATGAATAGTGAAAAACATAAAACATTTTGAGGGTTTATTAGCCAGAGTGAAATATATATCTTTCTATGCTTAGAATAATAGTCATGCTTTTGTGATCAAATACTCAGAAAAATTATTCTATTCATTCTATCGCATTTATTTAATACTGCAAAATAAGTGGCGAAAGATAGGAAACATCTTGAGATGTGCTATAAGGGTGAAGATGAATCCTGTCTTTTGTGAATGATTAGAACAACAATTGTGTCTTTATGGTAAAAACATTCTTAAAATTTTATCATTTACTCTACCGTACATATATAGATGAGATCACTTCAAAATAATGAAAGATTTAATGATACAACTTAAGAGACTACTTTGCATTATATGAATAGACAAAAAATATTATTCATAATTTTATGACCAAACTCTTATGAAAATTAAGCGGTTTAAAAAGATAATTTTATGACCAAACTCTTATGAAAATTAAGCATTGATTGAGCCCAAATTCTTTGATTTTCTACTCAAAATGAACATTTGGTCATTATCAACATTATATTTCATGAGGTATGAGAAACTTAGCATTGCCACAGATCAGAAGAGAACCAAAAACATGCATTCTTTGAATGTAGTAGTCTACAATATATTCGATCTTACATTACAAAAATTTATCAGAAAAAGAAATGCCACTATAAGTTCCAATTATAGAGTCTTTTCCAAATGCCTGCTTCACAGAAATAAGAAGTACAACATTTATGCTATATACATTATGGTACACTTTTAAAAACAAATTAGAGACAATAAAACCAAGACAAAAAAAATCGCCCCACTAGACATTTTCGCAGACACTTGTCCATCAGTGTTCTAACCTCTAGTAAGATGTATTTTCTGTTTTCTATTTTATTGTAAATGTTTTTAATAATAGTACAATTCATTTAATGCTATTGAAAATATTTATTATAGTATTCTTTAATTAGTTTTGTATTTTTTTTTCCATTAAATTAAATGTGTACATATATCTCCCAACCATTAAACTGAAATATGTATATATATATTTCCTTGAATAAAGTTCTTTCTAAAACTAAATTAGTTGCAAATTTGTCTTCGCAATAGTGCCATCTAGAGCAAACTATAGTAAACAATAGATATCAGAAGATTGTACATTTTAATCCCTCTCTAGTTCCTACTCATCCAATATCCCCAGACTAGTTTCTAGCTTATGACTTTCGTCAGTGAGGAGCCATGGTTCTGGGAGCAGTGCACTTGAATAGGAACCTTGGTAGTGGGAGCAGTGCCCCTGGATCTTTCGGATCTAATGCATCCACCTTTTACCTTATTAGTTAATTATATAGCTATCAACTCAAAATAAAAACGCAATATTTTAAATCCAAAATAATTTGCTTATGTAGTCATTCAGATCAATTCAATATCCGTTATGAGTTGAAGAGACTCCTAAAGTTCATTTCAATGTCTAGGGAACTGCGTAAATACTACAGTTAAACAATAATGCCCTGAAGATAGTTTGTTATAATTTATTGCCATCCTTATATTTTTTAAAAATTTCTTGACAAACTTTAATGAACTGACGTTCATTGTAAAACAAAGAATCCCTTCCATGATCAAAATGCGCAACCCATTGGTATATTAATTGCTAGAAAACTTGTATTCTTGTCTCTGATGAATTTGTTTGTTGAGTTTAAAAATACTGTACTTGATTCACATTTCTTATCAAGATATCAGACTGAATTTTTTAAATAAATAAAGAGCGACTGAATAAATATCTTTCTGCTGATTTCTTTCTACTTTGTGTTTCGCCTTTAAATTAAAAAAAAGCAGGTGGGGAGGGGGAAGCACGCCCTCTAGTGAATTAAAAACAAAATAAATCAATTACTATGATGAATGAGAGATTATGACGAGATTTTTTCTCCAAAGTTATTATTATTGTGTATAATTCGCAATTATTATTATAATAAATTCATTCATAATCCTTAGCAATTATCAACAAACGAGTATAATCATTTTAATTTCGAAAGAAATAAAATTATTAGAAATAAAAAGATAAGTATTGCGATCATTCTACAAACCAATCTCTGAAAGCATTATCTCTCCAAGTTTAATCCAATTTCTCTTCTCCACATCCTAACAAACTTACTAATTTTCGTCCACTCCTTTAACTTTTTTTTTTAGGTCTTTTACAATTTCTTGGGTTCCAAAAAAGCAGTCTAGTGTCATCTCTTCTACAATGCCCCATTTCAGTTTCTTAATTTTTTCAATGATATCTTTAACACTTTCGTTCTCTAACTCATGTATTTCATTTTCGATCTCTTCTTATTGCTCCTAATGCATATCTGTATACTTCGTTGAGTGGTCTGAAGTCTCCGTATTGTTTTTCTATTAAGTAACCTAGTCTCAGATCTGTAATTAAGAACTGATTATCTATTTAAAAAAAAAATCCCGTTCAAACATAATCATATTTTTAATATTAGGTTATTTTTACCAGAAGCATCCCAATCCAAGTTTAATTTCATGATTAATTGCATCCATTATGTTTTGTCTATATTAATATGTGAGTCAACTTCTTTCTACTAATTCATGACAGTCTGTCTTTTCATATCTTGTATTGCAGGTTTTTTAGTCTCTTTTGCAGCATGTTTTCTTTTTCAGGTATGGCTCAATATCTTGCCCATCTATAGCTCTCCATTGTATTCTAGCAAATATCTACACCTTTCCAATTGGAAGCTTTTAATAATGCACTATTTTTGGATATCTTTTAGATAATCTCTATATTACAAGTCTTTCTTCCCCCAAAACTCTAGTAACTGCCGTCATATAAAACAAGCAAAACTCTCCATACAGTAGTGCCACTCAATGAAAGCCAGAGTAATCAATGGATGCCAGAAGGCTTGTGCATAAATATCCCCAGACTCGTTTTTAGCTCTGGCTTGCATTCATTGACACTACTGTATGGAGAGCTTTGCCTGTTTTAATAACAGATATGAGCAAGCATGAGAAATGGTGATCATGCGATGTTTAGTGGTTTAACTGTCATCGTATTACAAATATCTTTTTATTCATCCATTTCACATGCATATTCCAATAAAAATGTAATAATAATAATTGATAAACAGCCAGCCACTCCTAAATAAGTATGGTCAATCTAACTCTAAAAAAAAAAAAAAAAGGGGAGAAAGAGAGAGGGAAAAAGCTACCCTAGACATGAACTTTTTGATGATTATACAAACCAATCCATGAGCCATTAAACATCACATGGTCATCATTTCTAAGATCTAGGTGCAGTGCTTTCAAATCCAAGATTCCTCATTGATGAAAGCCATAAGCTAGAAACTAGTTTGGGGATATTGGATAATTGGCACTAGATAGGGATTTTATGTACAAACCTTCCTGCATCTATTGATTACTCTGACTTGCACTGAGTGGTGTTACTGCATGGAGAGTTTTACCTGTACTTGTACAAAAGGTGGGATGATTGTGCTAGGAAGATTGTTGAGTGTTATGGTGATGAGCAGTGGGATAGAAGAATAGATGTATTAATAAAAAATAGGGAGTTGGAGAAATGGAGAACTAGTATGGAGAGTAAAATGAGTTTAAATATATATATAGAAGTAAATGGAACATTGGGCGTGAGTTAATTTATGATAATAGTTAGGAAAGTAGTTTACTGTTTAAGGCTCGAACGGGATCTTTAGCAACAAGGGAATATACACATAAATGGAAAAATATGGGTGATTTAGTCTGCAAGTTGTGTAAGAAAGATGTAAAAAATATTAGACATCTGTTACTTCAGTGTAAATGCTTGGAAGCAGAAAGGATACAAATAATGAAGTTATGGAAGAAGAAATATGAAGAAAGTGATTATACAGAAAGTGAGTTATTGGTTTTTATGCTGGGTTTGGGAAAAGATAAGGAGGATTTAGATATGAAGGCCATGGAGTTGACAAAGAATGGGTTGAATAAGATTATGGGAAAACTTAGGGTAGAGAATGGAAAGGGAAGGTAAAGTGGGTAACAGGCTTCTCTGGGCATAGTTGCTGAGAGATTCCTGACTCCACATAAGAAGTCACAGCGCATCATATCACCTGGTTATATCTATATGTAGAAACATGATGTTCTATTTTTCTGTTTACATAATATTTTTAGTTTTGAAATACTTCAATGATGTCTAATTGTAATTCTCCATTGTATTTTGTTCTCTATTTTATTCTTCCAATGGAAATAAATGAGACTGCATTTCTGTAGAATATCTTCAAGATAAACATTATAATGTAAATGGAGTCTACCTCTTCCAAAAAAGACATGCTCTGATCCAACATAAAATACCAGTTTAGGGCGTTTTGTTCATTTATTTTACGTGTCCATTTCAATGATGTAATTTTACCATAGTGTACAGTATTGTATCACATCTGTCATGTTCAAGAACATCTTACTATTGTATTCTACAACATCTTACTATTGTATTCTTAAAATTTTATGAAGCATCCTTAAAGGAAATGGTTGTAATGCCTTTTTATTCTGTCAGTGCACTGATTGTATATAGGTGTGTGAGATAATGATCTGGGCCAACTGATGAGTACTACTTCAGCATGAAATACATATATTGGAGGTCAGTTATTTTTTTCACATGTATGTGGTTATTTGTATTGGTTGTATAAGATGGAGTGCATATTGTAAAGAGCTTAAAAGTCTGAATTGAAGTACATTCTAATTACATCAAGACTTAACAGTACTTATTTTCATGTGATGAAATACTCTTAAGCAACAGCAAAACATTAGAGTCAATGTTGGACATCAACACCTAAGTTTGTCTTTCTGCTTATAAAACTATAATGATATTTAAACAGGTTTACATTCTCAAAGTTGAGAAATATCTTATGCTAAAAATTGCTCAGGATTTATTTTTCTGTCATTTGTTGATAAAGAACTTGAGTTTTTTAATAAACCAGTCTTTATATTTGCATACAAATTAATTAAATAGGTAGCTCTCACAATAATAGATTCAACAATCATCATACCCAACAAGCGGGAGAATATATTCTTTGTTCTTATGATTTTATTGTTATATTTTTAGAATTTTATGGAGCTTTCATTAAATAAAAAATTTTCAATACCTTTGCAATACCAAGATGTTTCACTTATATATATCACATGCAATATGTCCCAACATAAAGATAGTTTGTTCTTTCTCCAACTTGCCTGTGATACCACTATGAATTAACACGTTACTTAGTGACATAGTTGAGTTATGTGCACCACAAATGTTTTAAGTTATTAGCATGTCTAGATCATGAGTTGTGTCATTTGTGTAGATCATCTTTAGCATTTCTCCCTACTATCATAAAATTTTATAAACTACTTGGAAAATATTCTTAAGATTTATGATTTCACTGCACACATGATATGGACCGGACATCTTGGCACCTTAATATTTTTGTGGATTCAGAGATAGTGACACAGCAATCATTAGCCGTCTTTTCACTTGGAAGTACTTTACTTGGCTCCCATTTATCGTGGATTTTTCTTTTTATAATCCACAAGTTGCATTTTGAGCTCAATATTCTATCATTTCTCTTGAACTAATTTCTCTAGACATCCCATTTTCTATCAACTAAACTTTTCTATTATAAACTCATCGAGTGTTTTTACTCATTCTCTTTTTCTGTATTCACCAATATACTAACCTGCATGTTTTAGTATAGTGGTCGAGTGACATTCTAAAGTTTCAGGTTCTTAATTACAACTGGTCTTTCACTTTCAGTGATGGAACCTCTTACTACATGGTCTAATTTGGTGGTGAAGTGACAGACCCTGAAGATTTGAATCCACAGATTGTAACCCATCTCTATTACTTTCCATATTCAAACTTATGTATCCTAAGCAATAAAGTCATTAATTTATTCATTTTTAATTTATAATCCTGTCTCATTTAGACTTTTTCAAATTCTTCACCCAAATTTTTCAGTCTTCTTTTTATGCATTGTTCATATTAAATTCACCCTACTAAATTAGGAGTTTATTATTTCTCTTTATTTTGCTGAATCTTGGCCTCATTTAAAATATCTATCATAATTCTTTCAGACATATTAATATATGTGCTTATATGTTCGACTATGGTACTATAGTATATCTATATATACCAAGAATAGTATGCAAACTAAAGAAAATCTGCAATTAATGTAACATCAGAACAGCTTTCCAAAGCCATACCACATAATGAGGAATTCTAGCATCTACAAAGCCTAAACTTGAAATACTGAAAAACAAAACTGCATCAGTGAAATATGTAAATGTGGGAAAAGGTATATTGGAGAGACTAGTTATTTCTTTGAAAAGTGATAGAAAGAACACCAAAACAGTTGGGTCTAAAGTAAATGACCATATATGTATGGATGAACATATGTTTAGTCAGGAAAATATAAAAATATTTGATTGAGAAGAAAAATTAAAAAAGAAAATTCAAAAATGCTGATCACATGACAATGGCAAATAATCCCATAAACCACCCTAGTGTTGCAATACCCAATGTCTGGAAGCTACTAATTAACCTTGCTTTTAAGAAAAAGTGGAGAAATAGGAAAGAATCTCATAAATAAGTTTATGAAATTTCTATTCACTTTTACGTTTGGCAGAATGGCTCACTTGATTAAAGTATTATCTTAATATTCAGTATTCAAGAATGTAAAAGTCTAGCTTTGATTTCAATGTTACTACTAGTACTGGTCAGCCCAGAAACACCTGAAGAAGAAAGGAGAAAAATACAACTCAAAACATTGTGTATATGTTAACCTATGTGCTATTGCTAATAATTGAATGTAATTGGAAAATTTAAGTAAAGTTTAAAAAATTTTCTAAAGCTATTCATCATTTAGTGTTAAATGTTGAAAATTCTATTTGGTGGGAGTACTTTTAGTAAAAATACTTAATCTTTTTCTCGTATTTCTGGCTTGGGTTTTTGAATTAACAGTTCCACATGCAGTCATTATTACATTTGATTAGCTGTCACATAAGCATTTTTAAGGTACATCTGTTAAAGGTTGTAACCTTTCATGTTATTATTGTGACATCTGCTTGTGCTTATTAAATTTAATATATTTAATACTAAAAGGAAATATGTCAATGTGTTTGAAAAGGAAGGTTTTTAATACGTATGTTTGATCAGAAGAAACTTGGATACTTAACAGAATAGCAATACAGTTACTTCAGATCATCACATGATCACTATCTCTTATACTAGCACATAATTGTTAATAAACGAGATTGCAAATATTATTGTTTTCAATTTCATTCTCATAGTTTTGTAGTTAGGTAGAGTTAAAAGGTGGCTGCTAGAGGGTTGCAATAGATCCTAAGATCTAGGTGCAGTGTCCAAGGCTCCTTACTGATGAAGGCCACAAGCCAGAAACTAGTCTAGGGATATTGGATGAGTAGGCACTAGATAGGGATTTTATGCACAAGCCTTCTGGCATCCATTGATTATTCTGGTTGGCACAGGGTGGCACTACTGTATGGATAGTTTTGCCTTGTTTATTTCAGATCATTCAATGAAGTATAGAGAGATGCATGTTAGGAGTAAGAAGAATACATCAAAAACTAAATACATGGATGATAGACCATACAGGTGTTTCTGACATCATTGAAAGAATTAAGAGATGGAAGTAAAATTGGACTGGACATATTTTTAGAAGATATAATAGATAGACAATCGGAATCTTAAATGGGATCCCAAGAAACTGTAGTAAAAGACATAGAAAGTGACCACATGTGAGATGGATTGATGAAATAAGAAAGTATTGGTGTGATGTAGAGAAAGAGAGCCTAGAGATTGGAGAAGATGGATTGAACTTGAAGAGATCTTCATTCTGCAGTTGATCAATAATATTGAAAATGATAAAGATGATGGAATTAATTCATCATATAAACAAAACTAAAATATCATCATCACAAATCTTCAGGAAAACATTAATAAATGGGCTCAGTTTATACTTAACCCCTATCTTCTGCCTATCTCATCAATCTTTTGTCTTATCTTTCCATTACTGTCAATTCTCTCAATGTTAAATTTATCCTGTATGATTATTGTACTTCACATTCTAATTCAATTTTATAAATTCCACCCTCATAAAATCTACTCAAATTATCAATTTTCATCCATCCATATTTCTTTCAGCAATTAATACTCATTACTTCACAGTTTCATTAATGTGTCTATTTATATCATCTACAATTAATATTTTACAACTCTTAATGTCTCAGTTCAATGATAGAATGGTGGAGTCTGGAATTCTAGATCCAAGGATTGTGATTATACATCACATCTGGTGTTCAAACTTAGATTATGAATTTCTGGATAATAAATCATTTAATTTTAAACATTTATAAATACTCTTAATTCTTCTCTTTCATATTCTGCTATGTTAGTAGCTTCCACCCATTCATTTTTATACATTTTCAATCCTATCCATAAACATGGTAGGTTCCAGTAAAGAGGGCAATCAATGACAGTTCCTGTCTTGCATGCAGCCCATCTCTGAATCAACATATTTTTGTTATGTAGTAACATAATTGATCTATATGCTAGCATATCTTAATCAAGAACTATGATAAGAAAGATGAGAATGCATTTCATATCTTACTTGATGAATTGATGATCTAACATTAACCTTTGTTTTAAATTAGGGAAAAACCTCTGCTGAAATATGTTTAAATGATATTAATTGCACAGGACAATGAAGCTATGAATCATAAGTACATTTCAAGTGGTTTGAAAGATTTTGTGAAAGCACTGAAAATAGTCTATGAAGATTTAAACACATTGTTAAGTATCGTATGATAATTAATGACCAGACACTCCAGAATCCTAAGGTTTTTGTGGGGAATAGCTGAACTACCTGTTATGTAAAATGCATTTTTTAGAAATGGCACTGCAGGTGAATTGGTGAAAGAACCAGTCACCTTTTTATTGAAGCACATTGTGCATGTTCTTTATATTTTCTCTCTAAAATATTCTAATTGCCATCACATCTGCTATATCCTTTCTAAAAACCTAGTAAATATTTCTCTTCTGTTGCTTCAGTCAGAACTTTGACAATTGTATCTATGTAATCATATCTACATTCTTGAATAATCATCTTTTTTAAAACATTCTTGATCTAATCTATCTCCACCTTTTAATCTTTCTATGTAGTAACATATCTTCTAACTCTTTATTTCTAGTTTTATCCTAGGCAGTTAATCTAGATTGGCTGCTTTCTTAGTAAAAAGTTGTGGTAACTTTAAAATTAAAAAAAAAAAGGAAAATATTCATATATTAAATAGTTTCATCTGAACATCCATTCAATATTAAATTACAATACTTAACTCACTAGTGGATGACTTTATTGCAAATTAGGAAGTGTGAAATTTTAACTTAATTTCTTATATTTGTTTACTGCAATGTTTATATATATATATATATATATATATGTCAAATGCATTGACTGAGAAGCGAACCCAGGCCAACTGCTTGGAAGGCAGCTATGCTAACCACAAGGCCACCAACATCTAACTACTGCAATGTTTTGTATTCTATATAACAACAGGAGTCACAATCAAAAGAAAATTCCTTACATCGTAGCACTGGCAGTTCACTTTTTTCAGACATAAGCAATTAATCTTGATGGGCAGCTATGTAGTTTTCCAATTAAAAAAATTAAAAGTGGAAAACCATGTATTCAATATTTCCTTCTGAAACACCCATTAAATATTAAAATTATAATATTGATTTACCATTGGAAGTCTATTACAAAGTAAGAAAAGTTGTTACACTTTGATTTCTTATATCTGTTGCACTACTCTAGATTCTATATAATAATAGGAACAGCAATCAAAAGTGAATTCCTTTTGATTACATCCTAATCCTGATTTCTTATATCTATACCTGTTTACTGTAGTGCTTTGGACTGTATATAACAATAGGAGTTGCAATCAAAAGAGAATTCCTTTTGATTGCATCTTAGTCATGGCAGTTTACTCTTTTCATCAGCTCTAAACAGTTAATCTTGATTGGCTACTAACTTAGTAAAATATCACTGTAGCTTTTTAATTTAAAAAAAAATTATTAAAATGGAAAACAAAGTATTAGATATTTCCATCTGAAACATCTATTAAATTAGTACATATATAAATATTTAATAAATGGATTTAACTTTTTGATTAGAAATCTATGGCCATGAATTTCCTAAGGTAGCGGCCAATCAAGAATTAATTACCTGTGGCCAAAGAACACACTACCAGTACTAAGATATATATATTACCCCCCCCCCATTAGTGTAATAGATAATAAAAAAAATTTATAAGTTAATATATTATGTTAGCACTTGTCTCTATTAAAATCTGCTCCGACCATTATAAATTCTCCATTATAAAATATACTCAATTTTCATTCCACACAGATGTTCATTTAAATCATCTATAATTAATATTTTACATCTCTGTGTGCTTTGGTCCAGTAGTAGAATGTGCTCTCTAGAGCTCAAGGTGCAAGATTTGTGATTATGCCTCACTTCTGATTCTCAAATTTCTTATAAATTTCTGAATAACTTTTAATTTTTTATATCTTATGCTTCTCTCATATTCTTCTAGTCAAGTAGTTAATATATTGTCCATTGATTTTTCTCTAAACATTTTCAATCCTACCTACATAGTTTGTTTTAGTGAAAAGGTAACTAGTGATTGGTTCTCTCTTCAATCTGCCTGCAGTGCCATCTTTAATATAAAAAAATCTTTAACATCTAGGAAATTAGCACTGATTTTAGCTCACGGTTTATTCTCATGTTCACAAATTTCATTTGAATTTATTCTTCTATATTATCTGTCCATTCATTTTTTAGAAATTAAATCATAATTATTTTCTTTTTTCTTTTCATATTATTCATCATCATCATCATCAACCATTATCAATCCACTGCAGGATGAAGGTCTCTCCAAGTTTAATCCATCTTCTCCGATCTTTAGCTTCTCTTCTCCACAACACCCCTGCACATTTTTTTATTTCATCCATCCATCCATCTCACATGTGGTCTCTTTCTGGGTCTTTTACAATCTCTTGGAATCCAGTTTAAAATTTCAATTGTCCATCTATTATCATCTCTTCTAACAATATGTCCAGCCCAACTCCATTTCAATCTTTTAATTTTTTTCAATAAGGTCAGTAACACCTGTTTGTTGTCTTACCCATACATTGCGTTTTTGATCTCTTCTTGTTACTCCCAACATACATCTCTCCATACTCCTTTGAGTGGTCTGAAGTCTCTGTATTGCTCTTCTATTAAGTGTCCAAGTCTCAGATCCATAAGTCAGAACTGGTAAAACACATTTGTTAAAAACCTTCCTTTTCAAACACAGGCATATTTCCTTTTAGTATCAAGTTATTTCTACCAAAAGCACTCCAACCAAGTTTAATTCTATGATTAATTTCCTCCATTAGGTTTCCTTCTGTATTAATAATCTGACCAAGGTATTTGTAACTGTTAACTTCTTCTAATTCTTCATAATTAATCTTTATTTTCATATTTTGAGCAAATCGATTAAACATTACTTTAGTCTTTTTAACATTTATCTTTAGTCCTACTTTTTTACTTTCATCTGCTAACTCCTGTAACATTTCCTGCAGCTCTGAAGCATTATTTGCAAAAACAACTACATCATCTGTGAAATCTAAATAACTTAAATACTCTCCATTTACTTTCACTCCTTTAGTTTCCCATTTTAATCTACAAAATACTTCTTGCAGCACTGCTGTAAAAAGTTTTGGAGATATGGAGTCACCTTGTCTTACACCTTTCTCAATGTTGTTTTTTCCAGTATCATTATGTAATCTAATTGTTGCTGTTACATTTTTATAAATATTCTTTAAAATATGACAATATCCTGGATCTACACCTTGATGATCCAATGCTTTAATCACTGAAGAAATGTGTATAGAATCGAATGCCTTTTCATAATCTACAAATCCAAAACATAATGACAACTCATATTTGTTTGTCCTTTCTATGACTTCTCTCAATACCTGGATATGATCTATTGTACTGAAACCACTTTTAAATCCAGCTTGTTCTCTTGGTTGGTGGAAATCCAAAGTTCTCTGTAGACGAGTTGTAATTATCTTGGTAAAAATTTTATATTAAACTGATAAAAGGCTGATAGGTCTGTAATTTCTAATATCTTCTTTATCACCTTTTTTAAATATTAATATTATTACTGCATTCTTCCAATCTACCGGTACATCTTTATCATTTAGACATTTGGTATATAACTTTGCTAAAATTGTTTCTATTTCTTCTCCTGCTTCTTTTAATATATCAATTATAATTGTTTCTATTTCTTCACCTGCTTCTTTTAATATATCAATTATAATTCCATCATTTCCTGGAGCCTTTCCTTTCTTCATACATTTAATTGCTGTTTCACTTCTTCATTTAAAATTCTGGGCAATTTAGAAGATGTAATAGATATAGGAGGTACTTGTTCTTTATTACTATATAATTCTTGATAAAAATCTTCTACCAATTTCATGATGTCATCTCTCTTTTTAGTAGTAATTCCATCTTTTTTTCTTATTGCAGATATAAATTTCCTACCAATACCAAAATGTTGTTTAACATTCTTGAGACTTTTACTTTTTTCTACAGCTTTCCTTTCTATTTCACAGTTATACTTTCTTATATCATTTTCAACTCTTTTCCATACCATTTTACAAAATTCGAGATATTCAATTCTTTTTAATACATCATTTTTGTATATCTTCATATTCCTTCTTTTCTTTATAAATTCTCTAGTCTCAGTAGAAATTTTATTAGTCAATTGCTGCTTTTTTCTACCAGCTATCTTTGTTGCAGTTTTCAAAAGTGTATCAGTTATTTTCATATTAATTTCATTCAAATCTGAATCATGTTCAAAATCTCCTAACACTTGAAATCTATTTGTAAGTTCTAATTTAAATTCATTAGAATGTTTCTGAAGATTAGGAATATCAACTGTAAATATTGTTTTTCTTAATAATTTTTGTCTCTCTAGTTTTACATTAACACATAACTTACACCTTACTAATCGATGATCACTTCCTGTGTTAAATTTATTAAGAACATTACAATCTTGAAATATGTATTTTCTGTTGGTCAAAATATAATCCAATTCTGCTGTACCTTCATTTGGATGTTTCCATGTCCATTTCCTTTTAACATTTTTCTCAAAAAATGAATTCATAATATAAAGTTTTTCTTTTTCTGCAAACTCCACAAGTCTATGTCCTCTCTCATTTCTATTACCATAACCAAAATGACCTACAGCAATTTCATCTTTCATTTGTCTACCTATTCTAGCATTAAAGTCTCCCATAAAAATTTTAAAATGTTGTTTACTCTGATCAAAAGCCTTTTGTACATCCATATAAAAATCTTCTACTACTTCATCACTATGAGAACTTGTTGGGGCATAAACCTGAATTATCTGCATTTGGTATCTGCTATTAAGTTGTATAACTAATCTTGCCATTCTGTCCGATTCACCATCAATCTCCACAATATTGTTCTTCCACTTTTTATTTATAATGAATCCTCCTCCACTTGTATTTCCAATATGTGTCCCTTTATAATAGAATATATGTCCACTTTTTAAATCAATTGTTTCTTCACCTTTTCTTCTAACTTCACAAAGTCCAATAATGTCCCATTTAATATAAGACAGTTCTTCTTCTAATTCTTGCAATCTTCCTTCACTTGAAAGTGATCTGCAGTTGTAAGTACCTAAATAAAAAGTCGTCATCAAATGGCAGCCTGGGTCCACAATCAGGGGATTCTTAGCACCCTCCGCCTGCGGCCACCAACCGCTGCCTCCTGGGAATAAGGGCCATGCTTTATTTTTGTCTGTCATAATTGTATATATGTATTGGAAAAATATTTATCATTTACACAAACCTTCATTCTGCCTTATCAGGCACTGAGAAGAAAGACCATGGTGTTTCTTGATCTTAAACTCAGAGGTAAAAAAGCCAATAAACTCACCACACTGGCTAATACGTGTTGGTGAGCAGCCCATCCATGTTCGTATACTATATGAATAATCACATAGTAATAACAGCTGCAATGACAAGAACGTATGGAGTGGACATTAGGAATTTGCCCTGCTCGGTTCCTTTAAAGCCTCCAAGAGGAATCAAAGGGTCTCCTTTCAGTTAATAGCAAACTCTTTTTTTTGCTTTCATATTATTAGTCATCGGTTAATACAACAAATATCTGTGATTGATCTTAAATTCCAATAAAAATCTCATATTCAGAATCTAGTGAACATTTCCATCTTTTTATTTAGCTGCTATATTTCTATTCTCTGAGCAGCAAATCAACCACTACTATATTCTCCTTATTCCCATTTTTGCACATTTTTACTCTCTTCCTAACTCAATCCATATCATTTTGTTTTTCTTATGATCCTATCTCTCATTTTAGGACAACTCAGTCTTATTGTCATTAGAAAAGTCTCAACTTTCCTCAACCCTACTCCACAAATACTTCATGTGAATTATCTTTTCTGCTATATTCCTGTACATTTTTCTCTCATTAATGTTTTCATTAAAAGTCTCTTCCCTCCCACCATGGTTTCTAACTAACTACCTGATTGTGCTGTTTTGCCTCTGATTTATTGTCTTGGGTACAATTCCAGTTTAATTTGCTATTCAGGAATAATCAGTTAGAATTAATATTCTGCTTTATTAATAAGCATTCATAGATAATTGCTCACTTTAAAGTATTTCCTTTTGTAACTATTAATATTTTTTTAAGTTGGAAATTACCTCATTTTTAAAATACAGATGCAGCTGATGATGGCAGTTCTTCTGAAACTGCTCCTATGAACCGCCTCTTGTTACAGTTTGCAGTTTGGCTATTATGTAACATACCTTAATTAAGCAATGTTGTAAAAGACACAGAAAGAGACCACATGTGAGATGGATGGATGAAATAAAAAAGTGTGCAGGGGTGATGTGGAGAAGAAAAGCTAAAGATTAGAGAAGATGGATTAAACTTGGAGAGATCTTCATCCTGCAGTGGATTGATAATGGTTGATGATGATGATGAATTAAGCAATGAGCTAATTGGTGGCATTAAAATTCACTGGTGCATAATATTCTAATTTTATATTACCCCTGCAGGAGTTATGACTTCTCTGAAGATACAACCAATGAATTCTTTAAATATAATTAATTATATCATGTGCATAGATTAACGGTCATAACTATCTGTCTATTTGTATATTTATTGTTAACATATAATATTTCAATCTATCTGTTTTGTTATAGCATTTGTTTCGTAAGTATGATATTTAATAATAAATTAGATGTGGTGCAACAAATTTCAAAGTCTGTATTGATGTAGTTATGAAAAGAATTTTTGTCTTGAACATAGCAGTATTGTTTATGATGATGGTTACAAATGTTTTGTGAAGATTTTTGGTTGTATTTTTTGGCAATATCCATGTTTTCAATATTTAATGATAAATGAATTTTACTAGCCTGATGTCAAATTGTATTCTATTTAGAAGGGAATAAACCCTCCTCACTAGCACTGTACATAACATTAAATCCATGATGTTAAATGGTAAGATACTCTCATTCCAGCCACAAGATAAAGACTTCAAGAAAATAAGAACAATCGTTTTATTTTCAAACCTAAATGCACTTTTATCATTTTTAGATTTCTTTGTTTAATAATTTCTAAATTGTAACTGAAACAGGTTTAAAAATCAACAGTCTTTTTAGTCATGCACTAGATCTTGTTTTTTAAAAAATATATTTTTTAAATAGACAATTCCCATCTCAATCTATCTCTAATTAATCCTCTTTTTTTCCAGACATTTCTGTTTTAATAACTTCAATTCCTCATTATGTCTCCTTTCTATTTCTCTCTTCATCTATTAACACACTAATATCTTATTTGTATAATCTCAACATTTAAAATCTTCAAAGCACTCATTATCTTTCCAATTAGTTTCTCATGTTCGTCTTTGTCTGATGGAATATTTTATGTGAAATAAATGCTACATTCGATTATAGTCTCTTTATTTTTTAAATATTGTGACAATTTACTCATGTTGTTATTTAAATATATAATTGAATAATTTTCGGGAATTCAGCATCAGCAATAACAATGAATGTGTGATTCATGGACCTTGAGCTCCAGAGACTGCTGTTCTAACACTGCACTTAACCACACAGTGTAATATAATTAATAATAATAATAATAATCAAATGATTTATTGTTCACGAGTTCATAACAAGTTCAAACACTAGAAGTGATAGAATAGTGTGGTAATCCATGGAACAATAACTTTTACAGTCCATGGCTCTAAACTACGCAGGGTACACATTTACTTATCAACATTATAAAAACTTCTTAGTCTTTTCATTTATTTATATATACTTCTACATATATATAATAAATTTAAATGAAGAAAAATAATTTATTTTTATTTCTTTTAGCGATTAATGCATCAATATCCTCTTCACCGAATTTCCTACTGTGCCGATGATAAATCTGATAAAAAGTTTTTCAGTTTTATCGCTAAAGAGGAGTCTGATATCAATAAACACACATGTTTTGTATTTGTTAGTGATAAACTGGTAAGTCATGTTTTGATTATTAATAACACTGATTTTTTTTTACTAGAATTAGGGAGTGTGTTGTGATTTAATAGATTAAAATTGTAATAACATAATGCGTAACAGTTCCTACTGATTTGGAATAAGCACAACACGCATTTATTGTTTACAAATTGAAATGTAAAACGATATAATACCAGAGCAGCGCCTTATTCTACTGCCATCTAGTATAAGTTTTGAATAACCAGAGATTACCAGATACATATCTGCAGTGTTTTAATCTCCATTCTCAGATGATTTCTGAATTTTGCCTTTGCCAATGAGGTCTGTGATCCAAACTTGGAATGAATGCAGATGTGTGCACAGCAACCACCTTTGATATAAAATGGAGTCGATGATGATTACTGGTTGTATATCTACATTCCTTACAAGTTTAAAAACCAGATCTCCAATGACAAAAGCCAACAATTTGTCTGAGAATTTTGTGTGCATCTGGTAATCACTGATTGCTCAAGTTTACACAAGGTGGCGCTGGAGTTTAGAGCTGCTCTTGTATTATTATACTGTTTCAAGCTAGTAGTTTTGATTTGTTGTTGTTATAACATAATACATGATTTATATGCAAGAGGCAGTTGATTTATGTTATGCCAGTGAATATGTTGTATGATTAGATTAATCATCATCATTATTATTAGCAGTCATTCAAACCCAGAAATTGAAAAAAAATCGGAAAGATAAAGAATAAAAATAGAAAACAAAAGATAATTGAATAAATAATTGAATAGATTTTTTGCTCAAAAGTTTCGCAAGACATTTGAGCACCAAAACTTGATTTGAGTATCTTGTGCTCCAGAGTCTTATGCTCTATCACTGAACTAAAGCATTCAGGAGAAATAAAAAAGGAGAGAAAAGATTGGAGCCATAATTGCTGTTGTGCAACAATATATATTCCATATGTCATAATTAGTGCAGAGAAGTGACCAATGATGTGACAGTCTCACCATGATTGGGCCCTGCAATTACATAATTCAATGAAGACAAAAGTGCAAAAGACAATAGAGTGAAAGAAAGAATAATGGCAGTTAATTTAGTAGTACTGTAAATTTTAGTTCTCTAGTAAATAACTGAACTGCCTTGCATAATATGGTGCTGTGGAAGAGTGGCCAACTCTAGAGCTTAAAGTCTATAGATTGTGTTAAACCACTAAACATCACATGGTGGTGCTACTGTATGAAAAGTTAGGCCTGTATGTCTGTCTATAGATTGCGCTCAGTTCTAATCACTTGCAGTGATCAGACTTTTAGTAAACACTCGAGCAATTGATGACATAATATTTAAATACATGTATACTGTCTATACTAAACTTAATATAATTATAGAGGACTTGAACTCGAACTTTCAATCTCCCTACATCTATCTTATACAACTGATACTCATGACCACATATGTGTGAAAAAGATAAATAAGTCCAATATATATATTTCATGCTGAACCAGCACTCATCAGTTGGTCCAGATCACCACCTCCCATACATATATATGATCAGTGTTCAGTTTTATATTAAAATTACAAATCTTCAAACTTTAATGGAAAGGTTTCAATCTTCTCCACTCTCCAACTCTTCAGCCATCCATTTCATTGCAAATCTGAAAATGGAATACTCAAAGCCCTTGTTTATGCCAACATTATTGTCATGCCCATGTTGACCTTGAGTCAATCTGATCCCTCTTCTGTATAATTAAATGGACATATTAAGGTCCCATGTGTGAGGGATCAGATTGGCTTAAGGTCAACATGGATATGATAATAATGTTGGCATCGACAAGAGCTTTGAGCATTGCATTCTTGGATTTTCAATGATATGGATGGCTGAAGAGTTGGAGAGTGGAGAAGATTGAAGCCTGTCCATTAAAGTTTGAAGATTTTCTATCTTTATATAAACTGTGCACTGATTGTACATACGTATGGGAGATGGTTATCTGATACGTGCTGAATATGTATGTAGGAGATCATGTATCTCTGTCACATGTATGTGATCATGTGTATTAGTTGTATAAAATAGATTAGATAGATGTAGGGATAAGTTGAAACCTAGAGAACTATGGGAACAATCAAATATTTAATTTTCAGCCAAATCATTACTTATATCACTGAAAAAATAGAATCTTCTTGTTGCAATTAGTTTCTTGCATGACGCATCCTATCATTTTCGTCATTAAAATCCACAAACAAATATGGTCACTTCAATTCCAGAAGAAAAGAAATAAAAGCAAAAAGAAAAATACAAAATTAAAAAAAGTGAAGATAAAAAGAGAGAAGAGACTGGAATCAGAATTGCTCTGTGGGTGAAAATTTGTATACATAAATATGCATTCCCATTGGCATATTTTGTGCAACAAAATGCCTGATGACATGAGAGGTTTATGATGGCAGAGGATTTATCTTTTCTGTATATCTTTATGCATGTAAATAAAGAATAGGTGATGAAATGAAAACTTATAAAGTATATAATCTTTTACGTTAAACAAATTACGTGATTTTATGAAAAATTTTCTTCAACCTTGTTATGACAAAGTAAGAAAGAATATAGAACAAAATCTAGTCATGAATAAAAGAGTCCAGAATAAAGAAATATTATTATTTATCTATTTTTTTTGTCATAAGTTTTTAATTTTACTCCATAAATTTTATTAATATTGTGCAAAAATTTAATGCCAATTTCAAGTAATCTTTCGGTATATATCTAAAATAAATATATCCCAATAAAACCGTTTGAAAGTACTTCTAAAGAATATGCAATATGAGATAAGGATATTATTCTGTTAACGTATCTTTATCAGTAACCAAAGATCTGGCAGATATGTTTCATAAGTAAACTCTTGCAGTAATGTTATTTTTTGAATTGCATTACCAAGTACTTTGGTATTTTTCTACAACTACTAAGATGGCACTGAGATCCATTTTTTGCACACACACACATACATGAATGGAAGTTAATTTTATCAAAATTGTTATTTTATGTTTTTTTTTAAATTGTAAAATATTTACATATTTTTTGAACAGTCTGAAGAGATTACTTTGACAATCGGACAGGCGTTTGATATGGCGTACAGGAAATTCCTTGAAACTTCTGGTCACCATTTAGAAATGAGAAAGCAACTTTTGATGTTGCAAAAAAAGGTAAGTCTAACAAAAAAAAATGAAATTGTTAGTATTTTTTATAGTCATAGTGTTATATCTTAGGAATAATTTTGACAACATACCATTTCACCCCATGTATACACATATTTCACCCCATGTACATGCATATAAGTGCAGCCAAACAATGAACCAAAAAGTTGTTTTTTTCCAGTTTTATTCATATTTTATTTACATCATAAAGAAAAACTTGCTTATTATAAATATGTCGGTGTATATAAATATCATTCAAAATGACAATCATATAAATTCAACTATAGTTGTTAGTTATTTATTTGCTTGTATGTTGAAAATTCATTGTGTTATTGTATATATGTGTATATATGTCTTATACCTATATGTGTGTGTTATAAAAGATAATTATATAAATAGAGATTAACACTTACACTTGGTGCTTGTGCAGGGTGTATTGTTCCATAGCCATTGTGGCTACCCAAGTAGTAATATCCAGAAAATAGGTATCCAGATACTATTAATTAAATATTAAGGTCTCAATTTAATTTGGGTTAGTTAGATGAGTTATTAACATACCAATTAGTAAAAAAAAAAATAGATTAAATATAATTGTAATATCTAATATTATTTCCATACTTGCCATTAAAAGGTGAGAAGGTTGCCTTGACAGCAGTGAGAAATATTGATTACTATCCTTATTGTGAATGTTTATGTAGTTACTGGTGGTTTTTAATGATTATCAATGCTATCTTGCATATTTGTTTCCAATGAGTTTGATCAAAATTGAGTTCATGATTTAGTGTTATTTTTTTCTATGAGTCACAGCATTATGTTCTGCCAAACTCATGGAAATATAGAATATTAGATGTAATGTTTAATAGCTGTTGTCTGAATTATAAATAATGCCTAAAGAGAATATGCATGCTGAGTTAAATATTGCTAGCCATAAATCAGATGTGGTTAGAATATTAATTTATGTAAACAAATTTTTGTCACTTTGTTTGAAAGCAAAAAGATTGTACTGACGGTTTATAATTCCTAAGTTGGCAATTATATGTTTTCCAACATTATATTTTACATTGTTTCAACTTTTGAATATTCATTCCAAGTGAAAATTAGTGATTGAATTAATTCTGGATACCCCACGCATTTATTCAAATTTAATATAAAATCCCCAATTGTGAATTGAAGAATATAATTATTTTTTGGCTTTTTAGTGCACAGTAAATAAAAGTGTTTATTGTAAAATATTTTTATATATGTTATTTTTTTATCATATCTTAGAAACAATCTCATTTTAATACTTATTCAGGATTATTTTTTCAGATATTGATGTGTCTGAAGGCTATATATATATATATATAAAACCAGTCAAACTGTGGATAAAATTAATGCAAGCACAAATTTATTAGTGACTTATATTTATTTATTGAAAAGGTAACAATAATGAAGAATATATATATATATTAAAATATTAATTAGTTCTTAGTCTGAATAACAATAACATGAAGAACAACCTGCTGAATGCACACATAACTCGATGGAGTGTGTATCTTTCTTTCTAAGTGAATAAGACAATATTAATGCATTTATACCTTGCTGGAGTCAACACAATTTAGCAAATAACTGTTCTCCTTTCCATTATGCATTGATTTCTATGACTACAACCTACTTTCTCTCTCTACTGCTACATCCTCACTAAGCTTTCTTATTTTTGAAGTTATGCAAATGAGTATATTTGTAGTGCTCTCTAACATTCTAATTTTAATGTAATTCAGCACACACTCGCCTGCAATAGGAGAGACTAATTGCTATTACATCATAGACATTCCAGATATCAATGTTGTTATATTTACAATATATACAATCAGATGAAAGCGGAATCTCCTTTCATCAGATTGAAGGAATGAACATTGATATATGAAAAGTAAAATTATATTTGCAAGTTCATTAAAAAATGTCTCGTTATGAGGCTTCCTCTGAGTAATGTATTAGAATGGGAAAGTTCTGTGATGTGACTAGAATCCTAAAGGTTATATATTTAAGCGGTAGTAAGTTATTTATGTGCTGTTGAAATTAGTATTATTTTTTATGTATAATATTTTTAATTTTTTAATATTCAGATATTTTTTGTAATTATTTCCATTTTAAATGATGTTACAATCTGTTTAATATTTTAGAAGAAAGTTGTATTACATTAAAAATCAATTCCAATATGATCAAGAGAAATTGGAATTTAAAGCAAGTTTTACAATCAAGAGAAGTTAACATTATTTTTGTTTTTATTTGAATTTACCATCATCATCATCAACCATTATCAATCCACTTCAGGATGAAGGTCTCTCCAAGTTCAATCCATCTCCTCCGATATTTAGCTTCCCTTCTCCACATCACCCCTGCACACTTTCTTATTTCATCCATCCATCTCACATGTGGTCTCTTTCTGGGTCTTTTGCAATCTCTTGGAATCCAATTTAAGGTTACCATAAATGATTTTATTTTAGTTTTTTTTTTTTTAAATAAAAAAAAATATTACTCTCATGTGCATCTTATGAACAGATAGATATCAATATATTTGAAATTTAGTTCATCAATACTACTACAGCAAACAAAGGGACCATCCTGAAATGTTTTATTGCCATATTGCATTCATTGATTTGTAAGATATGTACAAAATTTGAAGGAAATCCAAACAAATAATCTAATAAGTTTCTAAATTAAATAAAAGCTTTTAGTAATTTTCATAGAAACCAAAACTACAAGGCATATAAAGAATGAACAGTTATAAAATGAAAGTTAAAAATAATTATGGACTCTCTCTCTCTGGATTAATTCTCAAAATTAAATAAGCGTGGAAAATGTCTACTTATAGAATGAATGTGGATTCAGTTTCTTTTTTTTTTTTAGTTTGACTTATTGAATTTGAATTTTTTTTATAGATTTTTTTGATTATTAATAAAAATTAGTCTTATTTTTTACTTTTATAATTAGAGATTTAGTGAACTAAAATTAATCTCGCTGTGTGTCAAATTTGGTGCATGTAAGATTGCTATTTCTTGCAAATTTGATGAAATAAATTGGGTCAGTTAGTTGAATATTTTGAAGTAAAGAGTATGGATTGTGAAAGACATCTGTAAAGAAATTTATATTTGTAACAGAAGATATTTGTTTAGTTAAGTAATCTTATGAAAGTGATATATCATCATCATCAACCATTATCATTCCACTGCAGGATGAAGGCTCTCCAAGTTCAAACCATCTTCTCCAATCTTTAACTTCACTTCTCCACATCACCCCTGCACACTTTCTTATTTCATCCATCCATCTCATATGTTGTCTCTCTCTCTCTGGGTCTTTTACAATCTCTTGGAATCCGTTTTAAGATTTCAATTGTCCATCTATTATCATCTCTTTTAGCAATATGTCCAGCCCAAGTCCAATTGAGTCTTTTAATTTTTTCAATGAGGTCAATAACACCTGTTTGTTCTCTTACCCATATATTGTGTTTTCGATCTCTTCTTGTTACTCCCAATATCATCTTTCCTTACTTCTTTGAGTGGTCTGAAGTCTCCGTATTGCTCTTCTACTAAGTGCCAAAGTTTCAGATCCATAGGTAAGAACTGGTAAAACACATTTATTAAAAACTTTTTTTTTCAAACACATAGGCTTATTTCCTTTAAGTATCAAGTTATTTCTACCAAAAGCATTCCATCCAAGTTTAATTCTATGATTAATTTCATCCATTATGTTTCAATCTGTATTAATAATCTGACCAAGATATTTGTAGTTGTTAACTTTTTCCAACTCCTCGTAATTAATCTTTATTTTCATATTTTGAGAAAATCCATTGAACATTACTTTAACCTTTTTAACATTTATCTTTAGTCCTACTTTCGTCTGATAACTCCTGCAACATTTCCTGCAGCTCTAAAGCATTATTTGCAAAAACAACTACATCATCTGCAAAATCTAAATGACTTAAATAATCTCAATTTACTTTCACTCCTTTAGATTCCCATTTTAATCCACAAACTTCTTGCAGCACTGCTGTAAAAGGTTTTGGAGATATGGAGTCACCCTGTCTTACACCCTTCTCAATGTTGACTTTCCCAGTATCATTATGTAATCTAATTGTTGCTGTTGCATTTTTTATAAATATTCTTTAAAATATGACAATATCCTGGATCTATACCTTGATGATCCAATGCTTTAATCACTGAAGAAATGTTTATAGAGTCAAATGCCTTTTCATAATCTACAAATCCAAAGCATAATGGCAACTCATATTCATTTGTCCTTTCTATGACTTCTCTCAATACCTGGATATGATTTACTGTACTAAAACCACTTTTAAATCCAGCTTGTTCTCTTGGTTGGTGGAAATCCAATGTTCTCTGTAGATGAGTTGTAATGATATTGGTAAAAATTTTGTATAAAACTGATAAAAGGCTGATAGGTCTGTAATTTCTAATATCTTCTTTATCGCCTTTTTTAATATTAATATTAATACTGCATTCTTCCAATCTTCCGGTACATCTTTATCATTTAGACATTTAGTATATAACTTTGCTAAAAAAAATTCTATTTCTTCACCTGCTTCTTTTAATATATCAATTATATAATTCCATCATTACCTGAAGGCTTTCCTTTCTTCATAAATTTAATTGCATGTTTCACTTCTTCATTTAAAATTCTGGGCAATTCGGAAGATATACTAGATATAGGAGGTACTTGTTCTTTATTACTATATAATTCTTGATAGAAGTCTTCTACCCATTTCATGATGTCATCTCTCTTTTTAGTAATAGTTCCATCTTTTTTCCTTATTGCAGATATAAATTTTCTACCAATATCAAAATGTTGTTTTACCCTCTTGAGACTTTTATTCTCTTCTACAGCTTTTCTTGCTAGTTCATAGTTGTACTTTTTTATATCATTTTCAACTCTTTTCTGCACCATTTTACAGAATTCCAGGTATTCAATCCTTTTTAATGCATCATTTTTGTATATCTTCATATTCCTTCTTTTTTTCATAAATTCTCTAGTCTCAGTAGAAATTTTACTGGTCAATTGCTCCTTTTTTCTACCAGCTATCTTTGTTGCAGTTTTTAAAAGTGTATCAGTTATTTTCTTATTAATTTCATTCAAATCCGAATCATGTTCAAAATCTACTAATACTTGAAACCGATTTGTAAGTTCTAATTTAAATTCATTAGAGTGTTTCTGAAGGTTAGGAATATCAACTGTAAATATTGTTTTCCTTAATAATTTTTGCCTCTCTAGTTTTGCATTAACATGTATTTTACATCTCACTAATCGATGATTACTTCCTGTGTTAAATTTATTAAGAACATTACAATCTTGAAATATGTATTTTATGTTAGTCAAAATATAATCTAATTTTGCTGTATCTTCATTTGTATGCAGAAAGTTTGCTATTAACTGAAAGGAGGCCCTTTGATTCCTCTTGGAGGCCTTAAAGGAACCGAGCAGGGCAAATTCCTAATGTCCACTCCATATGTTCTTGTCATTGCAGCTGTTATTACCATGTGATTATTCATATAGTATATGAACATGGATGGACTACTCACCAACATGCATTAGCCAGTGTGGTGAGTTTATTGGCTTTTTACCTCTGAGTTTAAGATCAAGAAACACCATGGTCTTTCTTCTCAGTTGTCTGATAAGGCAGAATGAATGTATGTGTAAATGATAATTTTTTTTCCCCAATAGATATATACAATAATGACAGACAAAAATAAATCATAGCCCTTATTCCCAGAAGTCTGTAAAGTCACCAACCAAGGCAGCAGTTGGTGGCCAAAAGTGGAGCGTGCTAAGAATCCCCTGATTGTGGACCCAGGCTGCCATTTGATGACAACTTTTTATTTAGGTACTTATAACTGCAGATCCCTTTCAAGTGAAGGAAGATTGCAAGAATTAGAAGAAGAACTGTCTTATATTAAATGTGACATTATTGGACTTTGTAAAGTTAGAAGAAAAGGTGAAGAGACAATTGATTTAAAAAGTGGACATGTACTCTACTATAAAGGTACAGATATTGGAAATACAAGTGGAGTAGGATTCATTATAAATAAAAAGTGGAAGAACAACATTGTGGAGATTGATGTTGTATCAGACAGAATGGCAGGATTAGTTATACAACTTAATAGCAGATACCAAATGCAGATGATTCAGGTTTATGCCCCAATAAGTTCTCATAGTGATGAAGTAGTACAAGATTTTTTATATGAATGTACAAAAGGCTTTTGATCATAGTAAACAACATTTTAAAATTGTTATGGGAGACTTTAATGCTAGAATTGGTAAACAAATGAAAGATGAAAGTGCTGTAGGTAATTTTGGTTATGGTAATAGAAATGAGAGAGGACATAGACTTGTGGAGTTTGCAGAAAAAGAAAAACTTATATTATGATTTTATTTTTTTATTTTTTTTTTGAGAAAATTTTAAAAGGAGATGAAGCGATATATAATAGGAGATATATAAAGTAGAGGATATCTATTTTCCATTTTATTTAATATATGATTTCATGAATTATAAAGGATTCATTGTGCCAGATTTTCTAATGATATAGTAGTATTTACAGATAATGGAAATGTTTAACAAAACCTTCCACAGAGGTGACAAAGCTTGAACATTTGGGATAAAAATAGATGCAAAGAAAATCAATGTTACATAAAAGGAGAGAGAGTAAAAATAAATAAGAGGAATCATTAAACAAGAAATTATTGAGCGTAAATATATTTGGAAATTTGTTTAATTGATTATTGAAGTAGTGGTAAAGAAATTGGTGAATTGCATTGGCTAAATAAATGATAGATAAGAGCTATTCAAGATATTACTCATAGTGTGGACTTTTGTGGAAAGAATCATTAATAATCAGAAAGGATGAAGAAAAACCTGGAGCCTTTAGAAATATATTTTGGAGGAGAATGGAAAAGATAAGTTGGAAAAACAAGATTAGCAATGCAAAAATGTTGAAAAGAGTAAATGATATGAGGACATTATGAAGGAAAAATAAAACTCGATTGGGCACATAATACCAGCAGAAAATTATAAAAGTTTCATTGGAAGGATTATTAGAAGTTTTGTTGATAAAATGGTAGAAAAGTTGTTTGACGAAACAGATACACATTTTTTTGAGAAGTAAAGCCAAGCGTAGAAGAACTTGGAAACAGTTGAGTTTGGTGTGTGGTATTTCTTTTGGCAAATAACTAATTACAATAATATTGTAGTAACATAAATACACAAAGGACAAAATAGAACCAGACCAAGTCCTCCTAATTGTATATAAGATAACCTGCCCTCAAACCGGCTGTAAGGCAACATATTATGGTGAAACTCAGGCCACAGTAAACAACAGAGTAGCACAACACATATATGTACAATAGAGTGGTAAACAAAATGAAGGCAATTCAATATTTGCAGAACACCGGAAAACATTCAGTCATAAATTTGAACTTTCTAATGATTTGCATAAATTTGCATTCATTATGTTTACATATAATAATGGCTATTTATATGGAATAAACATACTCCAAAAATGTTATGGTAAATGTTAACAGTGAACATTTTTATTAAATTCGCCCATGTATGTTTAAAGCGTATTATAAGTAAAACTTAGTCCAGTTATTTTGAAAGAATTAAAAATAATTTTTTTAATGAGATAGACTCAAGAATTGCCATTGCAGAATTCTATTCTCAATTGGTGATAAAACATTAATATGTGCTATGCTTAATGCTACATCATGTAAAATAATGAGCCTTATAACATTGTATATAATGAGAAGGGAATCAACCCTCCATACATACACCATACTATAATATTCAGTTAGTGATGTTAAATACAATTAAACTAAGTCACGTGATAATGACTTTGGAAAGATAAGAATGAGTATCTTATCTTCATATCAAAATGCAATTATATAGGCAAATCTTAAACACCCCAGAATGTCCACCAAAGATCACATGACCACCATTTCTTATGCTTGCTCATAACTTCTTAAAACTGGCAAAACTCTCCATACAGCAGTGCCACTCAGTGCAAGCCAGCATCCATTGATTACTCTGGCTTGCAGTGAGTGGCACTACTGTATGTAGAGTTTTGCCTGTTTTAATCTTAGAATGAGAGAGTGAATATATTAAATTATTTACCTTACTTACATTTCTTTTTTCTATCTTATTAACTTGCAAAATATTAAAATTTTCTACATGTCAATATTAGATGTTATTTTTAATGTAAATAATGAAAATTTTACTAGTACTATGTCAAACTGTAATTCTATGGAGAAAAGAATCAACCTGCCACATAAGCACTGTACTATAATATTCAATTAGTGATGTAATTGTGAGTAACCTCTCGATCCAAGTCAGAAGATAAAGACTTTGATAAGAACTGCATTTAGTGATGAAGATGGTTATTCTTATCTTTTAAGAATCTACCTTGTGATTTGGATTGATAATTTATTCATATTTAACATCACTAAGATAATTTATTCATATTTAACATCACTAATTGAATATTATAATATGGTGTATGTTCTTAGAATTACAGCTTGGCACAGTGCTAATAAAAAATTCTTGATTATTTACATGATACATAACAGTAAATTCAAAAGATTTTAATTAAAGTTGCCTGGCAGCTCAGGTTACGATATTGCATATGATTTATGCTTTTTTTTTTTTGGTTGAATATTAAGCTAGTTGTACATTCTCACCCTATGATAAAACTTGGGCTAAGGTTATTATTAATGTTCTTTTTCTGAAAAGACCATTTATGGGCACATATTATACCTCATATCCCAGGGAAAAGGTGACTGGTTCCCTCTTTATGTTAATTACAGTGTCATTTCTAAGCCAATCCAAGTGTGACTTAGAGACGTAGATTTGCTCTTAACCACAAATTTTTTAAGGCACTCACGTGTCTGAATAATGAGTTGTGACTTAGTAACATGTCAAAGTAGGTTTTATACATTTGTAGGTTGTCTTTAATGTTCTGTATATTATGACAAAACAACCATTTGGAAAATATTTTTGCAACTCACGAATTCACTGCTATATATAGTTTGAATCATTTCAAATATGTCAGCACTTTTGCCCAATTTAAAACAAAATTTAATATTGTATGTTGTTCCATCATGGGTTGTGGTACAAAATATGCTATCACATTTTATGTAGTATTTCATGATTTAGACATGCTATTGACTTAAAAAATTTTGTGGAGAGTAGTTCACTGGGATACAATGTGTATGCTATATTATAGTCTTTAAACTTCCTATCCTTAATGTAATTTTTTGAATGTGTGTGCACAAAAATTGGAATTCACACTTAATTTTCACAAAAAATATTTAAGGACCTTTAATGCCCCCTTGCACAGACTTATTTACATTGCCTCACATAGAGCACAAAGTTTCCTAAAATGTCTAAACTAGAGATCATTACAATACTTATTATTTTACAGAGAAGATTTGTTAAGATACCTAGTTTCTTTATTTAGTTTTTTACCATTTTATTTACTTGGAAGCGGTCAAAAACACTCTTCCATCTTCTCTGAAAATGGTGATTAATAAATTTAAAAACTGAACCAGGATATTTGTTCAGTATGATATTCACGTATCATAATTATCCAAAATGATTGTTAAGTAATTCTCATATTAATAACACAAAAATAAATTGGTGGTCGAGAGGTCAGCACAGCTGCCTTATAAGCAATTGTCCCAAATGGACATTATTCTTGAAGAAGACCAAATTAATTACTTTTTAATGTCACTGTATTATCAAGGTTACATTTTACATCTGCAATTGGGAATAGTGATAATAATAATCATATCAAAGAGTTTGCAATAGATTTCATAAACTGATTGGTATCCATAAAAATATCTTTTTTTAAAGAACATAAAAAAAATTTTAATTCTACTTTGATGTAGTACATGAAAAGGTATTAACAGATTGTATTTCAATCTTAAATATTAAATTGTTAGATTTTGAATTACAAATATCAAACTTACTCCACCCATGACTTTGAGACCATCCATTCTCTCTATCTCAGATATAATCTTTAAACCTGAGTTAAAGGTTAATATATCTGATATATCCAGAGTGGATTGTATCAAAGTTGTGGGTGGAGTAAGTTTGCCACTTGTAATTTCAAAATGTCACAATTTATTATTGATAAATTATCATTATTGACAATCATTATCAATTCACTGCAGGATGGAGGTCCTTCAAGTTCAATCCATCTCCTCCAATTTCCTGCCTCTCTTCTCCACATCACCACTACACACTTTCTTAAACATGGGGTCTTATTCTGGGCCTTTTACAATCTCTTCGAATCCAGTTTAAGATTTTAACTATCCATCTATTATTATCTCTTCTAACAATATGTCTAGGTCCAATTCTACTTGTCTTTTAATTCTTTCGATGATGTCAGTAACACCTGTTTGTTCTTTTACCTATATATTGCGTTTTTGATCTCTTATTGATATTCCTAACATGCATCTCTCCATACATTTTTGAATGCTCTGAGATCTCTGTATTGCTCTTCTATTAAGTGTCCAAATCTCAGATCCATAAGTAAGAACTATTGATAAATACTGTACATATAATAGAGATATGTCTGAGAAATGGTGATCTGAGCCAACTGATGAATGCGGGTTTAGCACAAAATGCATTTTGGAGATTATTTATCCTTTTTTTTTTTTTTTTTTTTGTAATTTTATATTGTTTAGAGAGAGTGCGTGTGTGGGTGGGGGGGGGTTGTTTAATGTATTTATAAAATTATTAAGAACTATAATTTTAGTCTTATAATATTTATGAAAGTTTCAAACCATGAATTTAAGTAACTTCTCCAAGTATTACATATAGACTAATAAATATATGTAATAATCGTAATATAAATATTGCTATGAAATCAATTTCTAAAAAGGATCTTATTAAATTGATTGCTAATTAATTTTATTATTGAACTCATTCTATAATGTAAACATTACTGTAAGTAGTTTCGGCTGTTATTGATAAATAGCAAATTAGATTAATTTTGTTAAAGGCAAAGTTTGATATACTTCTAATTAAATTTTAATCATTAATATAAAAATGAAATATTGCTATTAAAAATTATTGTTGCTTGAGTAACGGAATGAAAATATTATTTTGTGAAAACAACTTAATTACTCTGTTTTAAAAAGTCATACAATTGCGTAATAATGAATTTAATATTCCGTTATTTTAATTTTAATCAATTAAATTATCAATCAGTTCAAATTTTACGTTCGACACTAATATGGCCACCTAAAAAAGGGACACTCAAAGTCTATAATCAAGATACTATGATTAAAAGGTTATTTTTAATGGTAGTTTGCCGCGTGGCGGAGTGTCTAGGCCAATAGGTTAATGCAATAACCCACGATTGGCAGGGTTATAGTTCTAGCTGTCTTTTGTCATTTATTTCAACTTCTTACATTAAGAGATGTTTCAAATAATGATACCCCCCCGACTTTTAAAAAGTATATATTGCATTATGCACACACATGTCATTTTGGGTTTATAACAGAAGTTTGTAGAACAAACGTTTTTATGAGTTTGTAAAGACAATTTCCAAAGTTGCATCATAATTTTAAATGAGTCAAAAATCCTTATTAAATTTCTTTCTACTTTTCTTTTCTGAGTGAAAATAAATGCATGTTACTTTGTTCGCTATCGACTAATAAATTGAATTCTTCCTCATTTACTCAAAGCTGCTGAAAGCTAATCCAACTTGTCTCCTTCAATTATCACAGTAAAAAAACTGACTACATGAACTAAAAACATTTAACGAAAGTTCTATCTGTTGTACACACACAGACGTGCGTGCGAATGTAATGGATGTTATCCCTGCAGTCAATAGCCACAATATTTTTTTTTTTTTATAAATTTCAAATCTTTAATATAAATGCAAATTTTATAAAGTAAAATTTGATTTTAAAGTTCTCAACTGTTTTATACATTTTATGCCGTTTATTTTCGTTTTTTATTCATAAGCTGGGAATTGTTTAAAAATCAAATGATGAACGTTTACAAAAATCACTACTAGAGGGAACTAGAAAAAATATCCCCTGTTGAAGGGATATAACTGACCAATGTTTTCATGGAAATGTTGCTTTAAATTTCCTTTTCATTAACGATGATAATCAAATTAATGCTCCTTGAATTAGATGTAAATAAATTTAGGGAGATGTATGCTCCAATCGTCAGTCCCCATAGAACTTTTACAATGATGTGATACAAGAAACTTTTCAATGATTGTCATATTATATTAATATCATCTATGTTCTTTATTACTTTTTACAATTCTTTTTTACAACCCACCATTGATGGTTTCGATTGCCCCAGCAATCTTCTTCAGAATTTCTACCTACATTTCTGAAAAAAATTGCTGGAGCAACCGAAAACATCAATAGTGAGTTGTAAAAAAGAATTGTACAAAGTAATAAAGAACATAGATGATATTAATATTATATGGATTTGGAAATGCAGTAAGAAAGATTGACATATTACATTAAAAAATTGGCATATCAGTTTGGAGTATGCATGGATTTTAGGAGTAACTTCCATAAGTCACATTGGATTTCTTAATTAAGGTTTGTAATAATTGGAATCTCTGATTCTATCTTGATTAGTATATCTATGTTGAAATAGGAATTTGTCATTTAGTCACTCACCATTATAGTGATGGCTAGTGTATGTGCATGGATTGTTATCAATGTCCAAGGCACCTGATGGAGAAAGTTATTTCTAAAATGTATGATAATGCAGAGTGATTCGATGATTAGAATTGGACATCTCTTCAAATTTATTTAGCAAATAGCGTACCACATTTGCAAGTTTCTGTTTTTATTATGCATTCATGACTTCTATGCTAATCAAATATTGTGATTTCAAAGTCACATTGTATTACTATATGTATACTATACGCATTCAAGTAAGACTTTCTATTATCATATAACTTTACTTACAGAGAGCTTAGGTTCACCTACTTTAAGCTACTTTGAAAATCATTTTTCAAATTTATCGTCTGTCTAAAATACTATCTTATCAATACCATAAAGACTTTACAATCCTACAAAGTTGAATAACTTGGCCACATTTTTAGTTTTTCTCACTGTTCTTTTGGGTCCAATAACAAAAAGTACTATTTGCCAAGACTTAATGATGAAAAATGGCATTAATACTGTAGGTTAAAATTAGTAAGAGTATCTAAAGGCATACTTGTGCATTGGTATCAGGAATTTATTCTACCTACTTTAGCCCAGAGCTATCTATAGATGGCTTCTGGTTGTATAGGTGTTCTTTACTGATGAAATCCAATAGCTAAAAATTAATATGAAAATTTGGGTGAAGTACCATAGTCTGGTCCCCTCGAGCTTACAATAGAGATCTCTGGAGTAGACTAAAAGTGAATTTTCACTCTTAATATATGGAAAGGAAAATCATGTGATATTTTGGAAACCACCGCATCTGGGATTTGAAAAGGCATTATTGTGATAGTAGTGGAATGGATCTTGAATAGAAAAAAAGAACTATTAATTACGATATATATATATATGGGAGGGGGGGTATGTTTCTGTGTGTAAATAACTTTCTGAATATATTAACATTATTAAATCTTTGTTTTAAAACAACTACAACCCTGATTTTGGAAATCAATGTTTTTTTATAGCCAGGTTTGAATATAGCCCTTCAATGGGATGACATTTGTATTTTTCTCTATTGACATTTTATGTAATCATTCAACATTTGATTTTAGTATTAAACTGTTATTGTATATAAAAATTCAATAAATTGGATTTGATTTGGTCGAAATATAAAATACTCTAGAAAATTATATTTGAATTTAACAAATATTGGAAAAATAATTATAGAACATGTAATGAGAACAAAGGGTGTTTTCGTCATTAAACGATGAGTAGGAAAGCGATTCCAGAGAATCAATAATCTCTCTTGAACCATTAAATATCACATAATCACCATTTCTTATGCTTGCTCATAATTGTTGTTAAAATGGGAAAAATTCTCCATGCAGTAGTACCACTCAGTGCAAACCAGAGTAATTAATTAATGCAGAAAGATTTGTGCATAAAATCCCTATCTAATGCCTACTCATCCAATATCCCCAGACTAGTTTCTAGTTTGTAGCTTTCATCAGTGAGGAGCCTTGAATCTGAGAGAACTGCACCTAGATCTTAGGATCTAATGCAACCCTCTAAGCAGCCACCTTTTATCTCTGATTTAACTACAAAACTATGTGTTTAAAATTGAAAATGCAATAATATTTTAAATCCAAGCTTAGTAGCTTATAAGTCTGAACTCAATTCAGTACCCATACATTTTGGTTCTTTAATAACCATAGCCACCACTGTCCTATTAGGATTACTCTGGTTTGCATTACTGTATGGAGAGTTTTGCCTGTGTTAACAGTTAGAGCAAGCATACGAAATGGTGATCATGTGATGTTTAATGGTTTAATACCAATCCTGCCTAATAGGATATGGCTATGGTTATTAAAGAACCAAAGACACCAAAATGTATGGTTACTGAAGTGAATTAAGATGTATATGACTATATAAACTACTGAACTTGGATTGAAATATTATTGTGTTTTCAATTTTAAACTTATAGTTTTGTAATTAAGTAGAGATAAAATATGGCTACTAGAGGGTTGCATTAGATCCTAAGATCTATAGGTGTACTGCACTCAGATCCAAGGTGCCTTACTGATGAAAGCCACAAGCTAGAAACTAGTCTGGGAATATTAAATGAGTAGGCATCAAATAGGGATTTTATGCACAAGTTTTCTAGCATCCATTGATTACTCTGGCTTGCACTGAGTGGCACTACTGTATGGAGAGTTTTGCTGTTTTAATATCTCTTGTCTGAAATTTATTTGTGAAACAATGATGAATAAATGTGAAGCTGTGATAAATCTGTAAAAAAAGTGATTTAAAATATTAAAATTGCATTAGCATTTTTAGAATTGCTTGAAAGATCCTACCACAATGATGATGATGATATTAGTAGTCCATTTCTCAAGGTGTGGCCATTATTATCAGACATGGTCGATTGTTTGTGTCATGCTAGAATTTGTTCATTTCTTTTTTTAAAAATAAAATGTAGTTAAGCGTTGTTAGCCGAGAGGTCATCACAGCCACCTTGCAAGCAAGTAGTTGATTGCAGATGGTTGTGGGTTCGCCTCCCGGACCTATGACATATGAAAAAATAAATAAATAAAATGTATATATATAAAAGTTTAATCATGTATACTTTTATTTTTTAATAATTATTAATACAGTTATTATAGTTAACAGTTACAAATACCTTGGTCAGATTATTAATACAGATGGAAACATAATGGAGGAAATTAATCATAGAATTAAACTTGGTTGGAGTGCTTTTGGTAGTAATAACTTGATACTAAAAGGAAATATGCCTATGTGTTTGAAAAGAATGGTTTTTAACAAATGTGTTTTACCAGTTCTTACTTATGGATCTGAGACTTGGACACTTAATAGAAGAGCAATACAGAGACTTCAGACCACTCAAAGGAGTATGGAGAGATGTATGTTGGGAGTAACAAGAAGAGATCGAAAATGCAATGTATGGGTAAGACAACAAACAGGTGTTACTGACCTTATTGAAAAAATTAAAAGATTGAAATGGAGTTGGGCTGGACATATTGCTAGAAGAAATGATAATAGATGGACAATAAAAGACCCAGAAAGAGAACACATGTGAGATGGATGGATGAAATAAGAAAATGTGCAGGGGTGTTGTGGAAAAGGGAAGCTAAAGATCAGAGAAGATGGATTAAACTTGGAGAGCCCTTCATTCTGCAATGGATTGATAATGGTTGATGATGATGATGATGACAGTTATTATGTAAAAATAATTGTGAATGTGAAAAAAAGCAAGTTTTTTATTATTCCAAAATATTTTCTCTAAGTACTCTCGCAAATGATCTTAGAAACGGGATTACAAATAATTAAAGCTATTAAAAGCATAGAGGTTGGACTAAATTATGTTGACTTTGTCACCTATTTTAAAATACTGGTGTCTAATTTTTTTTAAATTAATAAATCAATATTCATTAGTTGATGATTTTGCCATTTTAAAAATCAAATTAACAAAATATCTCAATAGATTGCTATAGAAGTATAATGTTACTCAAATAGACCTTTCTCTGACCAAAGTTCTTGTATAATGAGAAATTTATTCCTTTAAAAGAAAACTTTTTAACATGAAGAATAGACCTTTTGTTAACATTACAGCAAAACTTGTTTAGTCATTCTGCAACCTGGCAGAGATATGGCTTTGGATTAATAAGATATATAATCTCTACTAGAAATTGATCTTTGGTTGAAGCAATATTGATAGTGCAGAATATCTGTATGTCTACTGACTTCTTTGTACAATGATTTACAGAACTATGTATTTATATAACAATCTATAGAGAAAGGCATGAATAATCTAGATTTAATCAGAAATATTTTTATCAAAGACCTTAATTATATATACAAAATAATAAATACAGCTTTCAATCTATTGTAACAGGAACCAGGTTTGAACCTTGTTGCAAGTTTAAGGGATTCTGTAGTCACGCATTTATATAGATGTGGTTTATTAGTTCACAGAGGACAGTGCTGGATTTCTTAACCATGTGGGGTGATTTAATATTTGTATACTTATTTCAGTATAGCATTATGCACTGGGATTATTTTCTTTATATTTGTGTTAGGTGGTTTAAAGATTAAAATTACTAATATTTACTTTGTCTTTATATAGTAATAGTAAAATATGTTTGTTTGTAGCAAAAAGTTAAGATCGTTGCTTGTTACAATTTTAAATTCTTTGTTTGAATTTGTTCGTATTTCAATATTTAAGATCTAATAGCGTATTGTTCAAATTGGTATTATTTTGAGCTGGTTATTTTGAAATATGAACTCTAATACATTTATATAATAGTTCACAGACGGCAGGGCTGCTGGATTTCTTAACCATATGGGATGATTTAATATTTGCATATATGTTAATGTATATATTTGATTATTTTTTTTATGATTTATGTTGATGAAATATGTGTGTGTGCATATTGTTATATAGTCAAATGTACATAACGAATCTTCTGGAAAAGCATATAATGTATATATTTGATTTTGTGTGTAATTTTGTTTTGTTTTTCATAATAAAAAATATGTAAATGATAAAAAAAGAAATTACAGAAATTTTTTTATCTATGGAATGTTTTTATCGGAGGTATTGTTTCAAGTTATTTTTTTTTTTAAAAAAAGTGTTTAAACGAAACTTTTTGAGATATTAAAAAAAAAAAAAACATGCTAAAAGGTTTTCTTGGTAAAAAGAAATAATTGGGCAAAAGGAGCCGGACGAGATAGAAAAATACCGAACATTTTTGAGGAGAATGGAACTTTCTAGAAAAGAAAGGAAAGGTATAAATAAATAAAAAAATCAGGGGACCGGTTTAGTTTATATACGGTTACTGAACTGCCGTATTGCATTAATGTCAGAGATTTCTGTAAGCTGATTTAAAAGAAAAAAAAGATATTCACCAACTAATGTGAACCGGTTGGGGTCCGTACTGGACTTGTATCCCACTGCTCCACGAAGAAACGAAAGCTGCTACATAATCCTTACCGCCCGAAGTTCAAAGAATACACGTCCGTCCATCTGTGTCTTTGCAAATATATTGATTCATTATCATGCTATCGGAAATTTAAAAAGAACAAAACATCCATTCTGAATTACTTCTGTGGCCACAGTTTCCTGAGTAAATTCACCTTCTTTATGAATCTGAACAATCTACCCTCCCTGAGGATCCAACGGTAATACATATGTTATTCTAAACTTATATTAATGCGCATTCTCAATTTTATCTTTAGAGGCTGTAAGTTCTTCATATTAAATCAAAACTAACCATCTTAATTATAAATTATTTAATATTTGAAATAATTAGCCATTTTGTCTGTAATAAAAAATATATATGTTATTATGTTCATTAAATATTTGAGCATTGTTATATATCTATTTTCATTATTTCATATATTGTTTATTTAGTTCAAAATATATACGCATGCTTTAGTTATTGAATAATTGGAATTAATTTGATTCTCACTGCCTTACCTATACACATTTCTGTCGGTCTAAGTACCACCTGCCTGACTGAGCTAGCCAGTGGACTGGTATTTGTTAACAAGCCATGATTACTCTCCTCATCCCTTTATGTATAATTCTTATGCAAGCATCCATAAATATACTGGACAGGAAATGCCAATAAATCATTACATGACATTAGGGCCGTCACAGTCGATTAAGTGGTTTCGTTCATTGATAAGCCTTGTTAGTAATAAATATAATAATACCAAGAAAATTTGTAGAAATAACATTAGTTCAATAGAACAGTAATGAGAAAAGGGCTAAACCTGTTACAACATATAGATCATTTGAAACAATAACCTGTTATAATGGTGTTCATATCAATTCATTTCTTTGTTTTGGGATATAACAAAGTAGTACATTGATTTGGGGAATATTCAGAAAGATGATCCTTTCTGGTGTTATATATGTATATATATTAGTCAGTCAGTCAGTCAGTAGTACAATTCCGACATAATAATATTGTAGTGACAGCAGTTAATATAATTGTTAAGTTTTAATTTGTAACCCAAAACCTCAGAGGTTAGTAATGTCTTAAAAATTGCCTCATCATCATCATCAACCATTATCATTCCACTGCAGGATGAAGGTCTCCAAGTTTAATCCATCTTTTCCTATCGTTAACTTCTCTTCTCCACATCACCGCTGCACACTTTCTTATTTCATCCATCCAGCTCACATATAGTCTCTTTCTGGGTCTTTTACAATCTCTTAGAATCCCGTTTGAAATTTCAATTGTCCATCTATTATCATCTCTTCTAGCAATATGCCCAGCCCAACTCCACTTCAGTATAATTTTTTTAATGAGGTCAGTAACACTTGTTTGTTCTCTTACCCATACATTGTGTTATCGATCTCTTCTTGTTATTCCCAACAAGCATCTCTCCATAGTTCTTTGACTAGTCAAGTCTCTATATTGCTCTTCTAATAAGCTGTCCAAGTCTCAGATCTGTAAGTAAGAACTGGCAAAACACATTTATTTATTAGAAACATTCCTTTTCAAACACATAGGCATATTTCCTTTCAGTATCAAGTTATTTCTACCAAAAGCACTCCAACCACATTTAATTCTATGATTAATTTCATCCATTATATTTCCATCTGTATTAATAATCTGACCAAGGTATTTGCCTAATACTCACTATTTAAGCCAGTTTCCAGATGAACCTTAGATCAAAATCATCACATCAAAATTGATTCATTCATTAATCTGACTTGTTACTTATTCACAAATCATACTTTCATTTTGATTTTTCACCCGGGCTAATCCAATAGCAGCTGCCAATCACTTGTAGCAAATTGATAATGCAAATTTAAGTAAAGATTATCCATTAAATTTCTAATAATAGTAATAATGTAACCATAATTCTATAGTTTCAGAATTTATAAAAGTCTTAGAATTTGAATCCAAAGTTTGATTGATAATTCTCAACACTATTCATATAAAAACATCTCAAAAATTACACGATCACCATTTCTTATGTTTAGGTCAAGCTGTAAAAACAGGCAAAACTCTCCAAGGATTCTCACCTCTGAAAGCCACAAGCTAGAAATTAGTCTGGGGATATTGGATGACTAGGCACTAGATAAGGATTTTATGCCCCAACCTTCTTGCATCTAGTGATTACTCTGGCTTGCACTGAGTGGCACTACTGTATGGAGAGTTTTGCCTGTTTTATCTCAAAAATTTGTTGGGAAAAGTAAAAATGGATATCCAACTATTTTTTGCTAGTAGAAAATCTACATTAATAATCTTGGCTACTCAGATTATTCATTAGTGGTTAGCAAATAGGTATCTCGCTATTTTTAGCCAATAGTAAAGATACCAATTTAATCTGGGCTTATCAGTTTAGGGCTATTGCAATAATGGTAAGAATAAAACTATGAATGTATTCCAAGACATTCTTTAACAGTGGCTCTTAGCACACACACACACCCCCGCATCTAAACATTGATAAGCCTTTTGTTGGTTTTTTTTATATGTACGGGTTATTAATATTATTCATAATTAAACTGTTTGCTTGCTATTAATGAAATTCTAATTTAAATAGCGGCTTTAATTGGGATGAAGTGCTTAATGAGTAGATAGAAGAAAACGAGTCTAAACTGTATAAAGTAAAATCGAAAAATTTAAATGTAAAATCAAACTAATCTGTGTGCCTCCAAGTGTTAAGACGAAGTAATTAGTCAAAATCGGTTCATTATAATAAAAACTTTGTTAGAAAAGATTAATGTTATGAAAATTAACGAAGAATTGTTAAACTCTGCCTTGGAAACTATTTAACCATGTCAATTATGTTGTTTACAGTATTGAATGGGATGGAAAGAAACAAAGAACAATTAGATTAGCGCAAATAATACAATGAAAAGAGAAAAATTAATTATAAGAATACCAACATAATGGTGTCAAAAATTTAAAAAGTTAATAAGAGAAAGTAAAAGATGTTTTGTGTAAAGAAAATATTTGTTCATTAACATGATTAATATTTCCATTCTTATTTTACCATATATATATATTAAATAATTTTTTATTAGTCATTCATTAGACTAGAGATTATCCACCCAATGAATAATATTTCTGTAGTGCAGTTTTATTACACCGCTCTCACGCAAACGTTGTAATTGACTATATATATACACTGAACAATGATAATGATATGTGTAAAAGATTGTGGTCAGGGCCAACTGATGAGTGCATCTTGGTAATCATATATCTTTTCCATATGTCTTTGATCATATGTTTGTGACTACACTCCTCCATAAGGTGTTATAAGTGGATAGAAACCCATCCCTACCTTGCATGAGAGTGGTGTAGTGAAAATTACACTATTTAAATATTATTCATATATACCCAGAACACACTATTAATTTTGATAAAGCTATGGTTGTCTTCTTTGAGAGAAATGAAATAAAAGAATTAAAGAATCTTTATTATTAAAAGTGTATGTTTCTGAAGCAATTAATTTATTTAAAAGTTCTTTTGGTATTAAGGGTGTATGGGAAGTAAGTGGAATTATGGGTAATGTTTAGTTTAAAATTATTCTGTTTGTAGCAGTGAAACCATTGGTAGTGTTTTAAAATATATTTTCTTGGCGAGTCTTGAGTTTTGAATTTGGGGTAAGTTTGTCTATATATGTATGTGTGTGTTTTTAGTAATGCATGAATTAATTAAAGTTTTCAATGAAGCTTTTCATTGATAGACTAGAAAAATGTAAAGAGAATGGCAAGTAATGATGATAATAAACTACCATTCACAAATGAGTATGGCCATTCCACCCACCTAAAAGAAATGAGAGAGAGAGAGGGGGGAGGGGGAATAAACCCCAGAAATGAGTTGTGATTATATAATCCAATCTGTGAACCACAAATGTCCACATTTAGAACATGCTGGCCCACTTTCCCATTTCCTAGATATTTTAAAATGGCATTTTTGTTTGAGAGTTCATAAGCCGCTCGTGCTCTAGACACAGGAATCAATCTTCGGACCTCGTATTCCAGAGTCTGTTACCCTATCACTGTGTTAAACCACCCAGGAAATGTAATTATAGTAACAAGGAATTTCATTTGCCAAATGCCCTGAGCAGTTTGACAGTGATAAAGTTGCAGACTCGGGAACTAAAGGTCTCTGGATCACAAGCTAGTTCTATTCCATTGTTTAAACATCACATGACCTGAGCAAAACATTTATTTACTTATCTATTTTGTCTTCAGTGTGGTGAAGTTGAGATGACTAATCTTATGAATAATATATATATATATCACCAAAAACCAGTCAACACTTAGAAAAGTTCCAATATCAATAACAATCAACAATAATTTTGTGTGTATTGTATTTTATTTCTTTTTTTGTATATATTTCTTTTAATTAGTCTTTATATTTTTTTCCTATATATATCTAGAGGATTTGAACCCAGACTTTCAAGCTACTTTAACCATCCACACTATTTCATAATACTGTTACACTTGATGACTCACATGCAGAAAAGATAAATAATCCCCAATATATGTATTTCACACTGAACCAGCACTCATCAGTTGGTCCAGATTATCATCTCCCACACACACATATATAATCAGTATTCAATTTATATTAAGATAGCAAATCTTTATACAGGCTTCAATCTACTCCAACCTCCAACTCTTCAGCCATCCATACCATTGAAAATCTGATGATAGAATTCCCAAATCCCATGCTGATGCTAATATTGTGATTATTTATCGATTATTTATCTTTTCTGCATGTGTGTGGTCATATGTATCAGTAGTATGAGTTAGTGTGGATGGTTGAAGTGGCTTGAAAATCTGAGTTCAAATCCCCTATATTTACAATTGGGCTCCAGGTATAAGAGTACCTGGTATTTCAAATTTTTCTCTCTATATATGTAAAATCTGAAAATATTTTAGCAATGCAATAAATATTAAAATGGGTAGAAACCATTCATTAGCTTGGTTGATGGTGGTGTAATGGAAAAACATCGAGCTGTCAACATGAATAAGCCTATTCAGGTGTTTGATATCTTTAGCTCACCTGAGGAACAATGGTTATTAGAAATAAATAGAAACCACTTCTTATCTTTGTGTGATGGCAGGGTAATGGAAAAATGTTGAGTTGTCTACATATGCATGGATATTCAAGTGTTTGATATGTGTAGTTCATCAGAAAATAATTCGCTCTTCCACAAGTATTAAAAAATGGATAGAAAGCACTCCTCACCCTGGGTGAGGGTGATGGTATGGAAAAATATTGAGCTGCCAATATGGCCATGGAGATTCTGGTGTTTTATATCTTTAGCTCGCCTAAGGAGTAGGTTGTTTGTGAATAATTCATTCTTCCACAGATATTAAAAATGAATAGGAACCACACCTTGCCTTGGGTATAGGTGGTGCAATGGGAAAATATTGAGCTATTCACATGGGCATGCACATTTGGGTGTTTGGTATCTTTAGCTTCCCTATGCAATTTAAGTCGTTTGTGATTAATTTGATCTTCCACAAATATTAAAAATGAAAGGAAACCACTCCTTACCCTGTTCAAGGATGGTGAAATGGATGTATGCCAACATGAGCATTTGGATTCAAATGTTTGATACTTTTACTTTACCTAAAAGATGAAGGGTGTTTGTGAAATGTTCATATTATGAGATGGACTAAGTTTCTGTACTTGCGCATGACTGTGATTTGGTAGATTTGAGCCAGAGAATGTGTTGATAAAACCAACCAAACTTGAAAACATTTTATATATGTTTCATTGTCTCTTTATTCTGACTTTAAAGATCATCAGGACTTCTTTGTGGGTTTTTTTTTTCCATTTAATTGCTCAATTTTCTCTTGCATGATTTTTTTATATGTGTGTGTGTGTCATATAAATATATACGTTTAAATATAACCACAGCTAGCCAATTATTTATTTGAAAAACTCTTTTACTTTGGCCCATTAGCAAGGTTTGATTGCATAATAATAACTCAGCTTGGTTGGAAAAATTTATTATATCTGTGTTGTTGTTTTTTTAAAATATCAAGTTATGTTTTAGTGTTAATATTAAAATATTGCAGAACAGAAATATAAAATATTTATATATTTTTAAAAATAGGTTATTTTCACTCTACTATAGAACTGTTTACTATAAACTTGTATAGTCCCTTATTATAATATTCCTACCCCCAGATTGTTTTATGGATTTTGCTTCAATCATTGGGGCTATGGTTCACACACACACCTAACAGCCACTTTTTACTGCTTTAGACTTTCAACTAATAGAAATGAACCAAGGATTTGAATCCAAGCCAATTCTCATAGTTATATAGACCTGACATCAAATCAGTAATTAATACCATTGCTATCTGATGTTCATTAATTATCAAAGTTATAATCAATATCTCTGGAAGAGAATAAAAAGAATTATTCTTGAAAGCATATGAATGTGATGAGAAAACCATGGAATGATTTATTGATATTGATTTTTCTACCCATAAGTTAAGAGGGCCTACAATTAGCATCAAGCTAAGATCACTAAAATATACTGAAACTGGCCTAGTGTCATATGTACATGATTATGCAAGCTAATTTTGGTTCAAAATTTGAAGTTTATTAAAATTTCAAATCATTAACAAGGGCTTACTTAACATAAAACAGAGATCATTAAAATATATAGAAATTGGTCTGATATCAGATGCTATATAATCGTGCTAACAAATTGGGTTGGATTTAACATTTTAGGATTTTTTTTAATTTCAGGCCATTAATTTAAATAATGTAAAGAAATGAAAAGTGTTTTCTAGATGCACAAATGCATTTGTTTTTTGAATACCAAATCCTCACTGATGAAGGCAAAATGCAGAAACTGGTCTAGTGATGTGGATATTAATTGATTATTTTAGTTTTCAATAGTTGATTCCAAAGTAAAGTGTAGAGAACTGTTTTTGGAATCTGAAAATGTCATGTGGTGTTTTATGCAGTTAAAAATGTATTCATCTTTACAAATATTTTTGAATTATATAAAAATTTATATAATTAATTTTATAAAATATGTATTTTATTAATTTTGATAATCTTTAGTTTGATAATTTTCATGTAAAGAATTTTCTGTAACATTCTATAAAATTTGTGTATGTATCAATGACTTGAGATAAGATTAAGAAAAGGGAAACAAATGTTTTTTAATTAAATTAGTTTATCTAAAAATTAAGGCATTATTTATTTCTTATTTTGCAAAATCTTTAATTACTTTTATAAATATTTTTTGTGATCATTAAGCGAATTGATTAATAAATACTCTAGTCATGTTGGTATTCATTTTGATAGATGATCTTGTCCAGTAACAATATGGCATGACTTTTAATTCAATTCCATGCTTAAAACAGACATTGGTGGCCGAGTGGTATAGCACAGCTGCCTTACAAGCAGTTCTCCCAGGTTCACGGGTTAGTTTCCTGCCCGATGCTTTGACATGTGGAAAAAACAGACCTTTCATGAATACATGGGTATAATCTAAATACGATAACAATAGCCTGTTATAATTGCGCATTGCATGCACAGTATAATCATAAATTGCCTTTGTTACAAGAATGACCATATGCTTAATAATTGCAGAACATCCATGCATGGATTTCTATGCAACACATTACCATAATTAAATGTTCCTATGGTTTGTCTGAAAGTTTGTGAAGATGGTATTTTATTATTAATTATATATTGTAGTATGTTCATCATCTAATATTAATTGTTAAAGGTCTTTAGAGAAATTCAACTTTATTTAAACTTTTTAAATATTTGAAAACCAGGCACTCTTCACAAACCTGGAGCTTAATTGTAAATATAGGGAATTTGAACTCAGACTTTCAAGCATTCTTCAACCATCCACACTATCTCGTACAACTGATACACTTGACGACACACTTGTAGAAAAGATAAATAATCACTAATGTGGTATTTCATGCTAAACCAACACTCATCAGTGGGTCCAGATTATCATCTCCCACACACTTATGTAATCAGTGCTCAGTTTATATTAAGATAGCAAATCTTCACACTTTAATGGACAGGCTTCAATCTACTCAATTTTTCAGCCATCCATATCATTGAAAATCTGAGGTGGAAAGCCCAAATTCCATGTTTATGCCAATATTATTATCATACCCATGTTGACTTCAAGTCACTCTGACCCCTCATGTATAGGACCTTATCCATTTAATTACATAGAAGAGGGATGGGCAGGATACAAGCTTCATATGTAAATATTTGAAAACCAAGTACTCTTCACAAACCGGAGCTTAATTGTAAATATAGGGGATTTGAACTCAGACTTTCAAGCACTCTTCAACCATCTCTCTCATACAACTGATACACATTACCACACACATGTAGAAAGGTGATTTTTCTACATGTGTGAGGTCATGGGTATCAAATGTATGAGATAGTGTGGATGGTTGAAGAGATATTATTAAACATTTATTTTCTAATAAAAATATTAGGTACTTACATATTAGTCTTGTGACACAGAGCATGTATTAGACATGCTGCATCTTTTCACATACACATCAATCCACTGATAAATTTCTAATCTTGTGATCTGACCAAAATAACATCCAAGATTTACAACCTTATCACCATTAAACAACAAGCCATAAAATCAGTAAATTTCAACAAATTTGGAGCGTATTTTACCAGAAACATATACGACTTTCACAGAAGAAATATACATTTAATATATATTAATTGGGGTAATTTTTAAGCAATTCTCTGATATATATAATTAAAAAAAGAATGAAATACATGTGGCATTTTCATTAAATATATATGATATTTAGACAAAAAAGGATTAAATGTAAATACTAAAGATATCACACACTATTATGGACTGAACAATTACTAAATTAACAAAATTTCTAAAATATTATTCATGAAAACATAAAATATACACGTTACTGTGCAATATATAACAGGAATTAACGCAATAAATAAATGTAAGTAGTCTCTTCAATTTTATTAAAAGTTTGATTACATTTTCTGGATAAAATGGTGATTTGAAGTGAAAATTTTACACTTATTCCTTCCAAAATGACTGCATGATTGTGGAGAGTATTACGCTAACGGGATTTGATTGAAAAACAGTAATAGATATAAGTATTTTTTTTAAAAAATGTAAAAAAAAAAAAAAACTTTTATTAGTAATTCATATTGGCAGCCAATTATTTTTCATTTCATTCATTATGCAAATAAACGCATCCTCGTCTTTGACACCTGTGCCACAAATTCGGCCAAATACGAATCCAAATGTTGGTGAGATGTTCTCCATTGTTGCTTGTTATGCCATTTCGCAGAACCCCAAAGTCTTTTGATGTTTTGGGTGTGGACGCCTGTGTCAGATTGATGTAATTATATTTGTGGTTGACACAAAAATGGCCATAACCAGCACTTCTCAATTCTTGACAATAACTGGACAAAAAAAAAAAGTAAAAAAGATTGAATATATGATATCTTGAAAAATACTCGGAAAAAAAAATTAGATCAGTGCTATAATAAAAAAAACACATTTTTATACCTCATCAGATAACATACCAGGATTTACTTGGATTTATTTGACCTAATCACATTGTTACACATTTATCTTGGATGTGAAAAGATGCAACAGGTCTAATAATGCTGTGTCATGGGACTAATATGTAAGTACCAAATGTTGATAAAATAAAGAATGGAATAAGATTAAATAATAAAAAGGTAATTTATATGTTTTCATTTATCCTGTTTATAAAAAGAAAAGAAGTTTAAATTTTTTAATTAATAATAAATAATAGGGAATGACAGTTTAGAGATTATGAATTTAGTTTACATAATAAAATGTTTGAATTGTATTTAAAAAATATAGAGATGTCATATGTTGGGACTACAAAAAATAAATTAGAAACTAGATTAAAACAGCATTTATGTGATAAAAATTCTGCTATTTATAATCATATGAATAAATTTAAACAAAAGGGTTTTGAAATAAAACCTTTAGAATGTATAAGTCATACCATTAAAGAATAATAAAGGAAATTTACATTAGTGAAATTAAACCTGAATTAAACAGAATGTTAATAGAAAAGGAAAAAGAAAATAGGTTTGTTAATTAAATGTTTTTAGAGTATTTTTGGATAGATATATAAATGTAAAACAAAAAATGAAGTTGAGATTGTTTGTAATAGAAAAGGTGTTGAGGTAAAGAGAATTTTTTAGTACTTTTTAATGTTTTTGCATTTGTTTGGAATATGTGATATTTATTATTATATATTTTTCATACAACCCACTTCTCTCAGTACCATCTCATATTGCTGACCCACATGATCACACACATGTTGAAAAGATAAATAATCACCAATATATGTATTTCATGCTAAACCAGCAATCATCAGTTGGTATAGATTACTATCCTCACACATTTATACAATCAGTGCTCAGCTGAGAGTAGTGAGTCATGTGAAAGTCTGAGTTCAAATCCCGCATATATTACATATATAAATGCAGGTTTAAGCCTGTACAATATATTATATATTTTTATTTTATTTTTTAATGTTTCTTGAAAAAGACTAAGTTTTTAAAAGAAGTTTGGTGTATTCATTTACATATATGGCATGAGAAAAGTATTTATATGTTTTTAGAAATATCTTTGAATTGCTGCATCTCTTGAGAGCAGACAATAGTGCAAATTTATATTACTGGGTGTATTTACTTCAAAAATTGTTTCAGTAAGATAGTGTTTTGCTATCATTGCATGCTGGTATACTGTGGGTAATAAATTCATAAATTACTTTTATCACTGCTTGTAATTGTGGCTAAGAAGAGTAACATTATAAAGCAAAAAAAAATGTTATAGAAACACCCATTCAGGGAAAAATGATTATGCTTTATCAAAAGAACGGTTTGGAGAAATAAATGCTTGATTAATCACACATCACTACTATATACATTATTCTCTGGATGAAGACATTGAAAAAGCTAGTAATTGTGTGATATGACTAAGTGTCTGTGAGGGTTTTGCCATTGCTTATTGCTCTTTTACATCAATACTACTTATTCTAGATAGAGCTACATTTAAAACTTCCATCATCATTTACTTCACCATTATTACTTTCAACTATTATTAGTATACTTATTCCATTCCATATCTTTTCCACATCACATCAACAAGTCTCTTATTCCATCAATCCATTTGACATTTAGTCTTCAAAGTTTTTTACAATCTCTTATGATCCAGTTTAAGACTTTACTTCCATTATCATCTCTTTTAACAAAATATACAACCCCAGTTGTATTTCATTCTCTCAATTCTTTCATTGAGGTCAATGATACTTGTTTGTCCTCTTGCCCAGCTGTTTTGCTTTTGTTCCATTTTTGTTACTTCACTTTTTCTTCTAACTTCGTAACGTTCAACAGTGTCCCATTCAATTAATATTAGACCGTTCTTCCCCTTCAAGTAATCACTCTAAAGTCATTTGTAATTGTATGTAGCCAAATAAAAGGTTATCATCAAATAGCAGCATGATTGATTATATTATGATATATATATAGATGGTGAGAAATCGAGAATAATTCAGCATGCTCATTTATAAACAGAGCTTATAGCTCAGTATTTGTATACCATGAGAAAATAAACTGGTCATTCTTTTGATGTTAAAATTATTTACCTAGAAAATAATAGTAGAAAAACTAAAAGAAGCATGGCTCACAATTTACTCAAGAATTCCGTAAATATAAGAGCTGATAACATTTCTCTTAGCAAGTCATCATCATCATCATCAACCATTATCAAGTCATTGCAGGATGATCTCTCCAAGTTCAATCCATCTTTTCCTATCTTTAGCTTCTCTTCTCCACAACACCCCTGTCCACGTTCTTATTTCATCCATCCATCTCACATGTGGTCTCTTTCCGAGTCTTTTACAATCTCTTGGAATCCAGTTTAAAATTTCAATTTTCCATCTATTATCATCTCTTCTAGCAATATGTCCAGTCCAACTACATTTCAGTCTTTTAATTTTTTCAATGAGGTCAATAACACCTGTTTGTTTTCTTACCCATATATTGCATTTTCGATCTCTTCTTCTTACTCCCAACATGCATCTCCCCATACTTCTTTGGGTGGTCTGAAGTCTCTGTATTGCTCTTCTATTAAGTGTCCAAGTCTCAGATCCATAAGTAAGAACTGGCAAAACACATTTATTAAAAACCTTCCTTTTTAAACACATAGGCATATTTTCTTTTAAGTATCAAGTTATTTCTACCAAAAGCACTCCAACCAAATTTAATTCTATGATTAATTTCATCCATTATATTTCCATCTGTAGCAAGTACTGGTCATTTAATAACACCACCAACTACTGCATCAATTTGCAAATCTATAATAATCGGTGATAAGTTTAATGTACATTTATAAGCATGCGGAAATGCTAATTTTTTGGTAATATTCACTTTAATCATGCTTTGGCAAAATACTCTGTATGAAAGCTGGTTTAGCAAAGTTAATAAATATTGTTTTAGATGAAAATTTAATGCTATATTACTACATAATTATCTATATATTCTTGTAGAATTTATTTTATTACATATTATCTACGGTATATATTATAATTTCTTCTTACATATAGACATCCATATATTACAGATGTTATAAAATAGAACGGATTTTTATAAATCATAATAAGTATTGCATTTTATTATTATTTTCAAATATTTAAAAATATAAAACATGAACTCAATTATTTCATTACGAAATTAAAAAAAAAAACTATAATTACAAAATTAAAATATAATTTTTTTATTATTTTCAAATATTTAAAAATATAAAACATGAACTCAATTATTTTATTACGAAATTAAAAAAAAAAACTATAAATTACAAAATTAAAATATAATTTTTTGGTTAATTTTTAACTTTTTAAAAAAAAAAATCAATATTATTGTCATTATTCTAAATTAATAATCACATTTTGAAAACTAGCAATTTTTTAATATCATATTTTATTTTTTAGTAGAAGAATAATTTATCAACATTTTTTTATTTAGAATATGCGCAGAATGTTAAACATATTCACATCTAAGTAATATAAAATAACATTAAATTAAAATAACAATAATAATTCAATGTAAAAAAAATTAATAAAACAAAAGATTATTTAATAAAAAAAATGTTTTAGAAAATAATTGTTTATATAATAATTAACACGTTAAGTTTTTTCATAATCGATGACTTTAAGAAAATATATACTATAATTAAATATTTTATTATATAAAGTCAATGCAGAATAATATATTTATTGTTTTTTATTATAACTTATGAGCTACGAATGTATACAAATGAAATCATTACATTGGTATATGTATATTTACATCTATGGAGAGATTTGCCCCCCATCCCCGCCCTCTTTCATTGGAAAACATATAGTAACTGATTGGAAGTGGATAATTTCTAGTTTAATGGATGACTAATAAAAATTATTAATATACTTCCATCGGTTAGTGTTAAAGTTATGAGGGCAGTAAGTTTAACACATCAATTAAACTGTAGTAATCCCCTATCTACTGAACAATTACAAAAATACACATGTGATCTGGGCCAACTGATGAGTGCTGGTTCAGCACAAAATGTGAACCTTGGAAATCATACATCTTTTTTGCATGTCTTTGGTCATATGTTAAAGAAAACATCCTCTCCACAAGGTCTTGACAGTGGATAGAAACCAGTCCGTATTTTGTGTGAGAGTGCTCTAGTGACACTTATGCTACAAACATGTTATTAATTAAACAAATGGATGAATCTTCTATGCTTACTGATAAAAATACATTTTAAAAATAATTCAACCCACATCGGCATAGACTGGCACTCCCCCAGCCCTCCTTAGATACTCCAAACATTTTTTCACGTTTCCTTTATCATTATGGCATTGTATATATATTTAATACATAAAAATTCTCATCCTAATTTTTTTTTATAAATCTTGTTTTATCATATGAAATATTTTAAACATTTTTTTTCATATCTCTCTTCACATATGTTTCAACCATCTCTTGTGGTTATTTTCAAGATTTATTCCTCCACATATAGATAGATCTACATTTGTAATGGCTGCAGAAAGGGTTTGCTATTAACTGAAAGGAGACCCTTTGATTCCTCTTGGAGGTCTTAAAGGAACCAAGCAGGATGAATTCCTAATGTCCACTCCATACATTCTTGTCATTGCAGCTGTTATTACTATGTGATTATTCATATAATATGAACATGGATGGGCTGCTCACCAACATGCATTAGCCAGTATGGTGAGTTTATTGGCTTTTTACCTCCGAGTTTAAGATCAAGAAACACTATGGCCATTCTTCTCAGTTGCCTGATAAGGCAGAATGAATGTCCATGTATGTGATAAATATTTTTCCAATAGATATATACAATCATGATAGACAAAAATAATTCATGGCCCTTATTCCCAGGAGGCTGTAAATCACCAACCAAGACAGCAGTTGATGCCTGAAGGTGGAGGGTGCTAAGAATCCCTTGATTGTAGAGCCAGGCTTCCATTTGATAACTAGTTTTTATTTAGGTACTTACAACTGCAGATCACTTTCAAGTGAAGGAAGATTGCAAGAATTAGAAGAAGAACTCTCTTATATTAAATGGGATATTATTGGTCTTTGTGAAGTTAGAAGAAAAGGAGAAAAGAGAATTGATTTAAAAAGTGGATGTGTGCTCTACTATAAAGGCACAAATATTGGAAATACAAGTGGAATAGGATTCATTATAAATAAAAAGTGGAAGAATAATATTGTGGAGATTGATGGTGTATCGGACAGAGTGGCAAGATTAGTTATACAACTTAATATGAGATACCAAATGCAGATAATTCAGGTTTATGTTCCAACAAGTTCTCATAGTGATGAAGTAGTAAAAGATTTTTATATGGATGTACAAAAGGCTTTTGATCAGAGTAAACAACATTTTAAAATTGTTATGGAAGACTTTGATGCTAAAATTGGTAAACAAATAAATATGAAAGTGTTGTAGGTAATTTGGCTATAGTAAGAGAAATAAGAGAGGACATAGACTTGTGGGGTTTGCAGAAAAAATAAAACTTTATATTATGAATTCTTTTTTTGAGAAAAATGTTAAAAGAAAATGGACATGGAAGCATCCAAATGAAGGTACAGCAGAACTGAATTATATTTTGACTAACAGAAAATACACATTTTAAGACCGTAATGTTCTTAAATAAATTTAACACAGGAAGTGATCATCAATTAGTAAGATGTAAGATATGTGTTCATGCAAAACTAGAGAGATAAAAATTATTAAGAAAAACAATATTTACAATTGATATTCCTAATCTTCAGATACATTCTAATGTATTTAAATTAGAACTTACAAATCACTAGATTTTGAACATGATTCAGATTTGAATGAAATTAATAAGAAAATAACTGATACACTTTTAAAAACTGCAACAAAGATAGCTGGTAGAAAGAAGCAGCAATTGACTAATAAAATTTCTACTGAGACTAGAGAATTTATGAAGAAAAGAAGGAATATGAGGATATACAACAATGATGTATTAAAAAAGATTGAATATCTCAAATTTTGTAAAATGGTGCAGAAAAGAGTTGAAAATTATATAAAAAAGTATCGCAAAGAAAGCTGTAGAAGAGAATAAAAGTCCTCAAGAGTGTAAAACAGCATTTTGGTATTAGTAGGAAATTTATATCTGCAATAAGATAAAAAAAAAAATGGAATTATTACTAAAAAGAGAGATGACATCATGAAATGGGTAGAAGACTTCTATCAAGAATTATATAGTACTAATGAATAAGTACCTCCTATATCTATTATATCTTCCGAATTGCCTAGAATTTTAAATGAAAAAGTGAGACATGCAATTAAATTTATGAAGAAAGGAAAGGCTCCAGGTAATGATGGAATTATAATTGATATATTAAAAGAAGGAAGTGAAGAAATAGATTTTTTTTAGCAAAGTTATATACCAAATGTCTAAATGATGAAGATGTACCAGATGCTTGGAAGAATGCAATATTAATATTCAAAAAAGGTGATAAATAAGACATTAGAAATTACAGACCTATCAGCCTTTTATCAGTTTTATACAAAATTTTTAACAAGATAATTACAACTCGTCTACAGAGAACATTGGATTTCGACCAACCAAAAGAACAAGCTGGATTTGAAAGTGGTTTTAGTACAGTAGATCATATCTAGGTATTGAGAGAATTTATAGAAAGGACAAATGAATATGAGTTGCCATTATGCTTTGGATTTGTAGATTATGAAAAGGCATTTGATTCTACAAACATTTCTTCAGTGATTAAAGCATTGATTCATCAAGGTATAGATCCAGAATATTGTCATATTTTAAAGAATATTTATAAAAATGCAACAGCAACAATTAGATTACATAATGATACTAGGAAAGTCAACATTGAGAAGGGTGTAAGACAGAGTGACTCCATATCTCGAAAGCTTTTTACAGCAGTACTGCAAGAAGTATTTTGTGGGTTAAAATGGGAAGCTAAAGGAGTGAAAGTAAATGGAGATTATTTAAGTCATTTAGATTTTGCAGATGATGTTGTTTTTGCAAATAATGCTTTACTGCTGCAGGAAATGTTGCAGGAGTTATCATATGAAAGTAGGATTAAAATTAAATGTTAAAAAAGTCTAAAGTAATGTTGAATGGAGTTTCTCAAAATATGAAAATAAAGATTGATTATGATGAATTAGAAGAAGTTAACAGTACAAATACCTTGGTCAGATTATTAATACAGATGGAAACATAATGGATGAAATTAATCATAGAATTAAACTTGGTTGGAGTGCTTTTTGGTAAAAAATAACTTGATACTAAAAGAAAATATGCCTATGTGTTTGAAAAGAAAGGTTTTTAATAAATGTGTTTTACCAGTTCTTACTTATGGATGTGAGATTTGGACACTTAGTAGAAGAGCAATACAGAGACTTTAGACCACTCAAAGAAGTATGGAGAGGTGCATGTTAGCAGTAAGAACAAGAGATCGAAAAGGCAGTATATGGGTAAGAGAACAAACAGGTGTTATTGACCTCATTGAAAAAATTAAAAGACTGAAGTGGAGTTGGGCTGGACATATTGCTTGAAGAGATGATAACAGAGGGAGAATTGAAATCTTAAACTGCATTTCAAGAGATTGTAAAATACCCAGAAAGAGACCACAACATGAGATGGATGGATGGAATTAATAAAAAAGTATGCAAGGGTGATATGGAGAAGAGAAGCTAAAGATTAGAGAAGATGGATTGAACTTAAAGAGACCTTCATCCTGTAGTGGATTGATAATGATTGATGATGATGATGACATTTCTATTTTATAATGTCTTTACAATAGCCATAATAATCATATTATAAATATAGATCTGTTATACTTAGAGAATATATCTTGAAAATGATTATGGGATATTGTTAAAGCATAAGGGTTAGAAGTATAATAGTATAGTGTACAAACTATTCAATTAGATTAGCTTGGATTTTAAGCTGTTAATTTGAATAAGAAAGTGACTAAAAAGGGATTACTATAGCACTATGCCATTAAATAGAGTTAATCATATGATGTTCAAACACCAAAACTCATAGATTGTTACCCTAAGGTCTTTAGCTTTTGGTTCTGCCAATCTATCACTCTGCTAAACCATGCTGGTCGTTATTTTGTAATTTGGTATGACCTGGTGTCACAGCTATTTATGATTGTCCATACAGTTTGCTTTATGCTCAAAATCTTAGGATGTCTGAATTTTAGACTTTTAATTTGAATAATAGAATGAAGAAAAAAAAAAAGTTTCTAAATGTGCGCTACTATCTGACAGTCATAATTACTTAATCTTACTGTAGATGGCACTATATAGAGACTTGATCATGTTATATTGATGCATCAGAAGTGATATATTTGAGCTGCTAACTGCGGGGGGGGGGGGGGTTTCTAAATCTGCTATACTACCGTTGTACTATACCAGGCAAGATATAATTTGATAATTTAGTCGTGACTTTTTTAAAGTTATCTGACTGATTATCTTACAAATTATTGTCACTAACAATCCTTAATGGTCTTGCGTTGTTAGCCGAGAGGTATCGCAGCCGCCATGCAAGCAAGTAGTTGGTTGCAGACGGTTGTGGGTTCCAGTCCCGGCCGATGCTATGACATATAAAAAAAAAACAATCCTTAATGATCATTGCAACTAATCTTCCAGAATATTTAAAGCATATTAAATTTCCCCTATACTTTGAACTCTTACTACCTTCTATAATGAAAGTGAAACGCCTTCTGCAGATTAATTTGTAAAATTGACATTTTAAGAAAACTGTGTATATGCTTTTTTTTTTTATTATCCAAAAGCAGTTCGATATACTTCATATTGCTGCAGATACTTTTGAATTCATTTTAAAGTATTTTTTAAACAGTTATAAAAAAGCGTGAAAGAGCTGTGGAATTCTTTTATTTAAGAGGAAAGAGAAAAAAACGTCATGTTTATTTAAAGATCGGTGAACTTGTGCTAAACGTTTTTGAATCTCTAATAGAAATATCCTGAAAATAATAAGTCTTGCTGTTAAAAATATTAAAATTCTTTTAATTTTTTATAACTATCAATTTTGCAAGATTTTATTTATTTTACTTTTATATTGTGCTTTGTACAAGTGTTTATAAATAAAAATCGTAACCTCTCTAAGTCTATACCCCCTCCCCCCGCACACGTATAAATTACTGCATAATTTTTAAGTTTTTTCTACTTCTAATACTATTTAAATTGTACTTTTCAAAGTCAGATCTGCGTATGGCGAAAGAAGGAGGCGTCTTTACGAATCATTAGTTTCATTTCTGATTTTTCATTGCATTAGTACTTTTCAGATATTTTATTTCCGTTTGTTCTAGATAAGTTTTACCCCCAGTCCCGGTTACATTAACACTTTTGAGGTTTTTATAAAAGCTTTTTAACCGGTAGGGTTCATGTCAGCTTTGAAAAATGTGGACTGTGGAACATGTTGAAAGATAAGTGCGAGGAAGCTACTTATCTCAATTCCCATTGGTTAAAAAATGTGATTTTAAAAGTAAACTGAATATAGCGAAAAAAATTCTTTTGAGAAAGTAGTTATACTTAATCATTTCTATATCTTGATTAACCGTGTTAAAAACTGCTTTACCAGCATTTAAAAAGTCAAAGTTAAATGAAACAAAAAAGATATTGTAATAGTTTTAAAGATAGTTTAGTTGTATAGTTGCTTATATAATGTGTTATTTACTTTAAAAAAAATTAAATTTGGACTACAAAATAATTGTACATATTACTTAGCATGTGTAGTTCCATACTTAACTGTTATGCAATTTTTGTGTTGAAAGTCATCATCTTTTCCGCATTATAACACTCAAAAATAGTCAACCACGATATTTTAACACTTCCGTTTGAATCACGTGATTTTTGACGTCATCTGGACAACTTTTTTCAAATAATTATTATATAGACACTCATGTGCTTTTTATTTTTGACGTTATTTTGTATTATTTTTGTCTGTCATTTTTTGAAAACTAGTGTCTAGCCATTTGAATAATTTTATGTTAGTCTGTCAACTGTTTTTATATAAAACCAACTTTTTTGGCTATGATTTTACATTTTGTTTTCATCCTCTGAAGATTTTGCTTTAAGAAGTTAATATTCAAATAAAAACTTAATTGCTTTATTAACCAGTAATGGAAGAAAGTATGAGTCACTGTACCAAATATTTTGGTAGCTTTTTAGCCAGATATTAGATTTCGATGTTGAGTTCCAATCCAGATATTGGTGTATCGTTGCAGCATTTAACAAATTTAAAATAGGATATTTCATCAAAGTGATGAATTAATTCTACAAAGGGCTATTAGTTATTTTTTCACAAAATATAAATGCTTGACAATGAAACTTACTCCCAATTATACAAATATAATTGCGCTCAGAAAGTTTCGTGTTTAAGAATCTACGATTTTAAAAATATAGGGACAATATATGAGATAATTGATATATTTGTCAAATCTCTGGATGGAATACTATTGAACATACTATTATGTCCCATTGGATTGACCTTATTAAATAAGTAGATGATAACAGACTTTAAAGAAAAGTATTTTCTAGTGTAATTGTAGTAGAGTTCAGATTCTGTTTATATATTTTTAAATATCTCAAAATACTCTTAAAATAGTGAAATATTGTTTTGCTTCAGAGAAGCCAAGAATCAAAAATGATTCTTTACACTAAAGCTTGATAGCAATAGAATTGTCTTCTGAAAAGCTTCAATTTTCAAGCCAATGAGATTGTAAAGATTTATAAACCTATTGATAACAGAACCAAAAAGACAATTATTAAAGCAGGACTGCACTAATCAATTGATTTTTTTTTTTTACAAGAAAGATTGTCTATTTTTAAAAAAAATCAATTTATAAACTTATTTAGCTTTCAGAACAAGCTATACTCAAGCCAGGATGAAACTGTTAGGAGCAATTTTATTTAAAATTTTTGCTCAAATCAACCAACAATTGATACTGCCTCCATCCCTTCTCATACCCGATCCTTTATCAATCCAAAGTCACACTGATAATTCCAGAAAATTGGTGCCTAAAGTCACTGACTTCTTAAATATATGAAAACCACCAACTTACTTGATAAAATGCTCTCTAATAAAAAATTAATGTGACTAAACAATAATTGTAGTAGTCATAAATTCATGTAGAATGGTCTTTTACAGGGTCCAGATTTTAATAAACTTCCAGAAACGGAAAATATGACATTGATCTTGATGATCAAATTCTCTTTTTGATCTTACCACCACCAGAAATAGAAACATTGTCTAATAATATCAAATTTTTAAGAGCATAATAACCATATGTTTAAGCTTTTGCCTAAAAAAAACTGGGGTATGCCAATCTGCAATAAAAGTATAATTAGGCTCCTACAGTTGCTATTATAATTCAACATTAGGCAATAGCTTAACTTAATTTCCTTTATCAAAGATTAAATCTAAAATTATTTTTGGAATCTTGCTTTGAAACTTAGAGAGTTATGCAAATACTTTTAGATTGTCTTCTTTATCCTATTGAATGTTTCAACTGGACTTTGAATCTGCAATTAAATATCACTAAAAACTCAAATCTAATAATCTTATTACTTACTTCATTACCAGATATCAAAAGAGAATTTTCATCCCAGAAAATGAGTTAAAAACTTTTGAGTGCATAACTTGAGGTCTTTTTTCTAGATCTTCAAACACTAAACTCTTCAAATAATGGAACTTTGGTTACTAAACTGATTTATTTTTTTAATATGGTAGTCATTTTAGAGATGTTAGTTTTGGGGATTGTCCACAATAATGGTGTTTATTTACTCCAGAAATGAAATTTAACAAATTTACACTAATATAACTCTTTAAACCAAATCTTGGTTCTCATTGTTAGTCCTGGTTGAATTTTTTTTGTAGATCTTTCTACAGATGAAGAGCTGCTTTGAAAAAGCAAATCTAGTAATAAAAAATATGATGACACTAATGGTGATATACTTTAATCTTCCAAATGGGTTTATTCTATTGCTTTATTGTATTTGCAGTTTTTATTATTTATTGCAGTGGTATAGTAGTAGTTTAAAGCTAAAGTCATATTTTGTAGATTTTTTTACACATGCACAAATATGTACGTATGGCTGTAAATTCTTATTAAATATTATTTTTTTGCTGAAATTGTAATATTGCTATAATTTTATAATTAATATACAAATAAAGATATGATTTTTTATTTTATATACTTTTTATTATAGCATAAGCTTGTGTTTAAGACCTGTAGAGGTCCCTACCTTCGAATTTTTCAGACGCTTATTCCTAAGGTTACACAGCCTTAGTAAATATTACTTAATATAATAATGTGTGTTTAATAAAATTTATAATTACAACTTTATATTTTTAATAATAACTTTCTGGAACATCTTTTTTTTTTCTGTTCTAATAATACTAGATTTATTTTTATATATATATGAAACGATTTTAGTTCTATATTGTAACGGTTATATTTGTACATTCACACAACAAAATCCAGAGTCCTGGAAAATTATACCAAGGCTGATCTAGATGAGGGATTGTGACCTCGAATCAGATCGCACCTCAGCTCCTTCACCAACACTCCATGACTTATTACCCTATGAGTGACACGTATGAGGCTACACTCGGAGTTTCTTACTTCGCTTGCCAGCAGTAGCAAAGGATGGAGCAAGAAACTTCAGGAATATTAATAAATAATACTATATTAGAGTAGATTTGGATAAGATTTGGTAATGAACTATGAAGAACACATGAAACATTTATGAGTTTTAAAATATTTAATTATAAATTATAAGATAAACAATGTAAATATAAAAGTGCATTGGGATTTACACACACAGGTGTTTTATAGCAATGAGAGAATTTTAAAACAAGTTCTCATCTATTACGCACTTTAAAAGATTTTATTACAATTTAATGTTTATTACGAGTTTATTCTATGGTCTGTTCATGCATTAACTATGATATGCCATCCCTACAAGTTTTTCCAGTAGTCAAATCCTATGAGAATGATAACAGATATAACTAATACCTTATTATTTTACATAAGGAGCAATAAATGTGCTCTTTATGTAGAATGCATACTGTAAACTAGGTCAAAGGTTTATATCAATGCTGAATAAATAATATTATGGAGGGCGAACTGGCAGTTTTTAGCATAATTTCTTAGACTATGGTGCTACATAAAATAAGTAAAAGATGCGACCCAAATGCGCAGTTATTCATGGGATTCAGTACCAAGTATTCGGTTCCCATGGACCATATGACTTGCTATCTTAAAGTAAGTGAACATTTAGTTTGGGTGATCAGAACAGCTTATAAAACAATCTGGACCCCTGTGTTCCAGTCCTAAAATAAGATAATGGGATGGCCCTTAAAACCAAAGCCCATTTTTAAAAGAGAGATGTCTGAACTAAGAATAATGCACTGGAAATATTTGTATAATATATGTATATAATTCTGTTATACCCAAATTGTTGCTTGAGTATTTTTTCCATTTAAGATAGAATGCAATAGCTTATAATTATCTACTATGTGGGTGTAGAAATTAAGACATGCACACAGAAGTTTATATATAAAGTTTGGAGATTTCTAATAAAATTACTGATTGCTATTTACTCGTTATTTCTTTTTCTATTTTGTTTTAATATTAAATAAATTTGTTTTCTTACTTCAAATTGTATTTAACTTGAGGCATGACAATAATATTCTCAATATTTAGCAAGATCTAATGTCACCCTGTTAAGCTAATTGCGCAGACACTGTGAGAATGTTATTAATAAATGAATACCTTCGAACAACCACATGATATAGTATTTATATAAGAGTAAAAAGGAATCCTCTTACTCTTACGACTCAAATGTTTATATATGAGCAAATCTAAAGTAGTTGTAACGAAGGCGTGACTACATAATAGTCACTTTAAATTACTATATATAATGTCTGTATGAATGACGCCAATGAAACTACTTTAGATTTGCTCATATATAAACATTTGAGTCGTAAGAGTAAGAGGATTCCTTTTTACTCTTATATAAATACTATATCATGTGGTTGTTCGAAGGTATTCATTTATTAATAACATTCTCACAGCGTCTGCACAATTAGCTTAACAGGCTGTCATTCTATCGTAATTATAATCGCACGCAAGACGTTATAAAATAAATGCTTATTCATGTATATGATTTAGTTTCGTTTGGAGTGGCATTTAGTAAATTCTAGAAAATTTCATTGGCGTCATTCATACAGACATTATATATAGTAATTTAATGTGACTATTATGTAGTCACGCCTTCGTTACAACTACTTTAGATTTGCTCATATATAAACATTTGAGTCGTAAGAGTAAGAGGATTCCTTTTTACTCTTATATAAATACTATATCATGTGGTTGTTCGAAGGTATTCATTTATTAATAACATTCTCACAGTGTCTGCGCAATTAGCTTAACAGGCTGTCATTCTATCATAATTATAATCGCACGCAAGACGTTATAAAATAAATGCTTATTCATGTACAAGATCTAATGTATTATGGGTTTTATTAACTGCTGTTTGACAAATAATAATATCTGGAGTAAATTGACTTTTAGATGTGATAATATTAATAACAAGTGATAGAAATAGTCCAACATATTATAACATCTAATATAAACATTTCTTTCCACTTCTCCTTATTTGCTTTGATTAATTATATATATAATATACTCCTTAATAAACACTTTAGAATGCAATTTTAACATATGCTTTATTTCTTTTTGCTTACAGTTTCAACTGTCCTGCAGTCATCATGCAATTTTAACATATGATTTATTTCTTCCTTACAGTTTCAACTGCTCTGCAGTCATTACCAGAGCTCTTTTAAACTTTACTACACCATTTTCCTATGGTGTAATAAAGTTTAAAAGAGCGCTGATAATGACTGCAGGGCAGTTGAAGTAAGGAAGAAGAAATAAATCATATTCTAAAATTGCATTCTAAAGTATTTATTAAGGTGTATATGGTATATTATACATATAACATCTAATATACCATCATCAATTGGCCGTTACTTTCTATTTCAATTTTTTTATATAAGGTCAATTGGGAAATGTAATTTTTTTATATATTAAACACTAACACCCATCGTAATATTTAAAATAATATTTCTTTTATTATTATATTTTTTTAATAAATATTTATGTTAATTTACAAATGTTAATTACAAGAAAAAACAATATTTTATTGCTCATCCAAAATGAAAGAAATTTATTCCCTTTGAAGAGAAACCAGAATAGATAAATATACTATATTCGAATAACTATTGAACTGCCACACCAAGCAGCTACAATGGCACTAGTTTCACACAGTGACAAGAACAGAACTTGTTGAAATTTGTCGAATATAACGTTTTTGATATTGCTATAATTAGCAGCATCTTTGAATAAAATCTCAAGCATCGCTTTTTTAAAATAATTCTTTTTAAAAATGATTTAATTAGTATGTAGTATTTATATAAAACAGGCAAAACTCTCCATACAGTAGTGCCACTCAGTACAAGCCAGAGTAATCAATGGATGCCAGAAGGCTTGTGCATAAAATCCTTATCTAGTGCATACTCATCCAATATCCCCAGACTAGTTTCTGGCTTGTGGCCTTTGTCAGTGAGGAGTCTTGGCTCTGCATCCATTGATTACTCTGGCTTGCACTGAGTGACACTACTGTATTGAGAGTTTTGCCTGTTATAATAACAGTTATGAGCAAGCATAAGAAATGGTGATCATGTGATGTTCAGTGGTTTTTGTATTTATATAATAATTATGCAAAATATTGAATGATTGTTATATTAGTGGTATTTTCAAGTACAAATTTAATAATTATTTTTTTCTGGGAGTGCTGCAGCATGGCACTGCTCATGGGACGGCTGTCACTGGTTATATAACTTATATGTGTACTCCATAACTTATGGTTCAGCTTATAAATATTTTATATCAATGCAGTCTGTACTCATATTTTTATTGTATTGTTTATAGGTAAAGGTTTTAGAAGAAGAAAACACCCAGCTGAAACAGAAGATTGTACAACTCCAAGTTCATCAGCCGCAAGAAGCGCAACAGAAAAAAATATCTGTAAGTTAATTAACATTCAGTTATTAATCTTCTTCTCATATTTGTTAAATAGAAACCTTGGTACTGTAGGAAGTGAAAGAAAGCAATGATATGAATGCCTCAGCTAACAGAAAAGAAATTCACTAACAATGTCTTGAATGTTGCATATTCATCGCTATACCCTTTTCTATAAGATCTCCAAATGAGCTTTCCACTGAATCTCCTTTTTTTAATCTGTTAACCCTGCTAAAATTTTCATTGTATTATCTATAATAATATAATAGTGATGTGATGTTCTGTGGCTTCTCCCTTTAAGAGTCCAGCCACTATGCCCAGAGGAACCTGTTATTCACTTTACCTTCCCTTTTCATTTTCCACCCTAACTTTTTTCCATATTCTCTATCCTGCTCCATCCCATTCCCACTACATAATCTTTGTCAACTCCATGGCATATATATATATATATATATATATATATATATATATATATATATATATATATATATATATATATATATATATATATATATATATATACACACACTCCTCTTATCTTTTCCTAAACCCAGTTTAAAAACCAAGAACCCACTTTCTGTATAATTTTTTAACTTCATTATTTGCACCCTTTCTGCTTACATAAATTTTCATTCAATTAACAGAAAGTCTAACATTTTCTATGCCTTCCTTACACAATTTGCAGACTAAATTACCCAAATGTTTTCATTTATGTGTATATTCCCTTGTTGCCAAAGATCCTGTTTAAGCCTTAAACAGTAAACTACTTTTCTTGTTATTATCATAAATTAACTCGCACACAATATTCTGTTTACTTCTATAGATATTTAAACTTTTTTACTCCCCATACTCATGCTCCATTTTTTCAACTCCCTATTCTTTATTAATGCATCTATTCTTCTATCCCATTCCTTGTCACTATAACGCTCAACAATTCTCTTAGCACAATCATTCCCCTTTTGTATAAGTATACTGACATAAATTCTTTATCCAAATCTTCTGCATACTGTACTACCTTTCTCATCTTGTTGCCTGCCCTTTTTTCATAACCCCAATTAAATACTATTTTGACTATTCTTTTATTATCTATAAACTGCAATCTACCAAACATTTTCATTTTGCTTTTTGCATCTCTCATATAAAAACATGACCATCCCATTTTTTCTTGAATTGCCTCCTTTGCTGTCCACATATCTACATCTAATGCATGTCTCCCTACTTTTCTTTGTACTTTTTTTAAGTAATCTAACACTCTTTTACTAACACATAATGTATCATTACCATATATTAATCCTGCTACTGCCACTCCCTTCCATACAATTCTTGATACATCATATTTATTATATGAAATCTGTTAATTTCTTTATGACTCTCTTTTTTTTTTCTTTGTTTCCCTTATCAATTTTTTCACCCATTTCTCCTTACAGTAGTACCACTTAGTGCAAGCTATAGTAATCAATATATGCTAGAAGGCCCTATCCAATGTCTTCTTATTCAATATCCACAAATGTCTAGCATATATTGATTCTTATAGCTTGCATTAGGTGGCGCTATTGTATGGAGAAATTTGCTGCTGTTTTAACAGCTTGGGTAAGCATAAGAAAAATTAGTTTTTTACAGCTGTAATAATATACTTGTAAAACTCACAACTGATATTGATAATCTTGCAATTTTATATTAGAAACACTTGTAACCTGAGTCAAATTTTGAGGGTGAGGGGTAGATTTTTTTAACAGTTACCCAAATTTATTTAATGAATAATCTATAGTGCAATTTTCACTACACCATGCTCACATAAGATAGGATAAGGACTAATTTCTGCCTGCTTTTAACATCTTCTGGAGGGATATAATCATAAACGTATGACCAAAGGTATAGAAAGAGATGTATGATCTCCAAAATTCACATTTTGAGTTGAATCTTAGTTGGACCAGATCACAATCTTTAATATACATCTTTGTCATTGTTCATTATTTATAGATAGTCGATTACTACAATTTAATTGATGTGTCAAACTTACTACCCTCATAACTTTCTGAGATAAACCACTTCACGGTAATATATTAATAATTTTTATTAGTTATTTATTAGACTAGAGATTATCCAATTGTGAATAATATTCCTGAAGTGTAATTCTCGCTATACCACTCTCATGCATCTCAGGTTTTTATCCACTTTTGACACTTTGGGATGTGATCATAAACATATTGCCAAAGATGTAAAAAGATGCACATTTCATGCTGAACCTGCACTCATCAGTTGGCCCAGATCACAATCTCTTACTCATATCTTTATCATTGTTCAGTATAAAATTATTAATACCAGAATTTATTATTTTAGAATGGTTTATGACTCTCTTAAGTAACATATATATTTAATTTTGAAAACACAGCCATTAATAAACCCCCCAAAAAAGTAAATGTCTCTAATTGGTGTGAACTTTATGTTTCTACTTGCTTTTCTTAGTTCGTTCAATTGTTGGGATTTAATTTATGGTTTTTGTTAAAAAATGATAGATGAAAATTTTAATTATTATTATTTTTTAGATAAAGCTGATATACTGACCTAAAAATGAGCAGACTATGTAAATGTCTATTCAATAAATATTCAAATTAATAATTACTAGTTTTATATTTTACATTTAAGAAAGCTAAGTCAAAAGAAAAATCACATTTTTTATTATTATAATGATTAATATATAGGGGGTTTGAACTCTGACTTTCACACGACCCTCAATTATCCATGGTATCTCATACTGCTGACACACTCGATCGATTGTTTATCTTTTCAACATGTGTGTGATCAAGTGTGTCAGCAGTATGAGATGGCATGGATAGTTGAGGGTCATGTGAAAGTCTGAGTTCAAACTCTTATATATTACATATTGGAGTGCAGATATGAAAAAGCCTGTACTGTAGAAAAATTCATATATTACGATGATCAATATAAAAATGAATGTTTGATATATTTCCTAAATATATAGTCAGTAGATATTAAAATTAATGTCATTAACTCAAGATATAATTTTATCACCTGAAACTTGTCTCAAAGTAAGACCTTTGTGGATGTTCAAGAATCTACAACTCAGTAATTTTGGCATAAATAATGAAATTCTCATGGGGTTTCAAATAAATTTCTTTTTCCAGATTTAATGATAGATAATGTCAGTTAATTTTGATCTTCCTAGATGTTACTGCAGTCTCGTAAATAGATTCTGGATAACCCATTGTTATTGTGGTCCTTTCCCTCATAAATAGAATTTGTCAGTTACTGTTATATGTACATGTGGACATATGTAAGCTATGAATCACATAATTACCTTCCAAATCTATGGCTTCAGTGCAGAATTGGAGGTTAATAAAGCTATCAAAACTTCTATCTCCTAGTTGGATTTTCTATGGGTTATTTTATATTTTGTTCATAGTTAAACTGTCCCAAAAAAAATTATATGATAATTAGATAAGTCACTAAAATTAATAATTATTAAACAATATTATATTTAATATTTATTTGAATTTGCAGGAGCATTAATTGCTTTCATAAAAGAAGTGGACAGTTTGTAATAAAAGAGAAAGAGATACATTGTTTAATTATTATTACATACTCTATTAATTTGAGATTAGGAATGTGTGATTGTTGGGTTAATAATATTGCACCTACATAACCACATCCTCTGTTTTCCATGAGTTAAAAAAATCATAGTAACTCTTTATATTTATATATCATTCACAATTTTTATTGTATGATTACATATTTTTAAATAATTGTAAATTCTTGACACTCTAATAATTTTTTCATATCTACGTCTATTTTAAAATCTAATTAAATATTTTTTAAGTTAATTGTGATTTTAATAGGTATTTATTTCCGAAGTATTTTTTACACTGACAAACTCTTGCTTTAATTTTTGCCGTCAGATATATTTTGCAATAATAATTTAGAATTTATAACGGGAAGTAAATGGTGCATAATTTTTTATAAGAAAATTTGAGAGACACTTCTGTACCCTTAAACTTCTTCAGTCAATAGTGTGTTTTGTAGTTTACCACATTCAATGTCATTAAATTTAGATATTTAGATTATATTGTAGAATTTCTTCTTCCTTTTTGATTTTTTTAATTAAAAAGAAGAAACTATTTTGACTTTTTTTTGATTTTTAATTAGGGTTGGGTATTGTGAAAATTTTAACAAAACTTTCATTTAACAGATTTTTTTTTTTTTTTGTAAAGTTTATCTATTGTTAGAATTGAATGACCCACTTTTTTTTTAAATTATTCAGTGTATTAATTCAATTCAAATTGGGGTATTATGTACATTAAAAAATTGAAATAACAATTACCAAATCTCTTCTTGAAATACAAAACATATTTAAGAAACAATAAATAGACGATTGCAGTAATATCTAAAAGCAATAATATAAAACTGTTTGGTGAATAAACAAATCCGAATACTGTATGTTACTAAAATAAGTCACATGTATGACCCTTAAAAATTCATTTAAATAAACTTGCAGATAATGCCCGCCTTTATCCTCTTGTATCTGGCAAAATAGATTGCTATTAATATAACAAAAGGTGGGTGTTGTTTGCAAAGTCATTTAAATGATTCTTTAAGCATCTTTCTTATGAATAATCTTAGTAAAGTATTTGAACTTGTTTGTTTCATGAATGGGTTTACATTCCTAACTTTACATGTTTTATAAGTCAAAAACTTATGCGCTCATTACAATCATTAAAATTTTTATCCGAGTGTCACTATAAGTAAAAAAAATGTCATCTTTCTAGACTAAATGAGATCAAAAATTTAAACATAATATATTAGTTTAAGACAAATATTCAATTATTGGTATTAAGAATATAAAATAATTAAATGAGGAATTACTAGCTTTCTTAGTTCACTGACCACGGGCCTTAATTTTACTTTATTGCCGATCACGTTTTAGTTTGATTTAGCTGAGATTATAAGTGTATTTTTGTATCAAAGAATCTGTTTTCTTAATCTTCCCATGCTTCGTATGACCTGAATCATGTTAGATAAACCATTCTTTTGATTATATTTAATGTTATTTTAATAATGCCTAGTAATTGTATGCTTTGTTGGTTTTAGTACTTCTTTTTCAACTTAAATCTGATACTAATGCATTACCAAAATCAATCAGATTTAACAAGTAATTTTGGCTAACCTTAACTTTAATGCACTTCAAATTATCTTTATTTTTAACTACGACATTCAAAATAATCACAATTTTTACCCATACTTGTTTCATCTTGTAATAATCAAAAGTCAGATATAATTCTGTACATCAAATCTGCCGAGACTTTTTCCTATAATTTAGTTCCATAATATCCATTTATATCTGTTCATAATTCATTCTTATTATTTATATGTTTCTTTTATATTTATATCTATTATTATTTTTAATTTAATAAGTTGAAAACCACAGTATTTTTTTTTATTACTTTTATAGTGTCACATTGTTTTATTTTTCTATTTTTTTCTCGTTTCTTTCTTTTTGTATTTATTAATAGTTAATTTATTATTTTATAACGTCATATGTTTTACATTATTGATTTTACATATATCTTTGGTAATTTTAAAACAATTGTTTTCTCCATAGTTATCTTTTAATTTTGTCTGTTCATTTTATTATATATATGTTTGAACATTTTTTATTAGGGTTTTAATATATTTTTTCTTCTCTTAAAGAATTCAGAAATAAATGCTGATTCACTCCAGAAAATCCAACCGCCCCCTCGACCTTCCAGATCCGGAAGTTCAAGATCTGTAACGGTATGTGTAATATATATTATAGGAAGTTACGGAGAAGGGAGGTGATATTATACCATCATTCTTCATTCTGTGAGTTTTATTTATTTTAAGGGTGAAGTAGATGTTTATAAACCATTCTTTGATTGGATGTTTATAAACCATTCTTTGAATGGATAAAAAATGTAAAATCTTCCTGATGAAAAATATAAAGTTGTTTTGTAAATATGACACGAACACTTTTTGTTTAAAATTATTGATAGTTAAAACCAAACTGACAATTTCGAATTTAGTTCAGTTTTATGAGTAAACAGAAAATTTTATAAATTATTGAGCATAAGACTAATTGGCCATTGTTAAAAACTCAAATTTCCAACATCTAAAGCTGAAAAAGGGATATCCATTCTTGATTATCCAGAGTTCAAATGAACTGTAGTAATTTTTTTTAATATGTATAAATAAATTACTCACTGTAGATGTAAGGGACTTCAAGTGCCCTAATTAATTCACCTATCATTTTCAGCTGTACTGTGATACCCTGCCTCGTGTGTAGGTATAATGACACTTCCTGCTGTTCTGTAACAGTTTGTTTCATATTTGGTTTATGTCTTGCAGATTTCAGTTCTAATATAAGCTTCTTAACAGATAAAACTTTCCATAAAGTAATATGTCATTCAGTGCAAGTTCCAATAAGCAATGGATGCCAGAAAGGCTTGTGGGTAAAATCCCTATCTAGTGCCTGCTCATCCAATATTTCCTAACTAATTTCTAGCTTGTGGCTTTCCTCAGTGAGGAGCCTTGGATCTGAGAGCACTGCATCTAGATCTTAGCATCTAATGCAACCCTCCAGCAGCAATCTTTTATTTCTACTTAACTACAAAACTATGAGTCTAAAATTGAAAACATATTTTTAATCAAGCTCATTAGCTTATATAGTCATATGTCTGAACTCAGTTCAATACCCATACATTTTGGTGTCTTTGGTTTTTCAGTAACCATAGCCACCACAATCCTATTAGGCAGGATTGGTATTAACCACTAAACATCACATGATCACCATTTCTTAGGCTTGCTCAAGCTGTTGAAGCAGGCAAAACTTTCCATACAATAATGCCACTCAGTGCAAGACGCGTAATCAAGTGGATGCTAGAAGGCTTGTTCATAAGATTCCTATCTAATGTCTACTCATCCAACATCCCCAGACTAGTTTCTAGCTTGTGGCTTTCATCAGTGTGGATCTTTGGATCTGAGAGTACTGCACCTAGATCTTAGGATTTAATGCTATCCTCCAGCAGCCACCTTTTATCTTTACTTAACTACAAACTGTGATCTAAAATTGAAAACATAATATTTTCAATCCAACCTCATTCACTTATATAGTCATATAAGATAGGGATTTTATGCACAAGCATTCTGACATTCATTGATTACTCTGGCTTGCACTGAATGGCACTACTAGAGAGTTTTGCCTGTTTTAAAAGCTTGAGCAAGCATAAGAAATTGTGATCATTTGACGAGCTTGTCTCATTGCTCAGCGATATAGTGGATGCATATACTGCCATTCAGCTTTGACAGTTGGTCTCTGACCTTACCTTCAAATGGACTGATATGAGCAGATCCCCAGCCATTATGGGAACAGTGCAATTCAGTGAGTATCAATGCCTATTAGCACATTCTTGCCATTGGACATATGCTATTGACTTGCACCCATTGGTCCATGGTAGTGAATGCTCAATCTAATCAACTATAAAATGGAATCTGGACTAGTTCATTATTTGAAGGTAAGGTTGGGTATAACACATAGTGTGTGTCTCAGTGAGAAATAGGTTGGTTCTCTCTCGTTTGAATTATTCCGCACTAAAAGTTTTAGATGTTACCATGTTATTAAACAATTAGTTATGGCAGCAAAACTCTCCATATAGTAGTGCCATCTTGTGCTAACAAGAGCAATCAATGATCATGTGATGTTACCATGTCTGGATCATTAGTTATGGCCTGAAATATGTTTTGTACTTTAAGTCACAATGGAACAACATGCTAATGCTAAATTTTGTTTTAAATTGGTCAAATTGCTATTGATGCATTTGAAATGTATGTTGCAGTGAAACCATGAGATGCAATGTTTTTAAGTAGATTTCAAGATACTGTGATAGCAGGGAAAGCATCAATGAAATACAAAACTCATTGCCATCATTTTATTTCATAACATGATCTAGATGTGCCAATGTCTTAAAATTTTTGTGATGAATAACAAAATTATGGCACTGTGAGTAGCTTAGATGGGAACTGGTCACTTTTTTACTGTGATACACTATGTATGTCTATTTTTTATTGTGATTAAATATTTATATATTTATTGTATGCATTTTAGCTTTGAAGTACTGACAGTCGAAATTGTCAATTATTTTTGGCAGTTTGAAATAATAAAATATTATTTTTGCATTGTATGAACTGCATGGAAAAGAGTCATCAAAATACGATTCCTTTTTTTATCATCTTATTTTATGGTCATTTATTCTAAAAAAGGTAACCATCTGCCAAAACCAATTTGTTTAGTGTATTATTATGTGTGATATAATTCTTTACAAGTACTTTATGTACTATCCTGAACTTTTAAAAAATACTTTTGTTTTTCATTTGTAAATTGATCAATTTTTTTATTTTCCAATTAATACTTATTTTGATTTACTTTTGACAGGATGGTCATTCTGAAGTTGGGCGGAAGTTAGAAAACTTAGTAATGGAAGACATGTTTGAAGATAATTTTGATCCAAGGTTTATAGTTAATGGAAAGACAGGAGGTAATTGTATACATATACACACACAAACATTTACAATCTCATATATAAGATCTATAGAATTAATCACTTCACATGTCTCAGATAATTAAATAACCAAGTAAAAAAAAGCCAGAATTTTAATGACACACTAATGGTATTTTGACAACATTTGATCAGATTGTTATTACCAAGACTAGCTTTAGCTTATGTAGGTAGAAGATTTTATAATTCTATTACAAATTTTTTCCTATTGTGCCACCAGGTTAATATCATCTTTATGATGTTCATTCCAATTCTAACACTGAATCACATGATTTTAATTCCAATTCTAACACTGAATCATATGATTTTAATTCCATTTCTAGCACTTCCAAGTTTTCAACCAAAATAAGAATGGTCAATTTTCTCAAGAGACAAACTATTTAATATCCTGCAGTCTATGAATTACTTATGCATTAGAAGTATAGTCTCCATTCTCTTTCTTTGCATATATTCATTTACATGTATTGCTTATAACACTTCTTTCATATACACTTCAATGCAAACAAATTTTCTTAAAAACTTATTTTATTTCCTTACAGTTTCGACTGTCTAGCAGTCTTCATGCTGGACAGTCGAAACTGTAAGGAAATAAAGTAAGTTTTTAAGAAAATTTGTTTGCATTGAAGTGTATATGAAAGAAGTGTTATAAGCAATACTTATGCATTACTGATAATAAACTTAACAATAGGTTACAATTAGAAATGGAAGTTGAATCTTTGAAAATATATCACCATTTGGTGGTCTTTCATTTTCTGCTTTCTTCATGCTAAAATGAAATAAACTGATTTGATGCTTTGCTAATGAATAATTAAAACATCTTGAATTCATTCTATTAAGCCTACTTTTCATTTGGATCTTACATGTTCATCATGTCACCAATTTTCTACCTATGACCTTCTTATTCGTGATGAATCCTGATCATGTCTTCAATAGAGTAAAACCCAATCTTCCAAGCCTTTATCATATAAAACTTAGAGAAAAATTTTATAGATGTTATTTTATGCAATTTGTTTTTATAATAATTGTTATTCTTTTAAACTGTTAACCAGCATTCTGAGTGTTTAGTTTAATCAACAAACACCAGATGGCAATCAAACTAGAAAATGATCATGGACATTGTCTAAATTAGAAGTGGGAAAGATATCAATCATAGTCTGCCAGTAGACTGTCACAAAATTTTGGAATGACCGACCACCTGAATTAAAAAAAAGAAAAGGTAATTGACACAACAAAGCACTAGATTAAATATCATTATATAAAGAAAATACATTTTTTATACACATACGGCTACCGTGAATGAGAATTGGCTCTTCCCAATTGAGATGGCTGTTCATAATCAGGCACAATTGCCTGTGAATTCTATATTCCTTTATCTGAAATACACAATAACATCTCTGCTGATTAAAAATTCATTAGCTTGAATACTTTCATTGTTTAATGCAAAATCGCGACCGGGTACATGGAAAATGTTCAGTCAATTGCAAAACCATTTTCTGTTCTACTGATGCACAGATTTAATTAATTTATTGTAGTATTTTATTATATTTTAAGAAGGGTGTAATGTCTGAAACAATTACAAAGAAAATAAAGATGTGAATTTTTAATACCGACTGGAAGAATAATTTTTCTTCAAAATAATGAATGCAAAATGTATTTGTAATATCTATCATGAAAATGTATAACTTTCAAAAACATGCAACAAAAAGACATTTCAAGATTATTCATGGTGGACTGCATAACATTTGGAGAAAATTACAAATAGCACATGCTCTGAAAAATGTGACCACTCCTGGGCTAATTGATTAGATAAAGTTGAACAGAGATGTCACTAGTATTTATTAATGTAAACTGGGAAAGGCGATGAAACTTTCCTATGCAATAATATTTTTCTTAAGCATTGTAGAGACAAAGGTAATAGCATTTTTAGCATCTCTTCTTTACCAGCTTTACATCTGCCCTTTGTTACTATGTTTGTATTCTCTTCTTCAGTAGGGCATATCCTGGGAATATCATCTCTACCCCTGATTAAAGTTTTTTTATTGCTAACTTCAATGAACTTTTCACTCGTGAACTATTTTTCTCTTAGAATTTGTTTGTGTAAAGACGATTTCTTTTCATCAATTGTTTTTTAAAAAGATTATTGCAATTAAACAGACATCATTATGTGATATTTGTTAATTCTTTTGTTTAGTTCATAATATTCTGCTTTGTAATTTATTTTTTTTTGTATGCTTTTATTCAATACTTTTATTTAACTTGGACACTATTTATTTGTTTGTTTAGGTTAAATATTGTAGTTGATTTTTAAAATACTTCTATAAAATGGATTTCTTCCAATTTTTGTCCACATGTTAGAAATCAATGGTAATGCAATATTTCATGGTTATCAATTGTTTGTCAAGTGCAACAGTTTTGGCATATCCTTTCAGTAAGTTTTCAGTGAGGCTTACTAGATCTTAGTATATTTTTTTAAAAAAAGCTTTCATTAAAAAGTATTTACAGTCAATTAAAATAAAAATAACTATTAGTATCTCTTGAATGTAAAAGTTCCTTTTTAAAAAAATGATTTCTTCATAAACAAAATAATATTGGAATCAAATTTTAATACTCATGGATGTCCGTTCAAATATTAAACAGACTGTGATGTTATTTATAATCTCTAGTTTAAAATTTGAATACGAATAATTACAAAAAAATATCCAAATATTAAAAAATTTAAAATAATATATAAAATATTTTGCGATTAAATGCTTTTATTTAATGTGCACTAAAAAGCCAAAAATGAATGTTTTCTTAATAACAATTTGGGTTTTATATTTAACTTGAAATAAAAAGATGGGGCATCCAAAAATTAATTAATTCAATCACTTTGTTACAATTAGTACACATTGATTTCTGCATACCCTAGGGTTTTATTTAAAGTTAAATATAACTTTCATTGCATTGAAAAAAAATATTTTGACTTTTTAATGGGCGTTAAAAAAAATCGTTTATTATGAAACATTTTTTAATCTACATTATTTAATTCAGAAATTATCGTCATTTGTTTATTTGAGTCTAATCTTGTAGCTGATTTTTAACCTTCTTCTATCAAACAGATTTCATCAAAAGTATTTGGCAATGAAATATTTTATGGGGTAGCCAGTTTAATAGTGTCATTCAAAAGCACTTAAAGTTAATTCAGATAGAAAGAAGTAAAGTATGATATCTTAATTTCTTTTGATCATTCAACTAATTTTTTAAATGGCTGTCTTCATGAACAACAAATTCTGTAAATGATTTTTAGTATGTCAGTTTCATTTTATATTTAGAAGTATGGCGACATTGTTTACATTTTTAGTTTTTAAATTTATATATGAATAATTAAGACACTAAAGCCAATTACTTAAGGCTTTAATAGGTTTTTAAATGTAGATGATAACAATCAACTCTTAAGCGATTAACAATCTTAACCTGTAGTCAAGGCAACCTTTTACAATAAAGGTAGTTGCCTTGACTACGGGTTGAGACTGTTGATAGCTTAAAGGTTGATTGTAAACATGAATAGTTATAAAAAAAAATCTATTGCTAAATATCTGAAAAGTAAAATATAAAAAATAATATATATAAATTTTTTTTATTTAATTTGATCAATAAATGCACTAAAGAACAAAAAATAATTTGCTTTGACCACAGTTTGGGTTATGTTCCACTTGAAATAAAAATGTAGGATGCTTTGACCACAGTTTGGGTTATGTTCCGCTTGAAATAAAAATTTAATTCAATCATTGTTACATATAATATGAAACAAAGACATGGGGCATTCATAAATTTAATCACTGATTAAATTAATTTAGGATGCCCCATACTTTTATTTCAAGTTGCATATACCAATCAAAATTATGGCCCAAGAAAAAAAATTTTGTTTTTAGTTCATTACTGATCAGATCTATAAAAATGTTTTTTTATTAAATATTGTATACATTATTTAACTTCTGTAATTTCTTTTTTAAGAATTTCGGTAAAAAACCATTAATTATTGTAATTTGAAAAAATTTCTAATTGAAATATTGTGAGATTTGCAGATTATAAGCAATGATAAAAGACAATAGGATTCGCAAAAAGCTCTTCTAATTGGCAATATTTTTAATTCCAATAGGCCAAACTGGACTAAATTAGTTATGAAGCTATATTTAAAATGAAAATAACATGCTATATTTAGAATAATGTAAATAATTGTGCTAAATTTGAAATAAAATAAATAAATGAAATAAAGTATTATGAAGCAAAAATTAAAAAGTTATAAATGTTTAATTGAAGTAAAAATATTCTGATAAGTGTTTCCATAGTAGAAAATATTTGATTAAAAAGAAATAGACCAGGATAGAAATTAATTAAAGTGGTTAAAGAACGGTTCCTGTTACGGAAATAAAATAGCATCAGTAGTAATTAGTATTCTAGAACTTTCCATGATCATAGTGCTGCTATCTATTATTGGGCTGAAAAAGGATAAAAGCTCACCTATAAGAAGAATTGAGGTCATCACACTTGAATCAACGGAGCTGATGTTGTACACAAGGAAACTGCAAAGCCAAGTGCTCAAGAGGACTACTGATGACCCAATGATCCCTTCCACTGAAGGTTCAAAATTAGACCTAAAGGCTTCATTGGCCTTATTATGATTATGTTATGTATGTCTCTATGGTTGTATATTGTGACTTTTTAATATTAAACTGTAAGTGTTGTTACTTATTAAATTGTTATATATTATAATGGTCGGGGATGATGATTAAGTTTACAGTCTTACCGCATCTGCCGACAGAGCGCCACTAGGCTACTTTGAACCTAGAAAATTTATAAAGTCGACAGATACGTGCTGTTAAGATCACGGCCGTCAGCCCTACTCACTAACTCAAGTAGACACAGAAACTTATATATTTAGTAAAATATATTTTTAATAATAAATAATAATAAAGGCAATCACTGTCAGTATTAATAACACAAAAAAAAGATTTTATTTACGTATATAATTAATAACGCACAAACTTTTAAAAAATAATTTTTATAACACAGGAAGAAATTTGTTTTATTCTGTTTCATTATTTTATTTGTTTTTAACTTTTAATTTTAGAATGTTGAGTATAAATGAGCTACCTAGACGCACTCACAAATTTTCAAATCACTTGACTCCAGGCTAAAAATCCGCAGCCATACCAATACTCGCTTCCAGATATATATCAGCAACCAATGCAATGTGAACATGTTAGCATAGAATCACTTCGACAGGAATGTGCGTCTGAAGAGTGTAATATTATTGGAGAAGACATGGCCTTCATCCTGCAGGAATGTGCATCTGTCAGGCGAAGGAAACATGCATATGAAATAATAAAAAGAAACGCTATGTATGGATGGGAGAGCGGTCTTATCTTGCCAGCTTATCGTCCAAAATCCATAGAGCTGGAATGGGTCAATGGTGCAGGAAATACGTCTGTGTCCATTTCAACGGTATGACTGCTTCTTTGTGGTCATGCATTCAGTTGGACTCGTAGCCCTAGGTGCTAATACATTTCACATTACATTGATATAAACATCCATATATCTCTCCACCAGCATTGACACAACTACGAAACAAATAGTCCGAGATCAAAACCCCTTTAAACTAACATATATTTAAACTAGTCTAACAGCCATCTATACTCAATTAACATTTAAATCATTTTATTAATTTAATAAAAATAAAATATTTAGTTTACAGTTTAAAAATCATTTTAAAATGAGCATTATATTTAACTTATTTTCTTTCCAGAAATACTATTTTTAACATTTATTAATGCACAAATAACGATGTATTTCTATTTTTAAATTTAAGTTTGCAATTGCAAACCCCCGCCCCATTACAAACAGATCTTATTAAACATGAATAATAAAAAAAACAATACATATATTTTAAGAGATTACGTTAACTTTTGATCAGAGTTTAAAATGGCAAAGTTTATAAAAGATAAAGTTCAGGTTTGTTCAGGAAAGAAAGTTTATGGTTCATTTTTAGAAATAAATGAAGTTCGAAGATTTTAAATTTAAGAGTTTATATTTCATATTTCAATTATTTATAAATTATACTTTCCTTTGTCCAAGCTTGTTCCTTCGTGATGAAGATCTATGAAGACTTATGAAGATTTCTGAAAACAGGATCTGTGGTTCGATTTTGGGATCCGTGGAGATGAGAACTGCCTTCGGCCGGCCGCACCGAAGGAATCCCATTGACACTGACTACCTTCTTAGTGACGGTGATAATAGCTTTTTAAAAATTTTCTGCTTTCAACAAAGACAATTGAATTTAAAGTTTTAATTTTCTGATTCTCTCCAACTCCCCAACTAACTAATTATCGTTTTGGTTTTTCCTTTTATACTCCCCAGGCACCTTATCTCTGGAATGCATGGATTCATCAAACATATTTCATCATTTATATTTTATTGGTTTATTCTGTGTCCAAGGTGAGCTTTTGGATTTTCCACTGAAGTCTGTGTCTCTATCTCTGGGGGGGAACTCTTATCTATTTCATAATCATTTCTTTAATTGTGATTTTGCCTTAAGGATCTGTTTGTAATTTTTTTATAATTAAAAAAAAATCTTCGCTATTATTAAAAAGGTTTTTTTATTATATATTTTATTTAAAGATTAGAATCTTTGCTTCGATTCTATAATTTATTTATTTTTTTAAAGCTTATTTTAATATTTTAAATCAATCTAACATATTAATAAATTAATAATTCGTTATTTGTGCATTTTGACAGTTTGTTTTTAATTCTGTATTAGATTAAAAAAATTACTATTAAAATTTGAATGTAATGCATATATATATCCAGTTACAATATGAAGTATTGTTAATTTTACTTTAATGTTGTTATCTTGTTGGCAATAAATGTCAAGTTTTAATTATAAATTTTTTTTATTTTATAATTATTTCTGCTTGTCTGATAAACTTTTACCATGACTGCCACATTCATGTTGGTTGTATGCAGCAGTTACCAAAAAAATAAATGCTTTTATTGTTTGGCAGTTCATAAGAAGTTCAAAGGCTGGAAGTCACAGACTGAGTCACAATCCATGGATCTTGATCATTAGTTTGCCTCTGATAAACTATGCCAGACATTAAGCACATTGAAAGAATCGTAATAGCAACACTAAGAGAATAACTAAAATGAAAGTACATTATTGTGAAATGCTCATAAGAAATGAGAATGAAATAGATTACAAAAGATTTGCAAGTGTACATGAAAATTGTTACTGTGAGAAAGAATCTGATGTTTATAAAACTTTAAAGCAAAAAAAAAAAAAAGACAAATGTTGAATTTATTTTGAAAACTAGTTTTACAAGTATATAATTCAAAGTTCTAATATGCTTTCAGCATAGCTAACATAGGATTCTTTTTAGAAAGGGCTAAAATTCTTCATTTGAAAGAAACTCTCTCAAAATAATCATCCATAATTCAAAACCAATAGAATCTCTTATTACTGAATGTCACTTATTTGAGGGATGCCACAAATCATATACTCGTAATTTTAACAGCTAATCATTATAAAAATGTAATTTAATTCTATTCTATACATTATTATATTGAAATATTCATATAATTATTGTTTTGGGTTTTTTTAGGAAATGGAAATTTATTTTTAGGTCATCAAACTGTAACATCCCCTAGCTCCCAGGGCACACCTGTCACTCCTCCCACAAGTGGTAAATATTTTTTGTAATGCTTAAATTTATGTTATTCATAAGAAGTTTATTTAAATGACACTGTCAAGTGCAGTACTTTCAGTGTTTTTCCTACTATGTTTTGACTGCTTTTGAAACCTTCAGAGTATCTTTCAGAAAATGATCTAAGAATATTCTGAAGAAAGCATTAAGAACCATTTAAACATTAAAGATAAAACAAAGAAGTTATTGGAGAGTTGGCGTGCTATTTAAATAATACTCATGTTCAATGCTATCTAAAATGTAAGAAAAATAAAAGTCAAACTTTTACATTAAATTTCTAACAAAATTCCGAATTTCTAAAAATATGGAAGAATAATACCTAAGTAATCACAAATTTTTTATTTACATATTTATGTTTCACCTTGAAAATCCATTCTTCTAAAAGTATTTCATTTAGCTGCTTCTATAAATGATCACTGTTTATCACGGATATGCATGGCTTTATTTTGATGACTGATTTTAAATCAATCCCTTCATTTTAGGCAGCACACTAAAAGAAAATCACTCCAATTCAAACCATTGCTTGTTTCCCAACTTACCATATTATGAGATAAAATCTCTTAAGCTTATTTTATAAACCAAATTATGATAAAAATATTATCATAATAAATGACAAAAGAATTTTTTTTTTACAAAGTTTTTATGAAGGTATTCAAAATATTGAGAACAAATTTATGAATCCAGTCAGTTTGCCTTTATTAGTCTTTTATATATATATATATGAGTAAGTCAATAATGATTTTTGATCATTCATAAATAGCATCTCTTTTTTTAGTTTTTAAATCTGTGTTCAGTTGGAGCTGCTGTTCTTCATAATGTTTTCAAGCATCTAATAAGTAGTATTCGAAATTTAAATAATATAGTCATTCCTAGATTTATCCTGAATGGTTTAATGCAGCAGTGCATCAGTGGATTTGATAACTTTCTAGAGTTGTCTTATTTTTATTGTTGTTCAAACTCTTGTAACCTTCTAACTGCATTCCATTACTTTATTTTACTAGATGTAACATCTGAATATCTTAACGATATGTACTCATAATTTTTTTTTCTTTAACTTGGCTAGAATCGCCACCAGTTACACTCTATATTTTTTGGCCAAAATTTTTTATTAGTGTAAACTCGTAAGTAAAATAGTGTCAATATTGTTATGAAAAAGTTACTTTATCATTGTATAAACATGTGCAATATAGAAACGCAAATACACCTTTACCCCGCTTAGCGATTGTCTACTTAGAGATATTTCGCAATAGCGATCATCATCAATTTGTACCCACTACTTCGCGCTATAACGATCGGGAAAAATTAAAAAAAAAAAATTGGCAGCCATCTTGATTTTTGCGTCACTGATGACATCAGAGATAGCTATATTATACCTAAAAGCAAAAAATATATTATTCATAAAACCCTTAAAATATCTATAATTACTTTATCTATAATACTGTATACATCATATATAATAAATAACACAGCAAATGTTCATCCACTTTTTCTTTTAAAATACGTATATGTTCTACAATAATATCAACAAATTAAAAATCCTTCTCCTTTTCAAAAACATTATTTTCTTATCTCAATACTGAACATATACGGTATATATATTTATATAATACAAAAACTCCAACGTTTCAATGTTGATTTGTAATTAAATAATGTAAGAGAAAGAGTAATAAAATATAGCAGTGGGAGAGAGATATCCTTGAAAATGACTGTATGAAGATGAACAGTTGAAACGGAGTTTTGTATTATATAAATACTGTATATACAGTATATTTATATGTTCAGTATTGAGATAAGAAAATAAGGTTTTTGAAAAGAAAAAGGAGGATTTTTAATTTGTTGATAATACTGTATACAAATACTCTAATATATAAATACAGGATCACAAACTTTCAGGAAAACACTAAATATGAATGTTAAACTGTTTCTTAAATACGATATATTATTTTTAGAACACCTGGATAATTATGTAAAAATAGTTATTGATTTTGTAACTTCGTTAATAAACATGTTGTTTAAAAAAGAAAAATTTTAAAACATTTAAAAAAAAAACAGATTGCATTTAATTAAAAATCTTTCTACTCGAACGGGGGGGGGGGGGGCATTATTACATTACTAAAAATATACAGTAAGAAAAATAAACCTACCTGTATGTTTTAGAAAATTAGAAGTTAGATTTTTTACTTTGAAAATAAGTTGATTTTTTTTTTCTATATGTTCAATTAAATAATTAATAATTAAACATTGTTTTTTAATTTGAATAATTTCACATAAGTAATAAAATAAATGTATAGTAGTAATATATACTGTAATACAATTTTTTAAAAAAAGCACTTCAGTATAGATTTTTTATCCATTACGATGGAAAACTTCCGCTGAAGAATATAAAAATTCAAATTTAGTTTCATTGCTGTTCTGTACTTTTTAAAGTGAAAATATGCATTTTTTTCCCCTAGTGATATAAAACTTTTCTTTTTAGATACCGTATTTAGTCATCATTGTCATGAAAAAAAATCAAGAAAATCTTTGAGCTTGGAAATCAATGTGGATATTTTATGTCACTGGAACCGACCAATTTTTTTTCCATAGACCTCCATTATAATTACATATTTTGTCTACGATATTCTTGCTTAACGATGAGTTTTGGAGGACCAATTGCCATTGCTAAGCGGGGTAAAGGTGTAGTTGGTTGTGATACAACGGCATTAAATTCTTAAAAGCTGTAGTTTTATGAAACTTGTGCACCTGTATAGCTTTTTAAATACTTCAACTATTTTATATCAGTTAATTAGCCATGCGCAATCAATTCCACTGCTCTCTTGCATGATTTGGAGTAGTAGTAGAGTAACAGACTCTAGAGCATAAGGCCCTCTCATAGATGGATTCCAGTTCCCAAGTTTCTTATGAATTCCTAAGCAATAAACTAATTATTATTAACCCAACCTCTGACATGAATAAAAAAAACCCATTTCTGCAGGCCTTTCGGCCATCACAATAGTCAACTAATGAAGGAGCAGGGGTAGAACAGTAAATAAATCCACAAAAGTGAAATCTGAAGAATACATTGCATTGATGAGAGGATTCCACAAAACTCTATATAAGAAAGAAGTCTTCTACATCTTAAATTATTTATGAAGTCATCACAGAGAGATGGTAATTACAGTAGTAATAGTGTCATTCAATTTATCATACAAAACTACAACATTAGGCCAATTACAGTATTAGACAATTAATATACAATAAACAGGTATATATATGATTGATAGTTTCATGGCAACATCAAAGGTTAAAAGTTATCTCTGTTTACTTGGATGTAATCTCATTTGTATTCTTTATTAATAACAATCCATGAAAATATTTTATTCAACATATACAACTCTGGAGAAATTTAAATTATTTACCGAATGTCAAGGAAGATGTTATGTTTTCACATTCTCTCACCTATCAAAATAAGCTTTTTAAAATCCATATAAGAACTTGGGACATCTGTTGACATGGATATAATCTCATTTCTATCCCTGATTATAATAATTTATGGACATATTTAATTAATTATATGTATATATCAAATTGAGAGTATTTTAATAAACCAGTGGTTAGAATATTTATATATTTCATAATAATCACTGGGGGTGTTTATATTTATCAAATTGCGTAATGTCTGTATGCCATGTTTTGTGGCAAATATTAGTAAATTTTTAAAAATCGAATTCAAACAATACTATTAATAAAATCTTGATTATAAATATAATCATCAAATGGTTTTATCACTTGAGAGTTCATAAGAATTAGAGCGTGACAAAGCTGGGTCATGATTCTAAGCTCCAGATTCTGTTACTGCGGTGAACCATGCAAGGCTAATTATAGTGATCAGACACCCCAGAGTGTTGGGGCTTTGGTCAATGTCATAGCTGCCAAAAGTTCTGCACATTACCATTAAAGCCAAATTGTAACATAACAAGTTATTAGTCTTTTTCATAACTTACTTGAGTATTATTTTATTATCTTGAATTAAAATATCATTTATTGTTTTTTCGTCATTTGTTTAATTTTGATAGTCTATTGTGTATTATTGCTGCCATATAGATATTCAAAATTAACATAATTCAAAATGAGATACTATTGCTTCCCTACAGTATATAGAATTAAATGGGTACAAATAATTTGTCAGTTAAATTATCAGGCTCACAATAGAATCAAGTCCTGAACTAAGCACAGTGTCAATATGTGTTGAATTATATGAAAATAAGATATAGGTATAAATAATTCACCTTTGTTTTTAAAACATTTATCAATGGAGTGCAAGCAAATTAATAGTATTAGTACATATCTGAAAGATTGGTTTCCTCTCACATAAGTAAATAAAAAAAATTACCAAATGATTTTTGACTGATCATGTCGCTTGAACTCCTGAAATAACCTATAGCTATCCGTGGATCTTTGCCTTTCTAGTTCACCACACTTTCATTGCACTGACACATATAGATACTAAATAATTGACTAAAGAAGGCTGTATTTTTAAAGCCATTTCACAGCTAAGTTTCTCATTAACCCATAGGGTGTAATATTTGAACATCTTCCGTTAATTAAAAGATGCAAAATTATTAATAATTCTTAAGTTTTAGATTTATTCAACAATTTGTATTACTAAATTGTAATTAATTTTTAAATATAAAGATTAAAAAAGTACTTTTTAATATTTCTCTGTGATCTTGTTGAAATGTCGGCCATATTTGCTGTTCTATACTTTGTTTAGAATATATGGTGATTCACATTTTTAAGATCTTTAGATATTTTTTGCTGCCTAATTTTTATTACACGTTAGATAATATACTCGATATAAAAAAGCGTACATTAGCCAGATATACGTAAAATATTTACATTGGCTCTTTATAGAGCTTTAAAACCTTTTTTTTTTTAGTTTGCAGCCATCTAAATTTGCAATCAAAACAAAAATATTTGCTATTAACATTTTCATTTAATGTCTTGGTTGGATGCACTATTATCAGCCATTAGATTTATTTTCTAATTAAAGAAATTGTTTTTATGCCTGAACATTAAAATCTTTCTAGTTTAATATTTTTTCCAATCTCACTACATGTATACCATCTAGTGTAAGTTTTAATAATCAATGGATACCAGATGCTTAATAAATTTTTATCCATTATTGTACTATCCAAATACCCCGACACTAGTTTCTAGCATATGGCTTTCATGAATGGGAATTTTGGGAGGGCTGTGTACATGTGTCAACATTGTAAGATAATTGCTGATTGTTTTGTTAATAACAGTAAAATGTGCAAACAAAGATCATGTGATGTTTTGTAGGTCATGTGATAATTGTTAAGCCCACTTCTTTATGCATTTCTTGTTTTGTAATTACTAGTTTTAGTAATTTTAATAAAAAAAAATTTCAAAAATTATTTCAGAAAAGGATTTGTTTGGTGCGACTCCATTTGTGTCAATGAGCAATGTCTCAAGAACAAGCTCTGCTGATCCCTTCGGTGATGGAGACTTCAATAAAATGACTACTTTTGGCACATCAGATTTTGCTCCAGGAATTTCAGATTTAGAAGAAGCATTGGGTTTAGTTGACAAGCGGATTTTAGAGATGAAGGTAAGACTTTTTACTTTTATTAAAAGTGAATTCAAAATAGTCCATATTGCACTTAATAAAAGAATTTATGTTGAACCTCCAAATAAAAAAGTTTAAATTACTTTGTTGGGGGAAGGGAGAATTTCAGCGCCACTTTTGATTGATTTATAATACAGGGAAGTCCTTTATTAAGGAACAATTGTAGAATTTCTTTTCTTAGATTTCTTAACCTGTTTTAGACATATACATAAGGGATGCTATTATTAATTTGATTACGTGGAACTAGCAAAGGATATCCAATAATGATCCACTGTAACATTTGACTTTCACAATGTTAAACAAGTTACTTCCTGTTTATCCATACCTATTTATAACAGTAGTTACATTTTTAATTCTTTTAACATATACAGCGTCTCATAGAGGTCAATAATATAGGGGGGGAAACTCTTGGTCTTGAAATTTTAAAATGTAATCGGTCTTATTTAACATGATAAAAAGTCACTGAAATTAGAATAAAGGGTTTTAATCCAAGCTATTCTAATGTATTTGGATAAAATCTTACATATAATCTATAAGTGTTACTAATTTCAACAGCATGTAAATAACTTTTACTACTGCTTAAATATATGATGTTTAGGATAATCATATCACAGATCAATCTCGTTCTTAATATGTTACCCAGAATTATTTGTAAGCAGACTCGTAACCAATCATGTAATAAACTTGCAAATACTATTTTACTTTTCATTTATCAATGCCCATTTATTCATTTCGATAAAATTATTTTTTTATCAGACTGAATGAAATGACTATTGATAAATGAAAAGTAAAACTGTATTTGCAAGTTTATTAAAATGATTCGTTATGAGTCTGCTTATAAATAATTCTAAGTAATGTATTAGAATGAGAATTTTTGCAATATGATTCTGTGAAATTTTAACATTTTGGCTTTTTAAAAAAATATATATGGCAATAGAATTAACTGTATAAAATTAATAAATTGACAAAGGTTATTGGAAATAATTTTTATTTACGCAGAGTGAAAATTTATTTTTAAATCTCTGTGCTTTTGATTTGAATTTTTTTAAAAATTTCCATAAAATATATTTTCAATTACTTCGTTATGTAATTAGAGGTACTTAATTAATAAAAATTAAAGTAATGGGGAATTCTTTTACTAGAACATGTTCAATCTTGAATGAAATTTTCTCTTTTTTTTACTATTAATTCGAGGTTAATGTTAACAGTGATATCAAATTGAAAACGTAGCTTTCCTCTGCTGTTTGTAAACAAAACAAAAATAAGCCAAGACATTATTTAATCTTAAATCTACATTAATACATACGTTTTTGATAAAAGTTGAGGTTTTGTCATAATTTTTTGATTAATTTCAATTAAAGAGTCAAATAGCTGGAATCAAGTATTTAACTGAAATAATATAAAATTTATTTTTTAAAGCCCGCTGACTGTTTTTGTGCAAAAAGTTGAACTAAGACCAATTAACCAGAAACTTGGCGAGTTATGATTTTATTGTCATCTATTAACTAAAATTCATTAAGATTGTGGGTACTTATTGTTCATGTAAAAACAGATCAAATTTTACTGCAATGTCATTAGACCTATTATCTTGTCTTACGGTAAACTTTATTGATGGGTTGTTACCATGGTGATATTTTGATTGACAAATGAACCCTTTTTATGAGACAATACAGCAATTGATGTGTTGTGAAAAGTAGTAAAATTTACCAAGAAAATAATTGTTACATGACAATTTTATTTAACGATTTAAATAAAAGAAATACTGAGCCAATAAAAGATTGAATGTAATTATGTTAAATAATCAACTTTTGTAATACACACTTGAAGTAATAACTTTCAAGAAGATGATCCAAATACTGAAGTTGAAATACCAGAAAGGAACGTTTGATAAAAAAACTACTCTCTCTTTTAAGAGTATCATTTGGTGAGCGACTACCGTGATGCTATACAGAACTTTATTTTGAATTAATATCTTAAATGTATTAAATTGAAAATAATTGTTTGCATATTTTATAAATGTACATTAAATGGTATTTTTTTTTCCTTTTATAGGAAGGTTTTAGTCGAGGAATTGCATTTGGAAATGAAGACTTTGGCTTAGAAGCTCTGGATCCTGCTGTATCAAAATAATCCTGTTTTTTCCTTCTAGAATGATTTTTTTGTTTGTTTGTTTTATACTGTTTCTGTCACTTAAGACAATTAATCCAAAATGAAATTGTCTTCCAAACTTTTATTAAATCACAGTTAATTACTTGAGATGGGGAATTCATTCCTCACTGATACGAGATGCTGCTCAAGTAACCAGATTTTTTTAAAGAAAATCATTTGTCTTCTCTGCCTTGTAAACAAAAAGTCCATCGAAGTAATTATGTACTTCTTCAGAATTATTTTATGGTTGACTTTATTTTTGTAACTAACTTTATATTATGTTCCATGAGATTTTTTTTTTTTTTTTGGTTTCTGCCAAATGGGTTGACCATTTCCTCATAACAGTTACCAAATTTATTTTAATTGTAGTCTTTCGATATGTTTAAAATAATTGCATTTAATTGCTATTTTTTTTAACAAATCTTCTTTTTTTAAATAATGATTTAAAAGTGGAAATATAAAAATTTATTCTCGCCAAAAAAAAACAGTTACATATCTATAAATATACAACTATTTTTCTCCAATTCCAAATAAGAAAAAAAATATATTATTTATTAATTTAATATATATATATATATGTTTTTAATTTTGTTATTACTGTGAAGAAAAAGTAAATATATTCATATTTTAACACTGTTAGTGTTCGTTGTTGATGATATACAGAATAAAAGAAACGTCATGTACTGATATTGCAAATATATCGAAGATTTAGTATATCCGTGTAAATTCAGGCCGTATGGGTTACAGATAATTTTTTATTGAATTAACTTTTGTAATTGACAAGCAATTTGTAATAAAGTGCTCTTATTGAATAACTTTCTAAGTAATGAATCTTTTATTAATGAAGATTGTGAACTATATTAACATTGTTAGTTGTCAAATTTTGACTGATCTAAGTAAACTGTTACTAAAACTTACTACCGATGAAGAATTTCATAAAAAACAATGAATCTAGTGATAAGTTATTAGTAAATTATATGAAATACCCCCTGTGAAAGAAAGTGAAGTACAAATATTAAATTTACATACTGGATGATTTAGTGAAAAGTAAACTATTAAAGTAAACCACACTGTATGGCGGTTTCGGAATAATGTTCTTATCATCATCAGAGCTGTCAGTCTTATTAAAGTTTGCTTTTCATTAAATTATTTAAAATGTAAATTTAAAATCCTATTTCTCATTGTTCTATATAAAGATCGCTGCCATACATTATATAATTTTATATTCCTTGATTACAAACAACTAAATTATGAGTAGTAACGTATGCGAGATTCCAAATGCAAAGTTGAAAGAAAAACTGAACGTAGTGTATTTTAGAAATGGGCATATTACCATAAATTTTATTTCGTTAATAGCAATTAATTGTCAAGTAGAATCAAGCAACTTTTTTTTGTCTCTTTCAGTGCTATTACAACTTAAATTGATTCTGCTATTAATGATTATAATCATTTCAAGTAAACATCACTTTAAATTTATCATTTTAAAGCAGATATGCTTTTTTTTTTTTTTTTTTTTAACAAAAAAAGATAATAATTTTCCTTAAGTTATAACCAATTTTTTAAAAAAACCGGCTAATAGCTTTATTACTTAGGAATTCATAAGAAGTTTTGAGCACCAGAATCAATCCTGGGATCCCAAGTCTGACACTCTACGGACTATGCCAAACTGCAAAGAATAAAAAAGTAATAGGCTTTTTTGTTCAGGAGTTTATGTCTGTCATACATTTTATTATAATCCTATTCCATTTTGTCATTAAAACTTCATTTTTGATATAATATACAGTATTCCTCAATCCCCCCTCCCATTAAAATGATGGAAGAAGGTACCGAGATGATAAGATTTAAAAAGTGTCCGGGAAGTTACGGAACAGCAACGTAATGCTATTACTTATTGGATAATTGTTGACTAGTAGTAATGAGAATTGTAATTGTGTGACCAAAGCAAGAATAAGGGCTATATTTGTTTCATCATTAAAATTGGATTTAAGAAACATTCTGAAAGACAAAAAACAAGGCATGGTGAAAGGATAAGATTAATATTGTGGATGTTCTCAAAAGAGCTTATAAAAGAAAGAACTATTAAAGAAATTGGGAAGAGGAATTGAGCAGTTACTTGAAGCATAAGGGAATTATAAATAGAACAACATAAGGCTGAGAAAATAATCTTGAGGCGAATAGTTATATTTATATATTAAAAACAGAAAGTCTTTGCAAGGTGATATGCAGATAATCGATATTTAATTTAATACTGTCTTTCCTCACTGAAGATGAAAAAGCTATTATAAGTGCTTCTTTGCAGATGCTTAATTGATATTCTACTTCACATTAACCAGCACCACAATGTTACCTTGCTGAATTCATAATATTCTCAATGGCTGATAGGGAATTTCCTAAAACAATTGCTTAATCGTATAACTTTGAATGAATACAATTCTCGTATTGTAACTGAAAGGTTATTACAGCATTTGTACAAATTAATAAGAGTTTAACCTTTTTCAGATCTAATCAGCCATTATTAAAATAAGACACAAAGAAATATTAAATTTAGTCGGAAGATGAACACACTATATATATATATATGAGATGGATGTATGAAATAAAATGTGCAGGGATGATTGGAAAAGAGAAGCTAAAGATTGGAGATGGATTGATCTTGGAGAGACCTTTATCCTGCAGTGGATTGATAATGGTTGTTGACGATGATGATATATATCGAAGTATTGCATGATCTTCACATTTAATACTGCTTACAATTCCGGGGTTTAGAGCAAACTTGTACCAGATTCATATTTTAAGTGGTTTGATTTTCTCACAAAGGCATCCCATATTCATTATTTGATCTTATGATATACTGCAGTTGGAAAGACAAATTCGATGTTACGAAAAGTATGTTTTTATATTTTCTTAGATACTTAAGAGAAAAGTTTATTAAATATATGAGTGACTAAGTTTAGTACAGTTTTATTAAAGGATAATTAAGGAAGATCCTGTCTCCAGCCTTGTATAATTGATTATCAGTTTAATTCTTAAATGCCATATTCCATCTGGCTGATAAATTAATTTCACTGTGAATTATCCATAATGTTGACAAAGGTGTGACACAAATATCAGAACTCCAAAAATAGGTGGATTCATTCTATTCTTGTTCTTTTGTTCAATATTCAGAGTGCTTTTAATTCATAGCCTGGTGGGAGGTTGATTTACGCCCTTAGTTTATGTATACATCGAGATATGTTATATACAAAATATCACTGGCATTAATAAAATGGTTTGCCACTTGACAGTCATAACATTGGATTACCAGAAGTATCCGAACTGAGTTGCAATCCATGGACCTTTAGTCTCAAATTCACTACTCTTCTCACCCCTACTGAGCTAGACATTGGGATCAACATGCCCTAAATTAGTCTATTATATGCACACACAAGGGAAGGGGGATGTCAGTAATAATTACATATAAACTGACTTCAGATTCTCTAATTTAATAACCAATAAAAATTCATAATACTTACAAATCTGACTTTATCTAGCCATATGAATATGACCTGCTCGGTTGAAAGCAGTGCTAAGCTGTAGTTGATTGTAATATTATTAATTGTTCCTTTATAGCAAACTAGTCCTATTTATTGAATTACATATAGATTAAATTTTAAAACTGTAATTCCATTTCACGTCAAAACAAAGTTGGTTTGCCATAATTTTACTCATCATTCTTCCAGAACTGCTTTACTTATTTGCACCACTTCATTTAAAGTTTGTACAATTTCAATATAGAAGCAAGACAGTCGTGAAGGCAGAGTTGTGAAAAGTGAATACAAATAAAATAACAGTAAAGGATATGCAAAATGTGAAAGAGTATATGACAACACTAAAGGGAATTTATTATTTGCTGCAATAGCAGAAGCATTAGATTCCAGAAAAAGAAGATAAAAGTAAATAAGGATTTAGATTGTATATGTAGTTTAATTAAGTGGAAATGGGAGAAAGAGAATATTATTTACTTTTGAGATTTAAGATGCTGAAAGTAGATAAAATGAATTGTATGGAGTTGAAGAAACAGAGAGTGAAAGAGCAACCGTTTTATGAAATTTTGTTTAGATTTTGTCTAAAAGGTTAGAGAATATGAAAACACAGCTTTTATTAATATGATAGGAGGAATGAATTAGTGGAAAAATAATTGGGTAATAAAAAGTAGATGAATTTACTGTGGTATGTAAAGATTTTAGAGAATGTTTTCCTTGATCAACATAATTTCTGATATAACCTATGCAAGGAAACTTCATTTAAAGAGATGCTACTTTACCTCATATCACGTACAACAAAACAACGTTTTTTAAATTTAATAAAAAATTGTATTAATTACATAAAAATAACTTTTCTTCCTATTAGCAGAGACTAATTGTTATGAAACAGAATATTATAAGTAATGCACTAACGTTTCTTCTTTTTCAGAGTTAGGAATCTTTCAACCACTATGCCCAGAGAAATCTATTAGCCACTTTACCTTCCCTTTCCCCACCTCAAGTTTTTCCCATATTCTCTTATCCTGCTCCATCCCATTTCCTCAACACTATGTTTGTCCACTCCATAGCCTTCATCTAAATCCCCCTTATCTTTTTCTAAACCCAGCATAAAAACCTAGAACTCTCTGTATAATCACTTTGTTATTAAAACAGGTAAAATTCCCCATACAGTAGTGCCACCCAGTGCAAGTCAGAGTAATCAATGGATGCCAGAAGGGTTGTGCCTAAAATCCCTATCTAGTGCCTACTCATCCAAATATCCCCAGATTAGTTTCTGACTTGTGGCCTTCGTCCATGAGGGGCCTTGGATCTGAGAGCACTGAACCTAGATCTTAGGATCTAATGCAACCCTTCAGCAGCCACCTTTTATCTCTACTTAACTACAAAACTATGAGAATAAAATTGAAAACACAATTATATTTTCAATCTAAGCTCATTAGCTTATATAGTCATATAGGTCTGAACTCAGCTCAATACCTATACATTTTGGTGTCTTTAGTTCTTCAATAACCACAGCCACCAATATCCTACTAGGCAGGATTGGTATTACATCACCAAACATTACATGATCACCATTTCTTATGCATGCTCATAACTTATTAAAACAGGTAAAACTCTCCATACAGTAGTGCCACTCAGTCTGGCTTGCACTGAGTGGCACTACTGTATGGAGAGTTTTGCCTATTTTAATAGCAGTTATGAGCGAGCATAAGAAATGGTGATCATGTGACGTTTGGTGGTATAATCACTTAGTTTATATTTATTCTCCCACAACTTCACTATTTGTACCTTTCTGCTTGTAAGCATTTACGTTCAATTAACAGATGCCTAATGTTTTCTATGCCTTCCTTGCATAACTTGCATACTAAATCCTGTTCGAGCCTTAAACAGTAAACTACTTTCCTTGCTATTATTATAAATTAACTCATATCCAATATTCTGCTTAGTTCTATATGTATTTAAACTCTTTACTCTATACTAGTTCTCCAATTTTCTATTTTTTTATTAATGCATCTATTCTACTATCTGATTTCTTGCGACTATAACACTCAACAATTCTCCTAACCCAATCATTCCACCTTTTGTATAAGTACACTGACCTAAAGTCTTTATCAAAATCTTCTATAAATATAATGCACTGTGGCTTCTCCTTTTTCAAAGTCAGGAATCTCAGCCATTTAATTGACAGAAGTGATCTCTAGTGCCTGAGTTGTAATTTGATATCTACCATAGATGTTAATGTTACCAAATTCTATTTATCAAGTTTTCACAAAGTATTTCATAAATTGAAATGCTTACGTCTAAATATGACTATGAGATAGCTATAATATTTAACAAATGCATAGTTCTGTTTCTAGAATAGCTAACATTAAGATATTGGTAGATTCAAATTTCAGGATCTTTTGTGAACTTAATATCATTGAAAAGTAGTCCCATGTAGTTATAAATCAAACATTAAAAAAAAGAAGACATTTTTGAATAAAAGCATCTTATTACAGAAAATAAAATCATAGCAACTACAAAATATCTACATTTACTAAACATTATCAAAAGGATTAACAGAAGATAAAAATATTACAAATATAAAATGGCAAATATTTTAATACCGATATTTATAATTTTTAAACAGATAAAAACCATTAACTGAAAATAAAATCCAACTTCAAATAGGAATGTATATAAAATTTATATATGCAGTTTTTATTAAAATCAAACATGGCCAACTAACACACCTGACTGAGGTATGCGCTTGAAGATTGGTTAGACAAGAACCAAACTTCGCCACCTAGTGGAGACAAGTGTCAAATTCATTTAACATGGAAACCAAACAGAGCTTTATAAATAACTTGTAAACCTCTGAAATTTATTATAAAATCAACCAATTAGAGAAATAATCACCGTTTTAAGACATAACTTATGTCTTTTAGACAATATGTCACATTATATAATTTGTCATTAATGTTTGTATTTACAGAGACGTTTTTTTTTTAGTCTTTCATTAAATTGCATCTTCCCCGCCACCCCCCTTTATAACTGTTTTCTTATTCTTCCTATTTCTGTGACATTTAAATAGCTTCCTGAATTCTTTTTATAAAATATCCATATTCTCTTTATCTACAGAAACCTTTTCATCCATAAAAAGTATTTAAAAAAAGAATTTAATAATGGTGAGCAACATCTTATGTTGCTCATCTACCATATACAAATAGTTTGAATACTTTAATCCTAAAATATATTTAGGTTTTTACTGGTATTTTTTAATTACTTGACTCCCTTCCTTAATCTGTCTTTTAGATCATATTTATTTCATTACATAGCCCCAAAGGAACTAAACAGTCACACGATTCACTTTTTTTTTTCATCTATATAGTATATCAATTTTATACAGATCTTTATTTATGGTGATTATGAAAACAGTAGATTGTCTTTCAAAAACAATAAATACAAAAATAATTTTGAATAAAGGAAGAATAAACTTTCCATAACAAACAATAAAAAAGAAAATGCCATCTAAAACCAAATGTAATTGCTTATTCGTCAACAATATAAAAAAAAAACCATTCTTTCAATGGTCCAAAATCATGTCTTTCTAAAGAAGCTTTGATAAAGCCATTATGCCATTCTTTTATATGTATATATTGAAAAATAGTGATTCATACTATAATTACAACTTTACAAAAAAATTTAAAAAAGCTATGTTTACAGTAATATTACAATACTAATAAATTTGACAGTAAATTAATATACACAGAAATGTTTCCTCTCAAAGCTTTCAAATGGATGTAAGTTACACAGAGGTGTAATCCTAATTGGCGAAAATGAGCTTCATGGTTTAAATCCCAGGAATTCCTTCATACAAAATTGAGGCATATCTTCTAAAAACTCTCCCATATCCATATCGAATGAATCACTGTAACAGAAAAAAAAAATTTTTTTTAAAAAAATATTAATGTTTGGACATTTTATTAAAAAATAAAGATGTTTGATTTTTAAAATAAAAATATACCTCTAATTTTATTTTTATATGGTAGATAATTTCTGAAAAATCCATGTAATAAAAAATATCCATATGAAAAATTTAAAAAAAAAAAATCTGCATACAATCGGATGGCATTCAAACAAACTACTTGAAAATCTGTTGTTCTTTAAACAATTTTGGGTACTGTTCTATTAGCGTTTATGTGCATTTTCCTAGAAACAACGCCATCAAGCAGTTTCAACACGTTAATAGAACAGCACCTAATTTTTATATGCTTACAAGATTTACTTCAAACTAATTTATTTGCGGTAACATTCATTTGAGACTAATAAATGCAAGGACAGAAAATTGCAATTTATCTATCAGCAGAAATTTAATTTGCACAAATTTATATTTTATTCCATTTTTTTAATTAAACAATGAAATATTTTTACATTTTTAACACTAAATTGAATATAAAGACTTCAACTTCTTTGATGCAATAAGTCGAAATGAAATATCGAGTTTTGCTCACGTAATCAAAAAATGCACAAGATTAAAAATTTGAACGTTTAGCATCTCTAAATATAAATTGTAAAAAAAAAAATTAGAAGTAATTTCTTAGAAAAATAAATAGGAATATTTTTTTTCTTTTTGAATTAAAACTAAACAGATTTTAAAATGGTAAATTTATTGCGGATGTCAGATCAAAACAAATCTAGTAAAAAGAGAATTGAATTTTTGTAAACCAGGTTAGATGTAAATAAATCCTATAAAAAAAAAATTTAATGTCATATAAAATGAAAATCATGATAAATGCATCTGTAAAAACAGAATTAGGTGACATCAATATTATTTTTATTGTCACTAAAGGATTCTAGTTTTTAATAAGAACTTTTATCAAATGAAGTCCACTCATATCAGCATTTGATTAAGGATCAATGCTAAGATTTTCTTTTCAATTCTTGTATTTGCAATCCATTTTTGGAAAAGATAACGTTCAAGGCAAGCTGTTTTTACTGTTACTAATTTTGTCAAGTTTCTAAACAATGTAACAAAACTATATCTTATGAGAAGTCTCAACAATTACCTTTCGATAGAGAAACTTGAAGAGGGGACAAATACTCATCAAATTTCTCTATTTTCTGAAACCATCAACAATCTACAGCGAAATGTCTCTTTGTTTTTTTAGGTTAAAATAATTATTTTAAAATTGATTCCAATTACGTTTATTTTTTTTTATAAATATTGAACATTTTCATATTACCCTGCGCAGTTTGGGGCAGTTGGTGATCGATTCTGGTGCACAAACTTCTTATGAACTCCTTAGCAATAAAGCCATTAAAATTTGGGATGACATTTAATGTATACATTGGATTACTTCTGTCTTAAATTGTTAATTGTCTTTAGAAAAAAATTCAAACTTTACTTAATTTTTTCAAGTTATATAATGAGCATGCCAATAGCTCTTAACAAGCTTTTCAGAATATTCCTATACTCAGGCTGGTTTCTAGCTTTTGGTTTTATCAGTGAGGCGCTAGGGTATTCAAGCATTAGATTTAAAACACAAGGTCAAACCCAGCACTTTATCTAATGGTAGAAAAAGTAGAAAATCTAAAATTTTCAGACATCCATATGTCTTCAAATCCAGCTATCTAACTTAAATAGCCATATGGGACTGAACTAAATTCAGATACACCATATATTAATAGCTTTAGCAATATAAAATCATCAAAGCCTTAAGAGCAAAAACAATAACTGCAAAGAAATCAAGTCATATATCACTACTTATTTTTCAAATACGTTGAAATGTTAATAGTAGTACACTGATTGGTATATAAACATTTTGAGTAATTCTTCAGGTATTGTCGGCCTGGCCAATAATAAATAATACTAACATGGGAATTGAACATGAAACCTTAAGATTTGTGAATATTGTAAAAAAAAAAATAATAATGCTTTTATGTAAATAGCCAATTAAAAAGTACAAAATAAAGTAATTCTCTCTCGGTTAATTTACTGTTCTTGGAAAATATCAGAGATCTTAAGAATCTAGACTTATTATAAAACAATTGGAAAGTACAGAAATATTGTCATTTCATAAAAGCATTTGAGGCTCAAATAAATCATAAAAATGAAAAAAACCTACTGCTTTTATGAAACTACAATATTCTTGCAATTTCCAATTGTTTTATAACAAGTCTAGATTCTTACGATCTCTGATACTTTCTAAGAATGTCAAATTAACTGAGAGATGATTACTTGGATATTTTGTACTTTTTAGTCAGCTATTTACATAAAAGCATTATTTAAAAAAAAAAATCTGACAAATTATAATTTAATATGTGAAAATATGCCCTCTAACAAATTGTAAATTTAAATATCATGTGTTCATCTACAATATAAAAATCTTTATGTACACCTGGGTCTCTGTGCAGATTTTTTAAATGCGATTTATGTTTTTTCTTAATATCTTTTTATGTGGTTTTCTTTTATGCAATAAAGAAGTTCATATTTCATTTAAAATCGGGATTTCCCCATTTTATATACATGCATTAAAGGTTTGGCAATAAATTTAGATACCGTAGAAGATTTAGAAAAAGATAATGAAACAGAAGTGGAACCTGTTCGTTTGACAGTAAAAATGATTTGAGAAAGTCTTCAACCTTCTAATCAATTGGAAAATCATTTTTTGTTAATGACATGAATTATGAATAGCTCTTAAATTCCAACAAGAGCTAAATAGTTGTATGTATATGTATGTTTATATTTTCTTTTATACACATACATAGAGAAACTTTTAAACAGAAAAAAGTTACAAGTAAAAATATTTAAGAACTTTTAATTTCTACTTAAAAAGAATGCATCTTTAAAAGTTCTTAAATATTTTTACTTGTAACTTTTTTCTGTCTAAAAGTTTCTCCATATATATTTGTATAAAAGAAAATTTAATCATTATAGTCATTATTAACACACTTGTGGAAGTGTTATATATATATAGTTGCAGTTGTGGAAGTGCATTCTCTAACAGCTAGACATAACAGACTGGATATCGTGAGCTTCATAAACAATTAGTAAAATCATCATCTCAAAGTTTAATTACCGATTACATTGTCAACAGAAAATCATTAACACAGCACAAGACTGAAGTTGGCACTAATTTTATTTCCTCTTGTGATGAATCTGATTTCTTACCAGTTCACAAACGAACCCGCATATTGTCAAATAGCGATAATGATTACAATATGTATGAAAAAATGTAAAATAAATTACACATAAAAACATATTGTTTTGAATAAAATTAAATATAAATAGTTAATAAAAAAAGTTTGTTTTGTATCAATTTTTTTCAAATGTTTGAAATTTTTTATTATACTTTTTTTTTTTATGCGAATTTTAAACTAATTTTACGTTGTTGCTTTGGTTTTATGTGATTTCTGAAAATTAAGGAACATATCCCACATTTTTAATGTAAGTCTATTTTTGTGCGATTTTTTTAATGCGGGTTTTCTATGGAACCTATCTACCACATAAAAAGAGACCCAGGTGTATTGGCTTTTTAATTAAGTAAATCAATATTAAAATTTTATTCTATAAATGCAATGTTTCCAACACATTTTTTTATTTTAATTAATTAAGTACGAGTTAAATCTATATTAACAAAATTTTATTCTACAAATGTAATATTTCCATTGGCTCAGTTGTTAAAGAGTTTTCTCGGGAAGTGTAAGGATGTGAGTTCAAGTTCTAATGAGGGCTAGATTGGTAATTCAAAAATGTGGACATACCGACAGAAACACAGACAGGGTAAGTTAATATAAAAGCATTTAATATGGTAATATTTTTGTAGGATAAACTTTAAAGAGGAAAGAAAAAATAAAAAGCCATATATTATGGGAAATTCGAAAAAAGTTAAAGCCGAGATATAATTAAAAATATATTTAATTCATGTAAATGATTTATGAGCACTTAGTATATAGTACAAGTTTTCAGATATCAAGATAAGAGTTTATTAAATTTTAATGAATGGATTTTTATTTCAAAGTAAGTACATATAGTGCTTATCCAGATGTTTACTATCGGGATAGTTTACAAAAAATTATGAGGTGTATCACTTCATTTCTTACATTTCCTCATCTTGGCACTCAGTGGCAGTGCATTCCATTAAGTGATGAATGGCTTTTTTATATATTACTGTACCATCTTTTTCATATCTATTTTTGTTGATTTGTTAACCAACTTTCTAATTCCCAAAGCAGCAGTGAGTATATATATATATATATCAGTATGCTTCTCACTATTTGAGTAGGCAATATTTATTCTACATCATTAACAATAGGGCCCATTCTTTCATGCAAATATGCTATATTTTCATTGTATTCAATAGATGGAAGCATTAATCAAACAAAAAAACCTCACATGTTTAGATAAAAAACTAATTCTGGGGAGATTTCTTTTTCTTATTTTTATTTCACAGCATTCTGTATTTGTTATTCATATTTTATATACAAGAATGTTTACATATATATATAGATTGTTTTCTAAATATTAAATACAATTTGAAAGGGTTGCAAGCTATACACTTTGTTTTCAACAAATAAATAAATTTATCACATCTTGTTTCTAAAGATATATGTTTTGTAAAAAAAATTACGTTACTTGCACACACACAAAAACTTTTTTTTGGGGGGAATGACATTCACTAACAAAATGAAAAGCTAGCAGCAGGTTAATAGGTATAATTGTTAAGCTAAATTGTATCATAGGTATGTACATATGATAAGAATACATATTTGACAAAGTTCACTGTTATTAGTAGATTCAAGTATTTAATGACTTGGAACTAAAAAAAACCATAAATACAAGAGTACAACAATATATCATTTGCAAATGACCATAATTTTTTTACAGTATATGATTTCCATTAAGAGAAAATGAAAAAGTTGTGTATCAGTTCATTGCAACATTTTCAACAAAACAAAATTTAAGAATATATCCAAAAATGATCGAGATATTTTTAGATATGATTGCTTTTGCTAGTAGTCTGGAGTAAAGTGGAAGCAAAAAGACTACTACTTTCAAAATAATTATTTAAATAGACAATGAAAGACGCCATATTTCATTTTCCCTTTAGCTATTTGCAATACTTCTGTAAACTTCTTGTTTTATGATGGCAGCACTTTGACTTAAATCCACTCCCTTGTGGCTATCATTAGTGTTTGTTAGTCAGTTTTGTATTCATTTGACACTAGAAACAAATTATAAAAAAACTCACAATATCAATAACCTATAAAGAAATCTAATACAACTGAGATTAAAATGTTGCTGATTGGCAGTTTCTTAAGAATATTTACAAGAGTTTTCAAACACCCTCAATTTTGTTTACATCTCAAAAACATTTTCCATAGTTTATATATTTATGATTATTTTTGCAAAATATTTGTATAATCTTTATATTTTGAAAAGAATTATGTGATTTGATTTGGATTTTATTGGAAAATATTTACTTTTAGAAATCAATAACACAGATACGGAATTTGTGATTGGACAAAAAAAACAATAACAAATGGTCATAATCACTATAGCTGTTGATATTTAAAACAATTTCATTGGTTTAATTTAAATGGGTTTCAGAAATGGAGTTCAAATTTTAAAAAAAATTTAAAAATTATTTTATCAGCAATCACGTACATTTTGATTACATATTTCAGTTAATTAATTTCTTCCTATATTTGCAAAGTTGAAATATTCAAAAATAATTCCCATTTGTAAGCTTATATTTCTATGAAAAAAATTGAAATTTGTGAAAATAATAAAAAAGAAGGTTTTGTTCATTAAAATAAAAAGTTGGAAATTTACACTAATGAAGATTATTAGGATTTATTAAAAAAAACAGTTGAAAGATTAATTTTTTGATTCCCCTACAGCCATCCTCAGAATATAGAAAATAAGTAAATTATAATATTCACATTACTTTACACTTTTTAACTTAAATATAAATACCGAGATATTTTGTTAAGTAATTACAATGGCTCAAATATGTATTTGTTAAGACATATATATATATATATAATGTCCATTATGGAATAAATAGTGAATTATAATACATTTATAACAAATCACAGAAATGCTTTCAATTAATTTCTTAACCATCTTCAATTGAAACCATTTAAATTCAAATATACCAAAAATAAACATCAAGTCATATTTCAAGATTCCCAAATTTTAATGTTAGAAAATTGTCGCTTAATTATAGACATCCTATTTCTGTTTATAAAAATTATTGTCTTAATCTTTCTTTTATTATGGTTTCTCTCTTCGTGAAAAATCTTAGCATTTTCAGCATCAAAAAGAGTAATCTCATGTTTTTTTTCATGATCTAAGAAGACTCTTATTTTTTTATATGTTTATATAACAATTGATGCTCTTTTAATCTTTTCTCACGACTATATATGTCAATTTACCTATGTATGAAGCCAGGCACTTAAGTAAAATTTGATATTTGTTTTTAAAGTATATAGTTTTTTTAATTATTTACCAATCTATTAACATTAGGTGGAACACAAAATGAAACATTATATAAATGTTTATATATTTTTTAAAAAATTAGCTTGAGGATTGACACATATGGAACAGAATTCCATTTTTTATCGTTAACTTTCAGCACCTCTAAAGCAGTATATTTCTTTTTAGAGATATAAGGAGCAATAAATTTTTTCAATATTTTGTGACTTATCATTTTCGTAATGTAATTTTCATTGTGTAATAAGAAAAGCCCTAAAACTTGCTATCGTGTGTATAATTGGTACGTTTGACTTACAATGTATGTAGCCTCTTTCTTGCAAAGTTTGATTACCAATTTATAACTTCATAAACCATCATCTCTTACAACATATATATATATGTCAAATCATTCTCTAATCATTAAGAAATTTCAACTACAGTTCAAAGAGGTATCTTTTTGGACTGGCTGCTTAAGAGTACGCTTTTATATATTTATTCATACAGGGTATTACCGAAATTTCTTAATGTTTGGAGAGTGATTTAATATTTAATTTTAGCTAGCAGTATACACTGGGATTATATATATATGCACACATTATTATTTATAACCTGATCAATACAAATATATATGTAATTGTTTAAAACTTTTAAAAAAAACCTTATTTTAATTAAATTTAATATTAATTTGAATTATATAAAATTACTTAGAAACTTAATCATGTATACATACATTTAATTAAAAGTAATATAATGAGTGTGCCGGTAGCTCTAAACAAGCTTTTCCAATAAATGCCGGAAAAGAAAGCATTTAAAACCTCTATCTAGAATTATCCCCAAACCGGTTTCAAGCTGGTGGTTTTCCTCAGGTAGTCACTAGAATATTCAGACACTACAATGTTTGAATATCCTAGCACCTTATTGAGGAGTGCCAACAGCTTGAAACCGGTTTGGGGATAGGGATAATTCTAGATAGAGATTTTAAATGCTTTCTCTTCGGAACAATGACCATAAAAGCTTGTTTAGAGCTATTAGCATGCTCATTATATTACTTTTGCAGTACAAGCTTAATAAGTTAAGTCACATGATATATGACATAATTTTTTTATTTATTATTATTTAAAAAAAATTATTTTAAAGTCTTGGACTTTTTATTATTTAGTTATGATTTATCAATACAATGTTTATGAACAATTTAATTAAATTTTCATAACTACACACACAAATCAATTTTGTAATTTCTAGTTATCAGTACATCTGTTTGAATCTTTTTCAATTGTTTAAAATTAGATGTGTGTATGTTCTGTTTTGTTAGATTTAATGGTTTTATTAATGGAACTTCTTTTATTACTGTTTTTTCTCTTTTTTTAAATATAATTCAACAATTTTATATTATTTAACTTAAAATTGCATCTCGTGTTTTTTTCCACATGTATGAAGTGATTTTTTTTTTTTTTGGTCATATTTTTGAACTTGTTTTTATTGAAGGTTTTGTCTCTTATTAATTTCTTCTACTGCACATTCATTGGATAAATACATAAAAGGCAAAATATAAATAGTTATTTAATTGTAATCAGAAGAGATTTACACCCTATACACATGTGCTGTAATGTTGTTTTAATACCTGAACAATGTTTTGTTGAATACAGAGATTCTCAAATCAACATCGTTGAGGTATTAAAACATTGCAGCGCATGTGTGTATGGCATAAAATCCTTCTGATTAAAATTACTACTGCACTAGTAAATAAAATAGAAAGTTAAATAGTTACTTAAAATACAAAAACTAGCAGATTTATGAGCATAAATATAATTTAATAGCAATAATAAAAGAAAATATACAAAAAAAATTTTTTTTTACTAAATACAATTATCTTTTGATAAAAAAATATACAGATACCCATTTACTAATGTAAAATTGATCAAAATAAATAAAAAAATATTTTAGATATGCCGAGGAAGAGGAATTGTTATTTGTAAATAACTGGTTCCAGAAAAGAAACATGGATCAAATCTGTATCAATTTATTTGGAATAATGTTTATTTAACATTGTAACAAATATTGTTCATGGAATATTCCTTCATCATGTCTGCAAAAAACATGGTTTTTCACATTCATGATTTAGTAATCGTAGATCATGATAAAAGGTCACTTTCTTGCAATAGAAAGTTTCTCAGATTGAAAACACACGAAGTCTTTTACAATGTACAAATTATAAAAAAAAAAACTATGAGCAATTTAAAAATATACCATTTTCAATATTATCATATGTATTAGATATTTATATCAGTTCAATACATTTCTAGTTTTAATATTATACATATAGTTCTGAGGAAGACTGCTGACCAATCGAAACTCCTAAGCAATTTGTTAGTGTGAAAAATAAGCCACTGCCTCATGTAAAGTACAAAAGGCAAGCAAATTTCTAAAGTTAAAAGAAAATGACATATTTATAATTTAAATGCGAAATAATAATAATAATCTAATGGAAGTTTGGGTCCCAAAGTATCCCAACTCGATTCGATCGGAGATCCTTATGTTCCAGAATCTGACATTACTAAATGAGAAGACAAATGAAATGTAGATATTGCCTGGCATTTGAACTTGAATCTAGTTACCCATTAAGACAGAAGTAGCCAATAATCAGATAAAAGCAAAAACATTTAAAATTGTAAAACTTTTATAGAGAATTATGGAAATAAAAATTTAAGTAAAGTTTATCCAGATAAGATAAAGTTATGTCTGAAGATAGTTTTTAAGTTTGAAAATAAAATTACTAAAAGCATAATAATGGAAAAAGTAGATTTCAAGACAACAATTCAGGACTTCTTAAAGTTAATACGAAAAGTTAGCTATTTTCGTATTTTTTAAAATTCACAGCTCAGTTGTTAGTATTATTTTCATACATAATTTTTTGCTGTTGCTTATTTAATCTAAATCTAATTTTGTTTTATTAAAAAGAGAATGGTTTCTTGCATGGGCATTAATAAAACATTCTAGCACTGAAAATGTCAAAACCGGCAGCAATGTACGGACTTCGAATTCTATAGAACCGTCCACTCTATCAGTCCACCAAATCACAGGGGGGGGATAATCAAACACTTTGTTGCTCTGGAATTCATAAGCAGTTTAAGTTTTGTAAATGACAAAAATGAGCACAATCCGTAGAATTTAAACTCCAATCTATCACTGAACCAAACCATACAGTGCGTAAAATATATGCATAGTAAAATATTAATACTTTACTTACATCGTATATGCATAATACTGTCATTATAAAAAATTGAATAAAGCATTTTTATTATACTACAGAACAAACTAAACATTAATATTATTTCTATGGGAATTTGGTTCACATTATTTTAAATATCCTGTATTTCTTCAAATTTAAAACTTTCGATCCATTGGATGTATATATATATTTTTGGTATCCATAATCATCTTTTATTGGTCCCAAACGTAGAGTCGTAGAAATACATGTTAAAGAAATACGCATACATTGTCGATTTCAAACTATGGCATTTATCAGTGACAAATTATAACTCCAATATAACATTTTTCACAGAGAGAATTTTTGAAAATTTGAATACTAAACATATCTAATCTTTTTTTAAAAGAAAACTAGAAAATATTTACCCACCCACCCCACCTTTTCTCATTTTGCTGCAAGTGTAAATGAAAAGAATGTCAATAATATTTCTGCCGTGTAATTTTCACTACACCACTCTCCCACAAGGTAGGGACAGGTTTCTATTCACTTTTAACACCTTGTAGAGGGATGTAATCATAAACATATAATCACAGACATGCGAAAAGATGTCGATTTATAACTTTCTACTCAAAAATTATTAACATTTTTAGACATTTTAAAATCAAATCTCAATTTTTTTAAATAATAAATTAATGATTAGATAAGATTCATTATTAAAAAAGAAAATCTAATAGTTAGAAATAATTAATAGTAGCTACAATTTTTTAAACATATACAGTAATGTATTAAAGTGTTATACATATACTATACTTTATGTAAATAACTGGTGAGTCTTATTCTACAAATACATATAATCAATAGATACCAAATTGACTTCCTCGAAATAAACTAAGCATTAATAACAAATACTAATGAATAGGGGTAGTGTGTGTTATCTGTCTTTTGAGAGTTTATTTATATTATACAACTCGTTGGAATTTTCACTTACTATTAAGTTACATACTATACTTTATAGATATATACACAAATATATTTTGCAATAGTAAATACAGAATGTTTTGAATTATAATGTCTGAGTTATACTTAAAGCTAATGGTTAAATTATATTTTAAATGCAATAATAAAAACAATAATCAAAACATTTATTGTTCAGGAGTTCATTACATAATTGCTAGTCATGATCCATGGATTTTGATCCATAATTCTACCACTACATTTGGACTGAACAAAGAGTTTTGTGCGTGCTGTATTTGTTACTAAATTGCTTTGTATCCGTAAGTTTTAAACTACTTATATTCTATCATTTTCTCTAGTCCTATAGGATTGAAAGTTCACTGTGTATTAACGAAGTGAATTATTTTATTTAACGAATGTTTTATTTTATAAGCTTTCCAAGTAAGTGTTAATGAAGATTTTGTAATATTTAGAATTTTCACTTTTACGAGTAAAAATAGTCTCCATTTTTTAATTGCTGTAAATCCAGCGAAAGAGTTGCACAATTGCATTAAAAAAGGAAAAAAAATTTTTTTCTCAATTTTTGTCTCGTAATCAATAAGTTCTGTTTTGGAATAAATCTCTCATCAATCAGAAATTTATTTTACTTGGATTTTTTTATTTATATTCCCAGAAAACTTTTCACTTGAATATTTACGATTGTAAAAATAGCTTTTGCTTTCAATTAATTGCAGATTATTTTATAGCATAAGTTTCAATGGCAATTTCGGATACAATATTCTATCATTTTCAAATAACATTTACATTTTTTTCACATTGATATCTGCTAATTTACAAATAATTTATAAGTAGAGTATTTTGCGTTTGGAAGATATTGATATTGTATTATAACTATTAAAAATGTACTATAACTATGACTTTTCTGCAGTGGATCGATAATGGTTGATGATGATAACTATGAAATATAAGCAGTTCATTTAAGCAAACATCCCAAGCCCAAGTCAAATACTCTTAACACTGTGGCAAACCACGCAGAGTAAAAAAGACTTTGTACGAAGTTAAGAGTGCCAGAGTTGATCATGGGCCTTCCGATTTCAATCAGATACTCTTCCATTGTGCCAAACTGCTCAAGGCTAAATCTGGTGAGCATTTTGGGAAAATATAAAGTACAAAAAATATCTGATGCATAAGTCATCTCATTTCTTGCGAAATTCTGTAATGTTTATTTTCACAATTTTTTTCTTCTGGTGGATGTTTAAGAAATAGTGAGATACTTTTCTTACACAAATAAAGGCTGGAATGTACCTGAAAACGGTCACCATATTTTTAAATCCTTCACAGATTTTACTTTCACGATTGCCTATCACATAAATGTCTGTTCAATGTGTGGCCAAGCATATAATTAAATAATCTCATATCTCTAAATGTTCTACCGCACAAATTGACTTCAATGTGAAAGGTCCAATATATATAATTACGTCACATTTCGGTGATGCGTCAATATAAAGGATTGACATTAACTTTTAAGCTTGGTATGGTTGCTGAATATAGGCAGGACTAAATTTAAATTAAAGAAGCAACATTTAAAGGATAAAATTTATTTTTGTAAAATGAATTAAACTGAAACGACATGGAAATATATCTGTCAAAACAGACTATAATTTTGATTGATTGCAGTGGTTGTTTCAACAACAGTTATGTGTAAACATTGCAACAAACAAAATTTTTTATGACAATATCCTTGCCTAAAGGAGACCTAAAGGAAGATATTTAAAATCCAAACCAACACTGAAAGTTATTGTTGAGAATGATAACATGGAGATTTTGATAATTGTTTCATTTCTCAAGAGAATCCATGTTTCAGATGAGTAGTTAATGTGGTTCAGGGTAGGGGTGCATATAGTCATCATCAATATTGATGGCTATATGCACCAAGGAATTCATGCAAAGTCTCAACAATTATTTTATGAACATAGTCTTTCATACTTGGTGCAGCTATCAATCAGTCTATACCTGGTTCTTCTTTTCTTTACTAGATATATTAATTCCTAGTCCTTTTACATTTTATCAGTTTGGTAATTCCACAGTTTTCATATATTCTTTACCACATGTATATTTTAAAACAGGCAAAACTCTCCATTTTATATTAATTTCTAGTCCTTTTACATTTTACCAGTTTGGTAATTCCACAGTTTTCGTATATTCTTTACCACATGTATATTTTAAAACAGGCAAAACTCTCCATTTAGTAGTGCTACTCAGTGCAAGCCAGAATAATCAATGGATACCAGAAGGCTTGTGCATAAAATCCCCATCTAGTGCCTACTGATCCAATATCCCCAGACTACTTTCTAGCTTGTGGCTTTCGTCAGTGAGGAGCCTTGGATCTGAGAGCACTGAACCTAGATCTTAGGATCTAATGCAACCCTCTAGCAGCCACTTTTTATCTTTAGTCAACTACAAAACTATGAGAATAAAATTTGGAAAACACAAAAATATTTTCAATCCAAGCTCATTAGCTTATATAGTCATATAGGTCTGAACTTATTTCAGTACCCATACATTTTGGTGTCTTTGGTTCTTTAATAACTATAGCCACGACTAGTCTGAGGATATTGGATAATTAGGCACTAGATAGGGATTTTATGCACAAGTCTTCTGGCATCCATTGATTACTCTGGCTTTCACTGAGTGGCACTACTGTATGGAGAGTTTTGCTTATTTTAATAACTATTATGAGCAAGCATACGAAATGATGATCTTGTGCTGCTTAGTGGTTTACTACCAGTCCTGCCTAATAAGATAGTGGCGGCTATGGTTATTAAAGAACCAAAGACACCAAAATATATGGGTACTGAACTGAGTTCAGACCTATATGACTATGTAAACTAATGAGCTTGGGTTGAAAATATTATAGTGTGTTCAATTTTATTCTCATAGTTTTGTAGTTGAGATAAAAGGTGGCTGCTGGATGGTTGCATTAGACCCTACGATCTAGCTGCAGTGCTCTCAGATCCAAGGCTCCTCACTCATGAAAGCCACAAGCTAAAAACTAGTCTGGGGATATTGGATGAGTAGGCAGTAGATAGGGATTTTATACACAAGCCTTCTGGCATCCATTGATTACTCTGGCTTGCACTAAGTGGCACTACTGTATGGAGAGTTTTGCTGGTTTTAATAAGTTATAAGCAAGCATAAGAAATGGTAACCATGTGATGTTTAAATGGTTTAATGTATATTTTCTAGATTATTTCATTTTGATTGATTACTTTTGCTCTCTAGCTCGTGATTTATTACATGTTGCTATATTGCTCTATGGGACATTGCCTATAATACTCTATCAGAAAGTATATAGTTCTTCAAGACAGAGCACAGTCAATGCATTTATTGACGACTGTCTCATTCATAATAATGCTTTAACATCCTCAATGACAGTCTATATTTCAAGTGACATGGCCTTGATGACATATTAATTATATTAATGATCATATAAATAATTTTATAGCTTATCAAAATATGTAGGTTAACTATATAAACATTTCAAAGAACAAACAAATACGAATACATTACTAAGACAATTTACAAGCAAGATCCCCAAAGAATTATTTAAATAAACTTTTAAGTAGCGCCATCTATAGTTAAAACAATGCCAATCTATTTGTCAGATAATAGATTTTATTTAGTTTTTTTTTTTTAAATGATTTTATGGGACTCTCGCTTGTAAATTGTCTTAGTAATGTATTTGCACTTGTTTGTACTGTGATTATATCGAAGACACTTCACTAGAGTGGAAAGTTTTCAAATTCAGTTGGTGTTATTTTTAATCTGCAGGAGATGAAAATGTCTCATTACCACAATTCAAATTGTGAGCTTCATTTTAAAACTCTCTGGTCCGATTTCTCATTAAAGATGCATAATGAATACAGATCACATCTGCTAAATACTATCATGAAAAATATAAAATACATCTAGTAAAATAAAATAAAAAGACATAAGCACAAAGTTTTAAGAATTCATATTTAATGGAAAGAATGTCTGAAGTTGGAAGAAATTGTGTAGAAAAGATATGTTTGTATATATTCTTTGAAGTATATTGGAGAGTGGCAGATTGTGTTTTGTAGTGTGTGTTTCTGAAGTGTTTGGTCTTTGAAGATTATGATACTATAAAGCCAAATGATCATATAATCATTGTAATTATATTTTTCCTATATAGATAAAAAAAATTTTCATAGATATAGAATTGGTTGCTTCTTTATGAAGTATTATAACTTTATCTTTCGTATTGCATTGCCAAATCCATATAATATTAATATCATCTTTATTATTCTACAATGCTTTTTTCTACAATCTGAATTTAGCAGTTAAGATTTGAAGATATAAGTAGAAGTTCTGAAGAAGATTGCTGGGGCAATCGAAACTGTCATATTAGGTTGTAAAAAAAGCAGTGCAAAAGTAGTAAAGAACATAGATGATATTAATATTATAGTTGTTGCATCTCCATGGTGATATTTCTGTAAATGCACAAGGTGCATGTTGGTCAGTTTTAATATATTTGCTGCATTATGACAGATATATAATCTCTGGCTGGATTAAAATTCTCTGTTTCACAAGGCATAACATTCCAGATTTTTACATTTTGAGGGATGGCAGGATTGGTGCTGTTGTCTTCAGATCACGATTGCTATATGATTCAAATTACTGGAGGGCACACAAGGGCATTGCCCACTATGTGGCTAGATAAATGAGGCTGCATGCATAGATTTTGTTCTACCATGATTAAAAGATTTCAAATAATGATGAAAATGTATATGCAGGAGTATAATACAATTTCAGGAAACAAAAGATTACTAAATATATATATATTACAAAAAGTAGTACTTTTATTAAACATTTATTGCCATTTGATAAATCTGAAAATTTGTTAAAAGACCAAATGCGAAATAGATGCTATATCTAACCTTTGCATCAAAGCTAAGTGCAATAGAAATGAAGACCAGTAGATGTTTTATCCCATCTATATTCCTTGAAAAATTTGAAATTCTAAAAAGACCAAAGTTAAGTAAACTATCTAAAATACTAAAGCAAAGACTTCTAAAAAGAATAAGCTGACAAACAATAACAAAAAGTAATCAAATTATGATGAAAAAATCCCATAATGAATAAAGGTGACTTAAAAAAATAGATTGTGATAGATGAAGTGGAATTTATTAAAGGGTGATTATTTTTATTGCAGTGGTAGGTATTTAGATTCTGGATCATAAGATCCTCGGATCACTTCCAGTTCTGTCCTGTGCTCGAAACTTCTTACGAATTTTCAAGCAAGGAAGCAATTTGATTATTTATTTACTTCCAATTTAAATAAGGAAGGAAATCAAGATAAAATGTCATTACAATAACGTTTAAATAATACAATATTAGCCATACTAATGCTTAAGCCGAGATTTAATCTGAAAAATATCTGTTTAATGATACTACAAAATATAGGCACTGTCATGAAAATGATAAAAATAAGTATCCGTTTTCACTATTTTGTAGCGTACACGGATACAAAAGGAATAGTTTTAATTCCTGTCTTTGGGATAGATTTAAAACAATTACGCAAAGCCAAAATAATTTAGTAATATTTATGCTTATAGAAGATATTACTTTTGTTAAAATTAAAAGAAAGAAATTGAAAGAAACTGTTAGAATATTGATTTCAAATATTAGTTTTTACAATGTCAAAGATATGGAAGAATAAATAAACACAAATTTATAAATGTATTTGTAATTGGAATAAAATTTATTAAGACTGAATATAAATTTGTGAATTCAAATCATAAAATATTTGGGTTTATATAAATCAAATGTACGGGTGAATTAAAATAAAGTAATTAATGTGTTTAACTTTTAAAAAAAAACATCACATGATCACCATTTCCTGTGTTTGCATCCATTGATCATTAAGGCTTGCAATGGGTGGCACTACTGTATGGAGTTTGCTAGATCAATTACGTGGAAAATGAACTTGGAAGTTTTGGCTGAAGCCAGAGTACATTTTCCATTTTAAATTATTCAGATTATTAAAGTGATTCATTATGTTAAAGTTTCATGTCAGAAAGTTGCAGATAGACTTCACAAAAAAAGAAATAATTCCCCAGTGTCTCCCAAGTTGAAGTCAAAGTTGCTAATAGGATAGATAATTGCAGATAGAATTATAAGTATTATTATAATTCGTCTATAACTCTAAAATTATGACATCCATTATGGATGTACCATGTAAAAGTGAAGCAATGACATCCAACTAAACTTTGCAATGCCAGAGGAAGAAAATGTCATTGCCTATCACAAGTTTTAAATATTGAAAAAGTCAAAAAACGCAAAGATAAATGTTAAAAAAAAATTAGATAGAAAACTGACATACAAAACTGGTAAAAGAACTGACATGATAAACTATATTTGTATATTTGAGAGCTTTGCTAAAATAATAGTAAGTGCAGGAACTATAAAACTGAGAATCCAAATTTTATAGAATTAAAAATAAATATATTTTAAGAGGCTTTAAGCAATCTAATTCTAAATAGGAAAACTGATATACAAAACTGGCAAAAAATCTAGCACAATAAAAATCAATTACAATTGGAAGCTTTGCTAAAATGTTAAGTGCACGAACTACAAGTATAAATTGTAGATGAAAATTCAAATTTTATACATTTTACTATATATGTATTTTAAGATCATAATCTTTATATATATTAGCTTTGAATAATTTTTTGTATAATACCTATAATTATTTTGTTTTAAAATTTAATATTTACCATATTTTTAAATGCTACCATGAAATATAAAGTTTCTAACTGCATAGCACATATATTTCACTACCGCTTTATTTTAGATAATAAAAAATATACACTTAGCTGTCATTCTTTGTTAAACAATTTGGCAGTGTATATGGGCATTTTTTCCTTCTGTAAGTTAATTTTATTATTAAAGAAATGCCTGTGTAAACTAGACTGTGATTTCAGATATAAAACTGGGGTGCAGTACACACATATCTCATCGTTCCAGATAGTAATGTAAAATTAGTGCATTTTGAGCTAATCACATTTTTTTCTAGTAATTTGTGGAGCACGGTAATCTATGGGTGTAAGTTGACAGCTATTAATAATATACTTACTTTAAATCATATTTGTTATATTGTTAATTTTTATCTGCTATTTTAAACTTTTACAAACTAATTTCTAAAAGATATTCCATAATGGGTCATACATGTTTAGATGAAATATAATAATCAAAAAATTATGTTTTAAAAACTTAAGAAACATTAAAGACTTGTTTTTCTTTTACAGCAAGTAAAACCATGTTTAAAAGAAATAGAAGCTCAACTTCATCACAAAACCCTACATATGAGTAAAGATCTGAACTTCGCATTACTACTATTCACCAGATAAATGACTACTAATCTCACCAAATGTTCCAGCCACATAAATTGTCACCTCAACATGTGGACAAAGACTTACTTGAGATAACCTCTTGTCCACAAATGTTCCATCACAGAATATATACAAAAAACATATTTCACCATAAGTTATTGTATTAATTACATGTGCATATTAAAGCATATAATAATTTATTTTTCAAATTATATTTACATAATAAGAAATTTTAAAGTAATAAATTTAGTCAATTTAATTCAAATAAATTATTGCATATATTAATATAATTATACTGTTTATGATAAATACACCTGGATCATAGGTTCCACAGAAAACCTGCATTAAAAAAAATTGCACAAAAATAGACTTAACTTACCTTAAAAAAAGGGGGGGGGGGAGTATTTTCTGTAATTTCCAGAAATCGCATAAAAGCAAAGCAACAAGGAAAAAGTACTTTAAAATTTGCATTAAAAAAATAGGGGAATAAAGTATGACTAATGTAAAATTTCAAATATTTGAAAAAAATTAATACAAGATAAACTTTTTTTATTAACTACAGTATTTAATTTTAATTTTTTCATACATATTTTAATGATTATCGCTATTTGGTAATATGGGGTTCGTTTGTAAACTGGTAAGAAATCAGATTTGTCATAAGAAATACAACTAGCGCCACTTTCAATCTTGTGCTGCGTGAATGGTTTTCTGTTGACAATGTAATCGGTGATTAAACTTTTGAGAGGATGATTTTATTGTTTATAAAGTTCGCGATATACAGACATATACCTAATTTAGCTCTCGTTAGAATTTAACAGGTTGTTCATTGCAGCAAACTCAGATTTCAGCATTTTCTAACATTTCACATCAACGTAAAATCTATGATTAAATGATTAATACTTATTAGAAAATAATGAATTTGTCTTCATTTGATAGATATTTGTGTTTACTACTGAAATAAATTTTAAATTTTCACATTTTGTTTCTATATTAAAAAAATGAGATCACAATCAATACAAAAAGATTATACATTATCGGTAGAAAGATTATTTTCAGTTTACAAAACTTCGTTATTTATTTTAAAAATCTAAAAGAATATTTATTTCTGTTATATCTAACAAAATATGTTTTAAAAGTTTAAAATTTTTGAATATTTATTGCAATATTTTTATACCCGTAAGTATAAATCTATTATAATTATTTACTCATAAGTATAAGTAGGTTATTTACATAGAAGCTAAGATCCTAAATATAGCTTCAGGCCATATTCATGTTAGATGCTAATATAACTTTATACTTTTGAAAAAAAAAAAAAGTATTTCAAGTCAAAATAAGTTATTAATAATTTAAATTTCTTGATATCTAATAAATATAATGAAATATGAACTTCTTTATCACATAAAAGAAAACCCACATAAAAAGATATTAAGAAGAAACATGAATCGCAGTAAAAAATGAGACCCAGGTGTATAATAAAGTAAAAAGTTATGTAATAAAAAAAATATGATTAAACATATTTAAAAAATTATATTTTAGTTAGAGATATATAGAAATTATTATGGGTATATATATATTAACGTAATAATATATCTTCAAATATATATGAAAGAAGATTTTCTTATATGTATGTAGTTCTAAAGAAGGCAATTGTACAGTTGAAACAGAAAATATAAAAATAAAAAATTGCATGAAAATAAGTGCATAGTTGTCTTGCTTTGTTAGCCGAGAGGTATCGCAGCCGCCATGCAAGCAAGTAGTTGGTTGCAGACGGTTGTGGGTTCGCGTCCCGGCCGATGCTATAACATATGAAAAAAAAAAATAAGTGCATAGTTTATCATATGAATAATGATTGTAATATAACTGATGCAACAAAGAAAAAAAAAAAGGAATATTTTAAAAAAAAACCTAAATTAAGCAATAAACACTTCTTTAGAGATGCAATTTATAATAAAAGATTTATCGATAAGCCAAATAAATTCACAAAAAATACAGTGGAATTGTGAATTACATTGTATATTGTTCCAAACCCCTCTCCCCTTGCATACAAATGCATATAATACCTTGTGTTTTGTTGATAAACAGTAATTAGAATAGAAAATGTATTGCTTATTAAACTGCAAACATTCAGTACTTTTCAACATGTACACATATATAACAAGATGTTAAACCACTATTAAAGAATCAAAGATACCAAAAAGTATGGATGCTGAACTAAGTTCAGATCTATATGACTGTACAAACTAATGAGCTTGAATTAAAAACATTATTGAGTTTTCATTTTGGATCCGAAGCATTATAGTTACTAATAAGGTAAAAGGTGGTTGCTGGAAGGTTTGCATTAGATCCTAAGATCTAGATGCAGTGCTCTCAGATCCAAGGCTCCTCACTGATAAAAGTGACAAGCTAGAAACTAGTTTGGGGATATTGGATGAGTAGGCACTACATAGGGATTTTATGCACAAACCTTCTTGTATCCAGTGATTACTCTGGCTTGGACTGAGTGGCATTACTATATGGAGAGTTTTGCCTCTGCTTTTTTTATAGGTATAGTATGCATAAATAAATTAAAATTATAGTGTAAACAAAGTTTTTAAAAAATGTTATTAATATAGTCGTTAATAAATTAAGGGAACACATACTTTACTGAGTGTATATACACTCATACATTCTATGAAAAAACAAAACTTCTGTGTATTTTGATTCTTTACAAAAAAATAAATAATGAAATGTCCGAGACTCATTAAATCTAAATATGCTCTGGATAATAGTCTTTTTTCAATTACTTTTCTCTTATGGACACGTAATAGACTAGTCTCTTTATCAAGAAATTATGATCTCAATAATTGTTTTAATGTTTTTAAAGTCAGTATTAATTTCAATTATGTTTTAAATTTTGTAAAACTTTTAGCACTACTCTTAGAAAATATTTTATTAAGTGAAATAGTACACATCAAATTTGGGAAAAATAATAAAGGAAAAATTAAATATTCATGCTTTCAATATATAATAAAGAAATTTTCTTAATATATATAATTGTGTACGGAGTTCTGAAATAGAAAAATGGCTACTACCGAATTGTAAAATTTATTTACAATTTTTTTTTTAAACTTGATTCTGTACGGTACTCAGAGAAGGAAAAATGGCTGCTCGAATATTATAAAACTTGCGAATTTTAAAAGTTTTTGTTTGTTATTTACATTTTTTCTTTGGATAGTGTATAATTGAAATTGTGAAATTAGATAAAGCATGGTTTAGGGATCCAAGGTATATTAAAAAATCTACAAAACTTAAAAATAAAGATAATAAAATAAATATAAAAAAAATATATAAGAAATTATATTAGCACAATGAATAGAGTGATGGATTCGAAAGCTAAGTCTTCCTGGATTGAAACTGAACGTGTCACTAATCAATGCTTAAATATCACATGACCTCCAAGCAATAAACCATTTGATTATTTTTTAAAAATAAAATAAACAAAAACATAAATAAAAGTAATAAGTGACAAATATATATATATATAATAAACCTATAGATAAAGTAAACAGGAATAAAAGACATGAAGCATATGAACTAACGTAATGAATGTATAATGGAAGAAATTCAATTAATTCTTTGCCTTTCCTATATTAAGAAAAAAACAAAGAATTCAATAAAACCAAGGGAAATACATAAAGTACAAACAATATATTTAAAAAAAAGCATGGGACATAAATTTAAAAGAAATTATATATATATATGGATCAGTGATAAAACGTGACTTTTTTAGGAACGGAAGCACACTTCTTTTTTTAATTATGTTTTTATTTCATTTTCCACAACAATTTTTACATAATAGTGCCTAATATATATATATATTACACACATCTAGAAAAATCTAAAACTCTTATCTGTAAATCAGAGAATATATTATCAATATATTTTTATCTTCTAAATCCTTTTAACATACTTAAAAGTTATTAACTGTAAATTAGATCTTAGCTTTGTTTGAATTTCTTATAATCAACGAGAATGAGTTAATCGAGTTCATTTCCAACCCCATGTATATAAAAACAATTCGACTGTTGGTAAAAAAATTGAAAGTCAACAGTAATTCCATTCAAAAAATAATGAATTTGAATTGCTGATTCTAATCAGATTGTGATTAGTTTAAATATAGATAATACATTATCAATATATTTTGATCTTCCAAATCATTTTAACATTCTTAAAAGTTTTAACTGTAAATTAAATCTTAGCATTGTTTGAACTTTTTATAATCAACGAGAATGTGAGATTGAGTTAGTCGAGTTCATTCCCATTCTCTACGTATATAAAAACAATTTGACTGTTGGTAAAAAAAATTGAAAATAAATTTTTTCAATTGAATTTTAATTAAAGTTTTTGAAAGTTTTAATGAATTTTTCTACGGAAGCACTCATTTCGTTCAATACATGGACACTTCATCCCTGATATGGATATGGGTACAGATAAATAAGTTTAAAAATTGTTTCGAAAACAGTTAAAAAAATATTTACAAGAATTAGCATCTCATGAATAACATACGATAAGAAAAAGATTATTTGGCAATTGCAAACTTATGCAGTTAACGCATTCTCTAAACTTTTGACTGATGTATGTATAAACCAACTTAGTTTCTTTAAAACATGACATTTTTACTAATAAATTTTAAAATAATGAATGCCCTATAATTAACATTTTTATAAGTTTGCTGCTAATGAATGAAACTAAAATATTGCTTGTTGTTTTTTCAGGTTTTAAACAATTTGCGAAAAAGGAAAAAAAATATCTTTCACAAACACTTTGAAACATAAACCTATAAAATTATTTCCTATATATATATTTTTTTTATATTTATAGAAATCTTATAATTTAATGAAAATTTGTTTTAAAAAAGTTCGTTAAGAAGTTATAATTTGATCACTCAGAGCAAAACGTGGAACCACTTATGGCAAAGTTCTGCCAAAAGTTAAAGTTCAGAGTTGAAAATGACATAGTGATTTTATTTAATTATTAAAATGACTATTAGAAATAGAGGGTGAATATTTGACTCTGTGATGGTACATTTATATTTTAAAGCTAAAGACATAATTCTAGCATGAGCCTATGGATGAGCTGACCCTAATGTAAAAAAGATTAAGAATAAAAAAAAATTTTAAATACAAATTTTAATGCAATTACATACATTGATGGCTAATCAAGATATAAATAATCGTCTTATATTAAGTATGTATGTGGTTTTTAATCTATTTTTTGTTGTATCAATACATGAAATATTTTTTCTCTCCCTCTTACAATTCAAACATTCTATAATATAAATTCCATTTCTTGAAAAATTCCCTAAATTAAATTTCTTTTTATATACAGGTTTAAGAATTAATCTACTTTGCCCCTTACATTTATTATTTATGTTCTTCATATTTTTTTTAATCTCAAAAAATGGACTTCTTGAAACATTATAACTACTATACATTATATTCTGTATATCTTTCTTCTTATTCCTCTTTCTTATTATTTGTGTAAAAAAAATTTATCACATAATTTATCAATAACTTTAACAGGATAATCATTTTTTATACCTTCCTCCTTTATATAATTCATTTCTTTTTTAAATAATTTTTCTTCAGAACATAAATTTATTGCTCTATTTATCCTATTATTTTATGTTCATACTCAATATCTGAACCCCAATTACATAACCCATAAAAAGTATCTTTTCTAAACACATTTGTTTCAATGTCAACCTTGCAATTCTTTATAACTTTTTTATTATAACATCCATATAATTTACTACATTATTTTTTTCTCTTTCCATCGTAAATTTAATATTATCATCAATTGAATTAATGTACTTAACAAAATTTTCTATAATTTCCATTGAATACTAAAAAATAATCATCCACATATCTAAACACAAAATACAAGTTCATATTTTGTATTACAAAAATAATTTTCTTCAAAATCATTCATAAATATAGAAACTAATAATCCACTCAAACTATTTCCCATACTCAAACCCTTACATTGCTTATAATATATATCATTAAACACAAATAACACCTTTACAACATATTTAATATATCGTTTAACTGATGGCATTCCATTTTTATACTTTTATTATATACATTAAAGAATTTGGACATAAAAATTTTGATATTAGAATGTTGGAAAAGGTTAAAAACTAGAGAAAGGATGGTAAAAGAATATTTTTACATAAAAAGATATAAACCTGTTTTAAATAGAATTAATGGTATTAGATAGGAATGAAATGTTTAAATTGTATTTTAAATAAATTGTTAAAGGATAGAGAAATAATTTACATTAGTTTTTAAATAGATTTAAAAGTATAGAAAGGAATTGTAGATAATTAATATGGAAGATAGATAAAATAATTAAAGGAGGAATAAATTTATAATTGGGGGTGGGTTAAATGGATTTAAATAGTATTTTGTTTACTGGTGTTTTAAATGGTTTCTAATATTTTTTTTGAAAATTTATACTTAGTATATAAAATGAAGTTTTATAATAAAGGGAGAAGAGGGAGGAAGATGAAAGTAAAATATAATAATGTATAGTTAATATGTTTTATTATTGTCAATTTGATGTGTTAATGTTTGATATATGAAAGAGATTTGTATTTAGAGTATTATGCAGAGATATGTATTTTTTTGTTATAGGTCCTTGAAAATGACTGTAATGGGAGAAAAAAACAGTTGAAATGTTGGCAATGTATAATATGTGATTTTATATACAGTATATATGTTCATATAGTTTATATATGAAAATAAAGTTTTTGAAAAGAAGTTAGAAGTTTGTGAAGTTATTTATAAGTGATTGTTTAATTTGTTATTGTAATATATATTTTCTATTTTATCTTTTATATTAAAAATTTTTATGTGCAAAAATATGTTTTTTAACTAATATCCTATTAAAATAATCTAATTCCATTTTATTTACAAATGTTTTTTTTATATAAATGCTTAAAATATTTAAAAAAAAAACTTTATTAAATTATTTAAATAATCTTTTAAACTGAAAAAGTATTTCTTTTTATCCTCTTTCAACAAAACGATAATGTGATGTGTTCTTACTTCCTCTTCGACAAACAGAATCAGGAATGATAACTATTATATTTTCATAATAATACCCCCCCCCCCTTAATGTTACTCAAAATACTTCTTCCAATATCTACTTGTTTTATATTTTCATTTTATTATAAGATCCTATACTTTCTATTTCTTACATTACTTCATTTATTCATTCTTTTTATAGTTTAAAAATTCGTTAATAACTATCACTCCCATTACTATAAGTTGCTTTCGTGGGTGTTATATCACAATGTGTTCTAAACTCTTACATTTTACTTCAAAATTTTTTCTTTTCTAGTGATTACGGGAATCGTGTGCAACTTTTTTACACTTGCCCCTTCCTCGGACAAAAATTTAATGCAACTCGTGTTTTTATCATGCCTAAATTATAAGTATGAGTTTGTAAGGATATTCATAATAAAATAATAATAGTTTCAATATTTATATTTTCTAATATTTTAGAATTAAGCACATACGATTTTAAATGAAATTTTTGAAACAAATCATATATTTTAAGCCAATAAACATCACATGACCACCACTTCTTATGCTTGTGTATAACTGCTTTAAAAACAGGCAAAACTCACCATATGTATTGCCACACACAGCAAGCTAGAGTAATCAATGGATGCCAGAAGGCTTGTGCAAACTAGTCTGAGGATATTGGATGAGTAGGCACTAGATGGGGATTTTATGCACAAGCCTTCTGACATCCATTGATTACTCTAGCTTGCTATGTGTGGCAATACGTATAGTGAGTTTTGTCTGTTTTTAAATCATATATTTACAAAAAAAAAATTGATGTGATTTTTAATAATTAAATTCTTTCAAAAAAAACTTATATCATTATCCAAAACCTAAAAAAATTTCTTGAAAATTTCACGACAGTCAACAATTTTTATATAAGTCCCTCAGGTTACGCATCATTGGATTAAGGTTTACTTATTCTCCCAACAAATTTATAGCTCTTCCTCAACATTTATTCCTGCCTTTTTAATCCAATTTTAATGACTGTAATGTGTGTATATTTATAAATGATGTATAAAATTTTAACTGATATATAGTATTTATTTATTTAAAAATTCTTAAAAAAAATTGAATGGTTTTATTGCTCTGGAATTTGTAAGATATTGGAGCACTGGCCGAATGCGATAGGCGGAACCTAAGCTTCAAAATCTATCACTCTACCCACTGCAATACACCACAGAATAAAATCACGAATACAATTAAAAATGATAAAATAAGCATAAAAATATGGCACTATTTAAAATTTTATTTATTTAAAAAAATAACAATAAATTACAATTTACAAATAAGTAACAATGATCCCGTTATATTTCTTTTAATAAATTAATATAGTTTTTTCTCTTTTTTTAACTCATTTTGTTATTAAAAGTCTCATTAATCCAGTAATAAATTCTAATGATAATCCTTTTACACTTTCATGGTAGTTTACTGTTATTGTTGTAGGTCATTCTAACAATTCAATTTTCTTTAAATTTAATTTAATTTTGATTTTCGCTGATTAGAAAGTTAAGGTCTCACCTGTCTTCTAAGATGGGAATATAACTATTTTTGACACTAAGTATATCAAAGTCATCTCTCAATGAGTTTATAGCCATTTACAACTGAAAAGAACTGACAAAATAAACTTAAATAAGAATAAAAGCAAAACAAATAAAATAATAAATAAATATAATTTAAATAATAAAGCCTCGTCAAATTCAGAACAAGACCGGCAAATATTTATGTGGAAGTGAGGGAAAAAATAAGTAGATGTATTAACTCTCACATTCTCAATGTTAGATACAGAAAGTTATTTCATAGGTTTAACTTACAGAATTACGTAAATGAAACTTTAATTATCCTTACTTCAGTGCATCTGACATGTTAGAATATGGGTCCTGAATACCGCTGTTCTCCGGGGAAGGAGCTTGTTGAGGTGTTGGAGGTAAACTGTCATTGCTGCTTCCAGGAAATCTAAAAAAAAGTTTGAAATGTAGCTTTTGATACTTATGTATTGTAGAACTAGTAAAATATCCATTTGAAAAACCAAGTTTAAGAACTAAAGGTAATTAAATTTTACAACTAAAAAGAAAACTGACAGACTTCTGGGAACAGGAAAAGGTATGCAGATAGATAAGGATCAACCTCACTTTCTCGTTTACATCTGATTTTGCTATAAAACATTTTATCTGAAACTTTCAGTTCAAAATACTGTCCGTTATACTCCTGACTATCTTGTAAAGTATTCCATCTAGACCAGGATTGGAAAATCTAATGCATATGTATAAAGATCGCACCAAATAATTTTTAGTGGTATGCAAAGTATTTATCTTTACTTTAAAACTATGTGTATATAAATGCTTCAACTTGGTCCCTATCAAAACTATATTAAGAATATATTAATAAATTCCTCAAATTTGTGAAAAAATATTAGCAATTACCAAATCTACAATATGAATTTAGATAATAATAAAATCAAGTCACACATCACATGATTTAACTTGCTAATAGCTCTAAACAAGCTTTTCAAATAAATGCCACAAGAGAAAGTATTTAAAATCTCTATCTAGGATTATCCCTATCTCCAAACCGGTTTCGAGCTAATGGCTCTCATCAGTGAGTTGCTAGAATATTAGACACTACATCTAAAATACCAACTCAAGCCCAGCATTTATCTAATACTTAACTTTCAAGTAAAAAATCTGAAATGTAATAGTTAAGTATTAGTGAAATAGTTAAGGCTTTACTTCATTAGCATTTGAAATAAATTAATATATATATGTGCTCAACGCACAAATAATGAAGCTATATAAAATTATTAGCAAGTGTTGTTCTTGACCATTATGAAAAGCAAATACTACCTGCATTCTTCAGGTCAACAACACACATGATATATACACGTTACATTGATGATACATTTATTGCAGCCCCAGAAGACATCATTACTAATCTCCACAACAGTCTCCAGAACAAAACCAAGCTTATTTTCACTACAACTTGGGAAAAACCAAGATAATCAGGTTAAATACCTCGACATATGAGTCAGTAAAAATATGGATAAGCTGGACTACCGAATGGTAGTTAAACCTTTGGCAGTATGGGGTCTGACACATCCTAATTCTTAGGTGCCTCGCTCCTACAAACTCGCACCCCACTCTTCATGTTTAGAAATCATAATTTGTGCAAATATGATGCAGATAAAAGAAATAATCTTATAAATTATAAGAAGATTTAAGAAAAATAGGACACACTCAATCATCCATTAACAGAAAAGTTAATCAATTCTTTTATAAAATAAACCATAATTAAAGAAAGAAAGCAAACCGAAAATCCTAATTTCATATATCCACTCAACAGCCAAAAGCCTTATTAATAAACTATCAAATGACTTTGAAGTCACTTTCCGTTCACTTCCTAACACCAATAGACTTGTCAATAACACCAAAGATAGGATCAAACCTGAACTCACCCCACAAGTTGTGTACAAAATCACCTGCCCCCACAGAAATTGCATGGCAACATATTATGGAGAAACTAAAACTAACATTGCCACCAGAGTAGCTCAACACAGATACCTCTATAACAGAACTAAAACAAAGCTTGAAGGCAATTCAGTTTTCGTTGAGCATGAGAAAGCCACTGACCATGCTTTTCTACCTACAACAGCCAGTGTCATTTTGCTCAGAAATTAACAATATTAAACGCAAAGTCAGGGAAGTTTACTATATTGTAAGTGACCCAGTAGCAACCAATAGAAGAGAGGCCTGCTTTTCTCTGTCTTGAAAATGGTCTATGTAGCATCTTCATATGAATTTGCATAAATTTGCATTAACATTACAGTTCTTAACCAAATACAAGTCGCCATAAATATGGGACTATAAACTGTCCTGAAAGCACTTGGCAGTAACTTTTAATAATTTTATATAGCTTCATTATCTGTGTGCAGAGCACATATATATATTAAGTATTAGATAAGTACCGGGCTTGAGTTGGTATTTTAGATCTAGGTCTGAATATCCTAGCACCCCACTGACAAGAACCATTAGCTAGAAACTGAATGGGGATAGGGATAATTCTAGATAGAGATTTTAAGTGCTTTCTCTTGCGGCATTTATCGGAAAAGCTTGTTTCGAGCTACTAGCACGCTCATTCTATTTGAATTTAGATAGATATATCAGTTGAAATTCATGCATACATAAATAAAAGAAATGCATGCATATAGTGTGACCCATTTCTAAAAATGATTGGCATTATCTCCTAGCTGCAGCACCTTCTCTAAATCCATCTATGTGTCACATAGCAATTTAGCTTAGCTATTCACCATAGAAATACAATGCTTTATATTCTACGAATCACTGTCCATGTTCTCCCTGCCATCACAAAATCTTGAAAATCTCTTGTTACCAATCTTGTGACTCATCATTTCATTGTCGTACACAATCTGAGTCATTTCAAATATTTCGGCAACAGCTTAATGTCAGTGTGTTCCATAAGGTATGAATGCAATGTCAAATTTCATATCGCGACTCATGATCCAGAAATGCTAAAATCTTAAAACTGCTGTGGTATGTAGCTAACTTATATGTTTTTACATAATACATGCATTGATTCAAAGATGGCGCTGCAATCGTTTTTTCCATTGGTGCACAGATTGTATGGTATAATGTATTAGCATAATCATTTAATTACAAATTATTGGATATACTAAATATCATTATATTAAATTTAAAGAATACAATTTTATATATTTTCATACCCCTTCAATTAAAATTATTATTTTATAAAAATAATATGCACTGAATATGGCATTGTATTTTATTTACCACGTTGCAATATAGAGTGCTTAAAATCAACAAGGGCGTGACAATAATACTGGCATCAACAAGGGATTTGGACATTCCATCATCAAATTTTCAATGCTATGGATGGCTAAGATTTGAAGGGTGGGGTAGATTAAAGCATATCCATTAAAATATGAAGATTTGTTATCTTAATATAAACTGAACCCTGATTATATATGTGGGAGATGATGATCTGGACAACTAATGAGTGTTGGTATCAAATACGTTTATTAAAAATCATTTATCTTTTTTACATGCATGTGGTCATGGGTATTGGTTGTATAAGATAGAGTGGAATAGCTGAACGGAGCTTAAAGTCCGAGTTCAAATCTTTTATAATTTAGTACATTGTATTTAAAAAATGAGGGAAATAAATGAAAAAAATACACCAATACTGCAATAATAATAATAATAATAATAGTTTACTTGTGCAGAAATAAAAACTTAAATGGTACATCTTTCTAAAAATAGCTAGTTCCTGTTAAAAAAAAAGGTTGCTTGAAACGGAGTATTGAAGGCAGAAAACGTGATGGACTAAAAAGATATATTATGATGAATTATAATTAAGCTTAAAGTGTCTTATGTTGTGGGTTAGTGATGTATAAGAGACATTACAAAACAAATCATAAATTATTTCTTCAAAAATAAAGCAAAGAAAAAAATTATTCCATGCATATTTAAAAAGCAGACCTGTTACATTGTTTGATTAAGTCTAGATGTAGAAGTGGTTACTGGTTTTAGTACTCCCAAGCACTAATACCACAAATGGAATATTTAGCAATGGGGGAACCATCAAAAACACATGCTTAGAATATGTACTATATTATTAGAAGATCTTGTACATGATAAAATAGAACAAAAATAATATAGCAGCAAAAAGTTGAAATAAAATTGCATAATTTAATCTCTCTTTATCAGAGAGAATATAGACTGTCTGGATTCAGCACATTTGAGAGTTTTTATTCCATATTTTGTTCAGTAGTAAGGAAGAATTGCTTAATTTGAAAGTATTAAAGGACCTACAAATGCTAGGTATTTGAAAAGTAGTTGCAAAGAAATAAATGTCAAAAATAGTATGTTATGATGCTCCTACTCCACTATGACTGGAAAAAAAAATGGAGATTTACTCATTTAGTTCAAAACATGTTCAAATTCATGGCTGTGTTTTCATGTAGTGTACAACTAAAAAAATTGTCTACCAGTTTGCCCTCAAAATTCTTGATGAGAGAATTAGAATTATAACTGAAATATTTAACTTTTCTGAATAGATTTTAAAACTAATTTGTCTTTTTTTTGTAATAATATCAATGATTTCATTGCATAATGGAGTCCCCATATTCTGAAATGTTCTTGAGGTTACTCATGACAATATGTACTTGAAAATTTTGATGAAATTTGAGTGTTTATAGATTATAAGAATAAGAAGTCAATCGTATACAGAGTTAAGTGACAGTTAATGGATTTTTAGATTAATATTATCCCCAGAACAAGTTAAATCTCAAATTGCAAGGATTTAGCCACTATAGTTATATTTCATATGATTACATCTTTTGACACTAAGTAACAAATATTAATTGTGATATCAATTTCAAGTACATTTCAAACTTAAACAATTTCATTATGGATCTTTAAAAAACTTGATATAGTTAAGCTTATATAGTATAACAAATTTAATAAATAATAAGTTTTCTATTTGAGTTGGATAGCTGGGTTTGAAGACATGTAGATGTCTGAAAATTTCAGATTTTCCACTCAATAGATAACTTTTAGATAAGTGCTTTTTTGGGTTGGTAGATCTAGTGTCTGAACCTACCCTGACACCTCTGAGGAGTGCCAAAGCACGAAACCATGGTCAGGGGTTTGGGGAGGGGTTCCTGACAGAAATATTTTAAGTGCTGGCTCTGGCTAAGCATTTATTATAAAGCTTGTAGAGGAATTGGCAATTCTCACTATTTATAACTTACAAGCTTAAGAGATAGGTCATGTGATCTATGAATTGGATCTTTGACTCTTATTTTGACTATTTAGTTTAATAATTTATAAAACTCACAAAATTCGGTGAATATAAACATTTCTATGATGTTTGAGATACTTTTATTTCCAGAGATTCTAAATAAATCTCTAAATCATACATTTCCACTTTTTCACAATGCTTTTTGCTAAAATGTCTGACAGTTTTGACTCTTTAGAAGTCTTCTTCAGAACTGGAAAATAAAATAGCATTACATAATTTCTTGTATTATTTACTAAGATAATAAACCTTTAAGCATGTGTGCTTGAAAATAAGAAGGTAGGGACCTCTACAGGTCTCAACCACAAGCTTACTCTTTGAAGGAAAGAGGGGAACCCTTCTTTACTTCAACCTACTTTCTATATAAATAGGTGAAGCTGAAACGGTTAGAACTGAGAGCAAGAAGCTATTCAATACTTCACTGATTAAATCCACAATTCCTATTACCCATTAGTACTCGCGAAATCTTTCGATTTACAACGAGTCAATGGAAAGATCTTATAGTTAGAAATCTATTACAATAATTTAAAGTTGTAATTATAAATTTATTTAACACACATTGATTACGTAAGTAATATTTACTAAGGCAATAAACCTTTAAGCATGTGCGCTTGAAAATACAAAGATATTATGTTGTGTTGTTAAAAACAATTTTGCTTTATACAAATATATATGCATGTCAGGAGTAACAAGAAGAGATCGAAAATGAAATACATGGGTAAAAGGATAACAGGTGTTACTGACATCATTGAAAGAATTAAAAGACTGAAGTGGAATTGGGCCGACATATTTCTGAAAAAGATGACAATAGATGGACAATTGAAATATTAAACTGAATTCCAAGTGATTGTAAAAGACCCAGAGAGAGACCACATGTGAAATGGATGGATGAAATAAGAAAGTGTATAGGAGTGATATGGAGAAGAGGAGCTAGAGATCGAAGAAGATGGATTGAACTTGGAGATTCTGCAGTGGATTGATAATAGTTGATGATGATGATGATATAATGTTAATTAATAAAATTGGAGTTATGTATTACAAACCAGAATTTATATAAAAATATGAACTGTGCGTAAAAACAAAAACATTTAATAATAACTATCAACCCTTAAGCTATCAACAATCTCAACCTGTAGTTAAGACAACCTTGTAGCCAAGGTTGCCTTGACTACAGGTTGAGATTGTTGATTGCCATGACTACAGGTTGAGATTGTTGACAACTTAAGGGTCAATTGTTATCATCTACATTTATAATCCTATTAAAGCCTTAAGTAATTGGCTTTACTGTCTTAGTAAGAACATCTAAATAATTTTAGTTATGAGTTTATGTAAATAAACAAGAAATCTCTGAAGAAGGCTATTAGATAGTTAAAATTTTAAATATTTTAATAAAAAGTGTAAGGAGGAAATGTAATATTTACCAATAGATGTCCAAAATATTTTTAGGGTACAAACTATACTAGATTCCAGGATGAAAGCTTTTTCTTCTTTTGAATTTTAAAAATCTATTGCTAATTATCACATCTAAGAAGATGGAAACAACAAGACTTCTTTACAAATGAGTCTTTAATGAAAATCAAACCAATCTTAGAATTCAAATCAACCATTTGCTCTTCTGTCAAAAAATATTACAACTTTTTATATAATTCCGAAAATATATTAATAAAGGAATAAGATTATTAGAGAAGAAATATCTCTTTCTCGTTAAATTATAGTATAAATATTCCATTGTGACATCTAAAAGCTTTTTTCCAAATCCAAAAAAAAAAAAAACAATTCAAAAATAAACAACACTTAATCTGATTTATCCGTTTTAATAAGAATTAAATAATTCTATTCACACATAACTGACATCTAATAATTTGCATCAAGAACACGTTCTTTTTCGATTATTTTTCTAATTTTATAAATTCTATACAATACGATTTACAAATAAATTATACAAAAAATCGAGTGATAACATATATCTAGTAATAGCAAAGCTCTAAACTCCCCAGACAGAAACAGATCTCCACTGTAGTGACATCCAATGTAAGCTTGAGTATTCGTTGATTACCACATGCACATAAAATTCCTATACATCTAGTTATCAACGAATACTTAAGCTTACACTAGATGTCACTAGACTGGAAAATTATGTAAGGAAGGAATAGAAAATATTAGGCATCTGTTAATTGAATGTAAATGCTTGAAAACAGAAAGGGTACATATAATGAAGTTATGGAAGAATAAATATGAAAAAAGTGATTACACAGAAAGTGGATTACTGGTTTTTATGCTGGGTTTGGGAAAAGATAAAGGGGATTTAGATATAAAGGCCATAGAGTTGACAAAGATTATGTTGTGGAAATGGGATGGAGTGCAATATGGGAAAACTTAGACTGGGGAATGGAAAATAAAGTGGCTAATAGGTTTCCCTGGGCATAATTGCTGAGAGATTCTTGACTTCGTTTAAGAGAAGCTACAGTACACCACATCTCATGGATTACTATATATATATATGTACATATTGTAGCCCTTGGGTTTGCCCAAGACTCCATTTTTTTGAATTAACTATGTAAAATAATGTTAATAAAAAATTTTTTTATAATTTGTATTTTTTTTTTTCTTCAATAGACAAACTTTTTAGCCAAGGCTAGGTTTAAACCCATATTCATAGAGATTGCTTACGTTTTACTTGGTAGGCAATCTAAACCTTTGTCATTAAAAGATTTCTGGGCAAAAGATTGTTTTATTTAATGTTCATTTATGGGGACAATTTAATATTACTAATAGTTTATTAAATAGGCAATATTTATACATCGTTTGATAGTTAAATTGAAAGGAAGAGAGGGGGATGTGCGGTTTATAAAATTACTTTAAAGAGTAAAAATGGATAGTCATGGTTTTACACTAACAAGTTAGAACTAAACAGTTCGTGAAATTAAAATTATAAATTGTAAAAAAAAAAATAATAATAATTTAAGGATTAAAATATTAAACAATCGGTTTGGTTAAAGAATTGTATATGTGAAACACGTGTGTGTGTATTTAATCTAGTTGTGGATTTTAATTATAAAGTTCACAATTAAATAATAATTCCTTGTCATCTTGTGGGGAACTCCTTAAAGAAGAAATAGTCATTTTTTAATAGTTTATTCATAGCAGCCAAAACTTCAGTCAAGATTCTGGGTTTGAAGTTGGGTTGCTGCAATTTTTTTTTATTATTATTATAGAAAAAGTAAAGGGGGGGAGCTTTCTGTTATTGATTCTGAAAAGAGAGCTTGTTCTCATTTATTTTGTTCTTTGGTGTGATTTCCACGAGTGTAGAATTACTAAAGTAATTACTAAAGTGATGTCTATAATGACAAGAATTTAAGTTTAAAATTAATTGGTGATTATCTATTGGAATGCAGATATGAATTGGGCATGTGTTTTTTTTAAGAGAGCAGAACTTTAAAATGACAAGAAAGAAAAAGAAACGATGGGCAATTAATCGGAAAAACACTGACCAGCCGTGCGAATTGTCAATAGAATGTTATGTTGGGGGAGAGAGTGAAGAGAGTCAGACACTATAAAGAGCTCTGTTCTTGTGTTGAGGGGGCGGTAACTGTAACTTTATCTGCTCTATCTGAATCTCTCTATTGCAAGTTCTCTCATCATAGGTTTTAGAGAGACTTTGCTGAAAAAGTTTAGAAGAAACTTTTTTTTTTTTAAGAAAAGAAAATCGTTTATTGTTAACTATTTTGTCTGTCTCTTGAAAAATGAACTTTGAAATATTTAATAATATAGAAAAAGCAATGACTCTCGAGTAAAGTTTAAGTTAGGTATACATCAGATCCCTGGAAATTAATCAACATCATAATTGTCTCTACTAATTTATCAGAAATCGGCAAAAGATAAAAATTTCAACTATAGAAAATAAGAAAATCTAAATTTTTGACATCGTATATAAAGCATTAAATCTGAACGCTATAATTTCATATAAAGCGTTAATTATGAATATTAAGTGAATTGAAAAATGCAAAAAGAAGTGGACTCATATATTTAAAATTAAAACAAGTTCTCTTCAACTGTAATCCACAGAAACCTAAAATGAGGAAATCTTCACAGCAGAGTAAAAACTTTATACCTTTAGGCATAGGAATCGAACTCTATCACAAGAACTCTTTCCAAATAATTCCATATGTGCACACAAACAGATCAAAGAAGAAGAAAATGGAAACCAGAAACCTAAAGGACATTCCCGGAGAACTATTTAAGTATATTTTTATTATTATTGCTATTCATGTAGAACATTTAATTTAAAGAAAAAAAAAGAAAGGAAAATTTTTTCTATTTTTTAATTATGTATCATATATATCCATTTAAAATTAATCCATGTATGTGCCTATTAAATGCTTTCATTATTATTATTATTATTATTTTGAGAGTAGATGAAATTAATATCAAGTCATTTTGTATGTGCCTGTTGAATGCTTTTATTATTATTATCATTTAGGCGTAGATGAAATTAATACCAAATCATTCTGTATGTGCCTTATTTTAAATGCTTTACATTTTGTTATGATAAGAATGAGAGATATTGTTGTGGGAAATGTTTTTTTTTTAATCGGATCAGGGATTTTTGTCAAATGATTAGACTTAATGCTATGTTTTATGAAGGTTGTATGATTGTTGAGCTAAAATATCATCATTATCCTATAAAAGTGCAGAGAAGTAGTTTTAAGATTTTAGTGCGCATTTCTTATTATTATTATCATAAAGTTAAAGCTAGATACAAGCTAATTAAGGCTTGGAAATATTATTCACTCATGTTCCAGTGTACTATTTTGCAAGAGTAATGTAGATATGAAAGTTTTACTTGTACAAATTGATGATAGACCTGTATATATGTGGGTGGACGAGTCCCCCCCAAGCTAGTGGAGTCATAGTTTAGCTCATTCCCTAAGATATTTATACTATATTTATAAAGTATTTAAACACAGTGGAAGAGTTTTCTCACTTAGTTGATTTCTACACCGTAAGATGATTTATTTGTTTATGGCCAGAGGTTGATAGGTAAACCTAAGTCTCTTTATATGACTAGCGATAAAAATCCTAGCATATCTCAACCTTAGTGAAAAGGTTTTCTCTTATTCGGGTCACTGCCTGCCTCATGTTAATGTTGATATTCCTTACAGTGTATGAAATCTAGCTATTACTAAGCATTATTTATAAATGTTGGATACAGGGTCACAAACTCAATTTGATGTCAGGATGAGTGCTGGTGGTGTGTGTGCGATTGGTGTACTTAAACATTGTTTTCTTGATATATTTCATTTATCAATAAGAGCCAAGAGTAATAACATCAATAAATAATCAACTTAAGGGTTAAATAAAACCTGCAAATGTAAGCAATGCGTATCTGAAATTATTTAATAAATATATATCTGCAGCCAGCTGAGAACTTCGCTGGAAAGGTAATATTACTAATATTATTATTGTCATAAGAACATGAATATAGTGTGTATGCACGTGTGATGATGATTGAGCTAGATACCGATTCGTTGACATTTGAAAGTAACCAAAATTAACTTAGTCCCACTAAACATAAAATATCTCTATTGTTGAGCATGGGGCAGGGAATATTAGATAAAATAATTAAGTAAAATTATTAAATTTTATTATTGGAAGCATTACCCTTGGAAACAAATCAGTAACTAAAAGCATTAAACACTGGGGGGAGGAATTTAATGTATGCTATGTCTGGGATAAACATGAGAACAAAAATATAAAATATGTGAAGGTATATAATATTTTATCTGTCTGATATTAATATTACTCCATGGTAATCCTAATTCCCTTATAATTAAAAATGAATATTTATAGTTTAAAATCTCTTGATATTATCTATTGATGTAGGGATGTTTATTATTTAGTTTGTTTTTTATATTATAATACGGTTCTAGAACAGGGGAAAGCCATGTGAGTCATCAAGTGAATATATATATTATGTATTGAATTGTAGTATGTTACTAAAATTTGTTATTTGTTTTAAATAAAATTTTGCATACATCTCAATGTTTTGTGGGTTATTATAATCTAGACATCTCAAATCCAATCATACGTCAATATATTATTAATAGTTGAATGGATCATTTTCGTAAATATGTGGTAAAATTTATTTAAAATGGCTAATTTTCTGATACTGAAAATTACCAAATAATTTAATATAGTTGAAATATAAATTATGAATAGGGATGGTTATTGAGTGATAGCGAGTGCAGTGGGTGGGTATAAAATTCTTTCCCCATCCATTGTATTCAAACACCTCTCTAGACACATTCTTTTATATAGTTTACTTTAATTGTGAATATGGGTATAATGTATTATGCTAAAAAACTTAATAAGCTTAAATTATTCGAGCTTTAATGTAAATAGACATTAAATTACATTAAAGACAGCCAAGATAACCTTGGAGGTGATCATGAGGGGTGTTTATCACCAATAATCTATCGCAGCTTGTTCGATTTCCACACCTAATTGTTCTAAAAAAAACCCTGAGAAGAGATTGTAATGGGAGAAATGAGCTAGCGTAATGGAAAATTTAATGGTAACAGAGATAATAGTGTAATAGACATATGGATGTGAGGATGATGGAGGGGTGGATCAGGAGGGTGGAGATGGATATAGAACTGTTCCTAATCGGAACAAAATTTTAATTGTGGCTTTAATGATGGTGAATGGAGAGTGTGCTGAGAATAACCAAAAATTCCCAAGAATATTAATGTTATTGTTTTAATGCATTCTCAGTGGTCTCTTAATCGATTGATTATTTATTAACCCATTCATTAATTATTATTGTTGAAAGTTATTGATAAGTTATGGAAATGAGATTTAATCTCAATATTTTATTAAAGTTGCAATTTGGCACCCTGGCAAATAAGATTATGGATGTTCTATCTCATCATCATCATCCCAGTAGGCTTTAGAAATAGTGTTAGCTGGGAACAATGAATCATCCATCGATCCATCCTTAAAACGTTACAATTGGCATGCAACTTAGCCCCGAGTGTTCGAATGCCAGATAAATTCAATATAGGTTATAATTAATGCATAGTGTGGTCGCCCGAGCTGAAATAAATATTACAATTGATCCATAGCGAGAATGTGCGACTATTTTATATAAGTTATAATTGGCTTTTGAATAAGTTATATTTGATTTACAACGTGGATGACCGATTGAAAGATTACAAAATACGTTTTATATCAATTTAATAAGTCTTATAGATTCTTAATTAGTTAGAATTTGACTTACAACATGGTCACCCAAAGGAAATTTACTTATGGATTTTTCATATGTACTTATGGAAATTCTTTTATAGTTCTAATATATATATATGTATCATTTCAATAAAATCTACACCAACAATTACAAATATTCTGCTTTTTTCTATTCATTTATACTAACAAAACTTCAGTTTTGAAAATTAATTCTTTGTTCTAAGCAAAGTAACACAAACTCTAAAATTTATTTGCTGTCAAAGATACAGCTGATACTATAAACATTTTTTGAATAGCCATTTAACGTGTTGTATACTCATCAAAATTTCATGCAATCAAATATTTAAAAACTCATGTAATTCATAGCAAAATTGCAGTTCAGGTGATAATAATATGCAGAAGAAAAATAAAAAAGCTATTTGTTTTAAGAATTTAAGTTAAAAAATAAAAATACGTACCTGAGAGTATTAACAAGAAGTGGCTTGACATAGCCATTAGGCGTTGGGATCGTGTCATCTGCAAAAAAATTCAAATTGAATTACCATTAATCTGTGTTTACCAATTAAGAAACATGAAAAAATATGCCACATTATATAAATATAATTAAAATCTACAATAAATAAATGTTTTCAGTGAGATATTTAATATTTCCTTCTCTCTCAAAATAACTTCTCTTCAGTTCAAAGAGTGTTGGAATAGCGTAGTTTAATTCCGAGATAAATTTTCCAAACTTTTAACCTGCTTTAATGTCACCCAAGACTTTGTTCTTTAGATATGTCCATTCATTCTCCCCATTGATTTTATCATCTGCAAACATTTTACCTTATTGTGTTTATTGACATGACCGATCACCTATTTCTATTAGGTCTTAGAATGGATGGATAAGAGTATGACCCACCTGGCAAATAGAATGCTTCTCAACATCTCCATTTTCAAACTAAATGTCATGACAAACTCCTGGTTAATATCAAAGATATAAATCAGAAATCCAACAACATTATCATATACATTAATTCCAATGATACTTCCGAGGATAACTGTGTCCGATGATACTTCAGTGGAGAACTGTGAACGCATTAATGTAGTGAAGATACCTAGGCCTACTGAAATAAAAAAGAACGCTGTGGTTTCGGAAAGCATAGAAAACTCAAATACCAGATATACCTAACCTCAAAGCTAAATCCCATATTATAAATTATTCCTCCGTATAGTTAGAGGAACTCTTAAAAATAAAATATACGTCTTTGTTAATAGATTATTCAAGTTTTTTGTCTCTCCTCTTTCTCTTGGTTGTTATTTTCCCGAGTCAGTTGATAAAATTTAACTTTCTGGAATGAAATTTGTTACAGCATACTTTCCCATCCTCATCTTGGCACTTACAGTAAGCTTTAGAAAGCAGTAATAATTGCTGGCTGACAATGCTTGATAAATCTCTTTCCTATCCAGAATCGCCAGTCTAATTCCAAGCCTATGGCTTAGATTAAAAGCATGTATATGTTTTTCTGTTGGGGAGATAGGGCTTTATAGTATAACACATAAAGAGGAGTCGGAAGGAAAGTGCATTAGATCCTAAAATCCAGTCTTACTATTCCAAGATCCAAAACTCCTCACTGATAAAAGCCATAAGTGAAATTGTTCTGGAGATTTTGATAAGAAAGTACGGGATAGATGATTTATTAAGTCCTACCATCTGAAAACTATCACTGCTTTCTATGCATTATTCTGGTAATTAATTATTTATTCATTTACATGTTCGTGTGTGATTTGATTCATTAAGTTTGTTACATACATTTTGAGATTATTGAATTATAAGAAAAAAGTTATGAAAGTAGTAAATCATGGCTAATTGTTAAAAATCTCTCCCAAATAACACTCCAAGACTTGAACTAGGTGACACTTCATAAAGTTAATCAGATCTTATTCTGGGCTTTACATGCACAAGTACAAATTTCTTATACTATTTAAATTTTCAACTCAATAAATTCACAATTCATAATTTTTAAATTCAGTATTAAAATTTCTGCATTACATATCATGAATGTGGAAAGTTTTTCTTATATGTGATCTGATTTCAAATTCCATTCTTTCCAAGTAGAGATCAAGAAATGAATGCAGAAAACTAAGCCTTATATACTGGTTAATAATAGTTATAAATTACATGAAAAGACATCAGCCAATAGTTTATCACTATGTTAATTAAATCAAACATTAATCAATAGTACACTGGTTAGCCAACTAAATAGGAAAGCATAACGTATTGGCAAATTATAATTATCAGACGTACATAATACTTTAAATGGAAAGGTTTTTAAAAACCTAAGGAAAAAATATTCATGGAGACTAAGAAAAAAAAAAGTTACTACATATATTATACTGAAGAGACCCATAGTTCGAAACCGGTCTGGGGATGGGGACATTCCAAGATAAAAATGATTTGAATGCCTTCTCTTGTAGTATCATAAATAAAATAAAAATCTTGTTTAGAGCTCATTAGCATGCTCTTAATTTTACATATATTATTATTATGGTAGTCATATATGATTTGTTAATATATATTAGGAGTGGCCAAACTTTTAGACATTGGGAGCGACTTCTTTGGTGAAAGAGTATTGACTATATTTTTTTCAGGGCTTTGAACTGGAAACCAGGAAAAAAAACCTTATTTTTGCTGGAACAGAAAAAAAAAACAATGTTTCAAAATCCTGGTTTTTTTAAAAATGTACTTATGAAGTGGTGTTTTTTCTTAATAAGGGCTTTTTAGGTACTCGCAAATATTACTGACATTTTGAGAATATATTTACGAATTGATGAACTTTTTTTCTATAAGATACAAACTGTTGAAGACATTTTACTATGATGTGATGTGATGTACTGTAGCTACTCCTTAAACGAAGTAAAGAATCTCTCAGCAATTATACCAAGAAAAACTTGTTAGCTACTTAATTTTACATTTCCCATTCTAATTTTCCCCATATTCTGCTCCATCCCATTTCCACAACATAATCTTTGTCAACTCTACAGCCTTTATATCTAAATCCCCCTTATCTTTTTCCAAACCCAGCGTAAAAACCAATAATCTACTTTGTGTATAATCACTTTTTTCATATTTATTTTCCCATAACTTCATTATATGTGCCCTTTCTGTTTTCAAGCATTTACATTCAATTAACAAATGCCTAATATTTTCTATTCCTTCCTTACATAATTTACAGACTAAATCATCCATATTTTTCCATTTATATGTATATTCTCTTGTTGCTAAAGATCCTGTTCGAGCCTTAAACAATAAACTACTTTCCTTACTATTATCATAAATTAACTCACACCTAATATTCTGTTTATTTCTATATATATTTAAACTCTTTTTACTCTCCATACTAGTTCTCCATCTCTCTAACTCCCTATTCTTTATTAGTAAATCTATTCTTTTATTACTATTAAATTACTTCAGCTCCCTCTAGTATTACAATTTGTCCATGTCACTTTATAAAATATTTATTCAATTACAATTATTAAATTATCTATAAATAATTATTTTCTAGAGCTGGTCCTGAATTTTAAAAAAAATTCAAGAAACTATAGAGAAAGAGAAAAAAAACTATTGTTTTATTTTTTATATTCGAATCAGCTCTAAATTTATCACTATAATTTGTCAATGTTCATGTCAGCTTTTGCGGTCAACTTCCAAAGCCACCAGTGATATATGTATTTAATATTATATTAGCAAATTCTCATTTTTATTTCATCATATTATGATAATGATCATAAAATATAGTTCAAATACAAGATTTATATAAAAAAAAAACTAAATGATTCTTGGCATTTAAAAGAAAAAATGAAAAAATCATTTTATTACATAAGATATTTATCAAAACTATAACTGCCAAAAAATTATTTTCATGGAATGATTTTACCCCATCTAGTGACAGAAAATCGGAGTTTGACTGAGGAAAAAAGATAGTAATAATAAATACTTTGAAGAAAAATATATTTTTATACATATATGTGAAGAAATGAAATACATAAGATACAAATGGTTAATACATAAAATACTTTTTCACTCTTAATTTATGCTAAAACAAATGAAATACATAAATAACACGAAAAAGAAAATATGTTTTCATCCCCTTTATTTTTTAAAAAAATGCTTGACATTGTAAAATTATTATAAAACTCGTAGGCATAAACAAAAAATAAGATCCTCGTAAATTTTTATGAATGAAATATAGATTCTAAAATTCATGTTTACTGCATTTTATAAAAATCAATATGAGAACAATAAGAATAAATATATAAAAACTATAACCACTTTTATAGTCTTATTTAAATAAATATGAAGAGAAATAGATTACAATCAGTGTATGTAATAAATATTTTATTTGGCCGCTAGCCTATATGAAAAAATTGGCGAATAGACTCTGCAGTGTATATGAATAATCCACCCAAGTATAAGATCCACCTGATATATCCTTTTCTTATGTATTGATTTCTATATTTACATATCATACTATTTCCAACCTTCTTATACACTTATCAATACTATTTTTTATACCAAAATTTATTCTTACAGTTTTGACTGTCCTGCAGTCATCATCAGAACTACAATATTCAAATATGTAATCATACAACTAACACATTTTATACACATAACATACATCTTAACCTTATCATTATAAATAATCATTTTCATTTTATTATCTTACTCTAAACTAATTTTATTTTTTTATTTTATATTATTTTATTATTAAATCTAAACCCATTATAAGTTTATAAAAAAAGTTTAGAAATAATTAAAAATATAAGTAAAAAGATAGGTTAAATAGAAAAGTTTAAAAATTAAAGTTTTTAAAAATTAAAATTACAATAAATAGATTTAGAATAATTTAATAATAAAATAATATAAAATAAAAAAATAAAATTAGTTAAGAGTGGAATAATAAAATGGAAATGATTATTTATAATGGTAAAGTTAAGATATATGTTTTGATTATCTATACAAATATGTGTATAAAATGTGCTAATTGTATGATTAAATATTTGGATATTGTAGCTCTGATGATGACTGCAGGAAAGTCGAAACTGTGAGAATAAAGTTTTGGTATAAAAAATAATATTGTTGAAGTGTATAAAAAGGATGGAAGTGGTATATGTTAATACTATAATGGTGACGATTTGATACTAAAGCGAGAACATTAGGAATCATAGTAACTTGCTATAAATTAGCCTATTCCAACATGGTAATACTAATCAAAGCAGAATATGAGGTTCATATTAATAAAAATCTTATGAGACTGTAGCGTATAATATTTGCACTTTGATACCAAGTAGTCAACATTTTAGTATTAATATATATATATATTTGCATGGCTTGCTGGTAATATTCAAAAGCAACTGATAAAGTAAGTTATTTCTAAAATTCATGTACACTGTAGAGTGATTTGTTAATTGTATCATGTAGAATGCAGACATAGTAAAAAATGTTCTACACAAAATGATTGAAGCTGATATCTCTTCAATTTATTTATGTCTAATTCAAAATCTCTTTGCTTATTTAAGAAATAATTTCAATTAATAAATCTTAGGACTAATGCATGTTGAGACTTTGCATCATCTTAGTCTGATGATGTTAATGAACATTAGGAACTGGGAAAGCCTTAATAAGATTGAAGGACCAACTGAAAAAACAGGGAATTTAATCAAAAGATGTTAGTTTGGAAGGTAATATTTTATGGAACAGATATGCATAACTAAAATATTTGGAAGCTTTCAAGATGTAAGTCAGAATATAAGATAAATTATAGAGAAGTAAAGATAAGATCACTAAACATCACATGATCACCATTTCCTATGCTTACCCAAGCTGTTAAAACAGTAGCAAGCTGTCCTTATGGTACTGCTACCCATTGCACGTCATAGAAATCAATAGATACAAGATTTGTGCATTATCATGTTTTCATCTTGGGTTCCTAGCTTTATAGTTAACCAAACAGGTGGTTGCTGAAGGATTGCATTAGATCCTACGATCTAGATCCAGTGCTCTCAAATCTAATACTTCTCAATGATGAAAGCCACAAGCTAGAAGTTTGCTTGGGAATATTGGATGAGTAGGAAGTAGATAAAGATTTTATGCAAAAAGCTTCCTGCATCCACTGATTTCTCTGGTTGGCACAGGGTGGCACTACTGTATGGATAGTTAGCTACTGTTTTAAATAAAAATTAGAAATGGTGAAGAAATTGCATATATAATATTAGGTAGTAGAATGTTACAAAAACATTTAAAAAAATGACGATGTGAAGATTTCAGACTGCTGCATAGACTTGTCTTATGACAAAAGTTTTCTTGATGAAAATATCAAAGATTGTGATTAAAAACAGTTTATATTGAACGTAACAAATAAATAAAATTAAGAAGATCCTTATTCACATTAATGCATAATGTAGATGCTCCCCCCTTCTGTGATCAAAACTTCTAATTTTAAGAATTCCTAGTAGAAAGAACATACTTAAAACATTTTGAGAGCTTATTCTTTATAAAATGAAGTGATAAATCCATCACCAACTATTCATAACATTAACAGACTCAATTTAGACTGGGAATCATTTGGATTATTGTTTCAGGTGAACCAAACTACTGAATTAGGACTATAGAATTATCTAACCTGTTAAGCAAATACATTCATTTATATTAATAAAAGAATGAGTTTCAAGATAAAATAAATAAATTTAGTCATGGTATGAAGAGTTTCCATATATGTGCAACGAACTGCATAAAAGACATCTATATTTAAACATATTCTATGGAAAATTACTTGCATATTGTTTAAATATAGATGTCTTTTATGCAGTTCATTGCACATATATGGAAGACCATGGTGTTTCTTGATCATAAAGTTAGAGGTAAAAAGCCAATAAACTCACCATGCTGGCTAATGCATGTTGGTGAATATAGGTACTTAAATACTTTGTTAAATGGTAAAAGGAATTAAGCAAACAGTTGGAAATTAGAATCGAGACAAAAAAATAAGATTGATTAAAAAATTTTGCATATTCCCTGCTTCGACATCTCTAAACGCTGGACTATTTAGTCCATTTGCATATGCTTTGCATACCACTTCTCCCGCTCCATTTTTTACATTTCGCAGCTCACAGCACCGCTATGAATATGAGGTAAAGGACCTCGAAAGCGCTTAGCGTATATTAATTCCTGTGTATTATTATAGCTTCACATTCAAGCGTGACATACGCTTAATTGGTTTATATTCCCATATAATATATGTAAGAAAATATTCCAGTGCATATCGCTCGCTGAAAATTTAAATAACAAATATTTCAAATCATTCTCCCAAACATATTTTCAGCAACGCCCTCTGTGAATACATATAAAGTTAGACTTTATATTAATTCACAGAGGGCATTACTGAAAAAAATAATGTGTGTGTGGGGGGGGGGGAGGTGATTTGAACATTTTAACATATGTAAGGAAAAAGGTAATTTTACTGATTTAACACATGATAATAAGAACATTATATTAGCCAAGGAATTTTCAGACAATTTTAGATAGAATTCAAAGAGAAATAGATAGATATACATTGGAGGTAAAGTGTGGAAAGCAATTGAAGCTTCTAATTCAAGGAGTAATGGGGGTGGACTTATTTTTAATGAGAAAAAGTGAAAACAAAAGACTACAAGTATATGAATGAAAATGGAGGTCAACAAATACATTAAACAAGAAAGATTTTTCATAGAGAATTTTTTTCTAGGTATTTATATTTTAAAAATGAGATAAATTTATATAGGATATATTAAAAGTATGTAATTATAAAGGGTGGGAAAAGGTAATAGATAAACTGATTTCAGAAAAAGTAGATAATGGAGCGTGAATACGAGAATAAAAGATTAGAAGATGTATGAAAATAAAACATATATATAATATTACAGAGAACCTATTTAAATAATAGGGAAAATAGACAAAAAAGAAATTAGGATTTGGATTGTATGGGTTTTCTGTAGTTATGAAAGAACGAATAATGAACATTCAATTTTTGAAAAAGCATAATATTAGAAGAAATGAAATAGATAAGAGATTTTTTTAAAAAGTCTTTACGTCAAGAATAGTGACTATGAGAATAAGATACTGGAATTATCAAAATTGCTTTTGCTAAAATGGGTAGGAGAAAAACAAGAAATAAATCACTACGAGATATTGGCTAACAGAATATCAGAGCATGTGGCTTATGTAAAGAAATTTCCAACTTTATCCAAGAAGAAATTTTATATCACATATAAATATACAAAGTAGGAATATCGCAATTGGAACAAAGAGCATATAGTGAACGCAAGCCTATAGTCCAAAAGGACCCACAGAGGAAAAAAAATCTTATATACCATTAATTAAAACAAATGCTACATTCAAATAAATTCTACAATTCTCTTGGTGTGAGGGTCATCGCTTTTGCACCATAGCTAATAAACAACATTAAAAGGGGTAACATAAAAATTGATGTTTGTTTGACAGAATTAATTAGCCCACCAATCAAATTTATACAATCCCTCTCTAAAAATAATTACTAAAACGGAAAAACAATACCAATTGAAATTCACTTTTAGAAAATTTAGTAGCTTTATTTTTTTAAAACTCTTTTCAAAAAGACTTACTTCAGATACGAACAAAGCTATAAGTAATTGTCAAATTAAATTGACCTACCCTAAAACTTCTGTAATTACTATAAAACCCATACTGTGAAGAACCTGGCTCAATAATTCCAATACCATCAATCATGACAGTGAATTTTCCATTTCTTCCATAATCGGTATCAAAAGTAAATAATTTAAACCAGCAGCCTTTTTTGAGTCTTATCATCACAACTCATTACTAAATTCAATGCAAATTTCCAGCATGCAACAAATTTATTTAAACAAGCCAATAGAACTAATTTAAACATACATCTTTAGAACAAAAAAATATCGCACTGGCGAGAAAAATAAAGATGTAAAAAAAAAATTCTAGGAAAGGATAACGTAATCACAATAGTCTAATAAAATTTACCTTTACTCTGTGTGTAGTATTTTCCGAATATTTGATCCTTATGAAGATCCGGATAGAGATAAACTAATTGTTCAAAATCTCCAATTCGGTCAGCAAGACTTCGTATTGAAAAATCCTTACTAGTAAAAGGCTGTACTAGAAACACCTCAGGGGGACCTGCAAATTCAAAAAAAAATTTTTTTTACCAATTCTTTTTTAAAAATTAGACACATTAATTACTTAATTAAATCGATCTAATATGAACCTCCTTTGCCTTCGGCAACCCATGCAATGGTTATTCCTCCTAACTCTGAGTCACTAAATCTTAATAAAAAAGTTCCAAATGGTTTCTGCAGAAGTAATGTCTGTGCCTGACTGCGGCTTAAAAATCCATGGACAGCGCTGTAAGAAAAACATTGCAAAATCATAAAGATATCAAAACTAAAAATACTTTTATATTATAAGAAAATATCAAAATACTTCTAGAAATTAATTAAATTCATCAATTAAAGCAAACTAAAGTAACTTTTAGATAAATTGGAACCAAAATCAGCTAAAGAAAACTGATTATTTCAATTTTTATAAATAATCTTGCACAAATAGTTCGTTTTTACTATTGTGTTATGCTCTCAGGTGTTAGAGCAATGCCAAAATAATTCTATCAGCTTCTAAATCCATTTCAAACAAAATAGGGTGGGGGTAATTTCAACCCTTTTATTTTGTAGAAATCATCTCAAATATGATGATACTTGTATCAAAGATATTATAATGGCTAAAACGATGATGATGAAACTTCATTTTATCTTTTACCTGCTTCTTGATAACCATAGTTTGGTATATATTCTTAAAACAGAATCTTTTACATATCACTTCTTATGATGAAGCAGAAGTGAAACTTCTCCAACATCTTCTAAGAGGGATAGTTAACGAGGTAGCAGTATAGTGCGCAGACAGCGAAATCTCCTATCAATCAGTAAGACTGGAAGTATTTGAGATATGGGCTTGAGAGTGATTAGCTGAACCTAAATGAAATAAAATGCTAAGATCTTAGGAATCTGGGGGACTCATGATCACTAATTTAAACAGTTGGGATGAGGAGATTGCATTATGAGACATGTTGGCATAATGATAAGTTGTGCTGGAAAGGAAAACCAATAAAAGTGTGCTCAGAAAGTAGACCACATTTCAATAATCAGCTAAAAATAAACGTTATAGATCAGTTCGCGGGGAGTCTTTGCATCAAAAGACTATCACTTAAATCCAGGATAGAATGATTGATTGACCAATCATCTAGTATCTACTTATTACTCAAGCTTACAATAAGTAAAAAACCTGGAGTAGACAACAGAGTTTGCTCCTGAACAGCAATCTGTATGATGGAGTCATGTGATCTTTTTGTCATTTACTTAACAGCGTTGCTTTCCTTCTATAAATAAAAAAAATTTAAAACAACCCACAATTAGACATTAAAAACCAATTGTATCAAAAAGTGTTTCTGATTATCCAATTGGTTCTTCCTCCTTGTAGTAAGAAAGCAAAAAGAAAAACCAATCCGAAACAAACAAACATATTGACATCACCAAATACTGAGATCACCGAATGTTTAAATTTAATTTTGAGCATTGCAATCTCCATACTGCCTCCACAACCGACACAATTTCAAAATAAAACAGAAACATTTTACATTAAATTTCCAGCCAGAAAATTTCAGTTTCGTTTCTGAAAAGCATAAGAATAAAAGCATGTAAGTTTCATATTTGATGCATAAATCTCGTATTTCTTATACTTTTATTACATTAAGATATAATCATACTTAACATGCAGAAACCAGGCAGAAGAATGAGAAATTTGTTTGACTTGCATAGAAAAGGTGTAAGCATTTTTGTACGCTTCATTTATATTACATTAGAAATTGAACCCGGAATTTCTGGGCACAGACATATAACTTAGAAAAACCCAAATTAATAACAGTAGATTTTACCATTGATTTTATGCGCAATTACATATACATATGCTCTATATGGGATAGATTTCAATACAACTTTATCACAATAATTATAAGGAATAGTCCTTTTTTTAAGATCCTAATCCTAAACATAACCACCTTATATAATATTAACTAAAAAAGAGATGGCCTTTTGGTCCTAGCCCTAACTGAATAAACCTTCTATACAATAATTATGAGTGGCCTTTTGGTGCTAAACTTAATTTAATACAACTACAATTTATACAGGGATGAATCATTCTGAGATCGATCCCTAACTCATTAAATTAAAATAAATGTATTCTCCTATACGGATATGAACATATGTAAACTATTAAACATTGAACAAACAAATGCACATATATAAATCCACCTACATAAATCCAATTTTCAGTAATCAAATATAAGCTTAATTATGAACGAATGAGATTAATGGAAATAATTACATCATTAATTACGGTTATTTGAGAGTTGGGCAATTTATAGATGTGCACTGCATTTGGATGATATGAAAAGACTTAATTTACACCTCCAACAATTTTAATGAGCATTTAAATAATTTTAGACATTAAATTTGCAGAATATAAACCGATTCATGTCGCAGAAAAATCCAAATACCTTACTCCAATAATTTATAACCTAGATCCTGAAAGAATCATTTAATTTGTAAATAACACCTATCATTCATTATATCAATGCCAATGTATTTTATCAGGCAAAAGGTAATCTTCGTCAGGAAGTTTGGTTTGTTACATAATAATAAATCAAACATTGAGAGTCAAAAAGGCCAAAACTTTTTATCAGCAGTGGTTTCATATTTATTAAACCAGCTTACAGTTTCAAATATTAATTAAGATGAAATTCTAATGATTTTAATGAGCTTGTGAATTACTTAGTAACATATTCTTACTTGTTTGTTCCGTGAATAGGTTTTAATTTACAGCTTATCTTTAAATATTGATAAATATAAAAATGGCAACTCGTATTCGTAAAATAAGTTATAATTGAGTTTTAGTGATTGAAAATGAAATCAGTAACTTAAAATGTTGCTGTTTAAAGCTTTCTAACAAGCCTAAGATATTGTAATATCATGTTAGTTTCCTGTTTCTCTTTAGGTTACATCTTATAGAGATTTCTCATATTGTTCTTCCACGCTTTTTTCAACCGTTTACCAAAAATATTACTCCAGCAATATATCACAATCTTTCATTTCTGAAATACCATCATAAATACAGCATAAACTAGTTGTCTATGAGTTCCAAACACATCTCTTCAAGACTGAGCCAGTCAACTTTTTCCCTTTATCTTGACTCACTTGTGCTGCAAGAGTTGATGCAGTGGGAGAGGGGTGATCTCAAGAGCTCAAAATCCATAAATTATCACCCATCTCTCTCATTTCCAGTACTCAAATTTCTTATAAACTCCAGAGCAATAAACCATTTAATTATTTACTGCCTTTCATAGTTCAGTGCAGTTGTCTAATGGCAAAATCTGAAGCTCAAGGTCCATTAATCACAGCCCAGTTCTGTAACTTTTGATGCGTGAATGTCTTAAAAACACCTGAATAATAAATCATTCAATTCTATACTCTCCTTCTCTCCGAATTCCCAGTACGCTTTGCTGCAGTAGCATATTCTGTAGCTCACAGTCCATGAAACACAGCCCAGCTTTGTCACTTCTGATACTCCTGAATAATAAACTGATCAAGTACGGCATTCTCTTAGTTCCCAGCATGCTTTGCTGCAGTGGCAGATTCTGGAGCTCACAGTCCATAGATCGCAGTCCAGCTTTGTCACTTCTGATACTCCTGAATAATAAACTGATCAAGTACGGCATTTTCTTAGTTCCCAGCATGCTTTGCTGCAGTGGCAGATTCTGGAGCTCACAGTCCATAGATCGCAGTCCAGCTCTGTCACTTCTGATACTCCTGAATAATAAACTGATCAATTACGGCATTCTCTTAGTTCCCAGCATGCTTTGCTGCAGTGGCAGATTCTGGAGCTCACAGTCCATAGATCGCAGTCCAGCTCTGTCACTTCTGATACTCCTGAATAATAAACTGATCAAGTACGGCATTTTCTTAGTTCCCAGCATGCTTTGCTGCAGTGACAGATTCTGTAGCTCACAGTCCGTGAAACACAGCCCAGCTCTGTCACTTCTGATACTCCTGAATAATAAACTGATCAATTACAGCATTCTCTTAGTTCCCAGCATGCTTGGCTGCATTGGCAGATTCTGAAGCTCACAGTCCAGCTCTGTCACTTCTGATGCTTGAACTCCTAAATAATAAACCATCCAAATACTATATTCTTTCTGAATTCCCAGCATGCTCTGTTGCAGTAGTGAGTGGTGGATTCTGGAGCTCAAGGCAATGGATCGCAACTCAACTCTGGCACTTATAATGCTTGAACTTCTTACGAACTCCTAAATAATAAATCCTTCAATTACTACATTCCTTTTGAGTTCCAGAATACTTTGCAGCAGTGGCAGAGTCCGGAGCTCAAGGTCCATGGATTACAGCCAAGCAATGTCACTATTGATGCTTTAACTTCTTAACTCCTGAATGATAAACCATTCAATTACTATAGTCTTTCTGAGTTCCCAGCATGCTTTGCAGTAGTGGCAGACTCCAGAGCTCAAAGTCCATGTCATTTCCAATACGAAACTTCTTATGAACTATTGAGCAAAAAATCAGTCAATTATTTATTGCCATGTAGCATTTGATGCAAATGACAAACAGTGGACCTCAATATCCGGAGTTCAAGATCTGCAGGTAGAAGCCCAGTTCCAGTTTCAAGTGCATAAACTCTTTATAAACTCTGGAGCAATTTACCATTTGAATATATAATTTAGCGACTCAGTAATCACTTATATTAAATAATATTAAAAACATTTTTTATTACCATTGACTGTTGTGCTTAAATGCGTGATTATGTGTAAACACAAACTCAGGAAAGATGATTGTAATATTTATTAATGAAACAAATATACAAGTGTGTATTTACACTATATATAATGTTATACCTTCACCTGATACTGTTGGCTTGATATAACATTAATTGCCTATTGGTCCATTCTTGCAATTGGACATAACTTAATTCGATCAAGATAAAATGGAATCTGGACTAGATCATTACCTGAAGGCAAGATAAAAGATTAATCTTTTCATACAATAAGAAAGGTTTGTAATTCATTTCTTCAAGTAAGCAGACTCTCAATTGTGTTTTTTACTTTGATTCAAATTAAAAATAAAAATAATAAGAATTTATTGTTGGCATCAAAGCATTCCGAGTTCATTCAGCCAGTGGGATTATTTTTTTAATAATCCAACCCATTTCTAACATATTTCTATCTCTGACAGCTTTTAATTAACTTTAAGGCATATCTGTCTTAGTTTTAATTAGTCTTTTCAAAACAAAATTCCATATTTGTCTTTAAGTAATTTTCTATTATCTCAAAAAAGCAAATACTTTCTAAAAGTTTTCAGGAATATTCTCTCTACTTTGCTCCAGAGCCATCTATTGGCAGATTGAAGAATCAAAGATAGAAAGATTATATTTCATATCCTGGTTAATTTCTGGATTATAGACTTCATCTGCCATAAACTTGAATTAGATGAATTCATCTACCACACTGAGTTTGAACTTATGGTTTTGAAATCACACCAAAATGCATAAAGATATATTTGAACTTCTCACTAATGAAAACCATAATCCAGAATCTATTCTGGAGATATAATATAGTAGCCCTATTATGTACTGTTCATTGATTGTTTAAGCTTAGTATAGATACTTGCGTGAAAGCGAAGATAATTTTTCCTATGTTAAATGTAAGCAGCAAAAAACATGTGATATTTTGTTAATACGTTCATTAATTTGAATGATATAATTCGCACATGCAAGTGTTTAAGTGTATGTGCCAATATAAATAAAAACACTATATACTTAATAAAGTAAAGCATATCCCCCAATTCCCCCCCTCCCCGCAGACACATAAGTCAAGATATATTAGTTAAAAGCATATATGAAATCAATACAAACCCATCATTCCAAAGTGCCTGCAGATGTTCCTTAGTCAATTTTAAAATGGCATAAAACCATTCCCAAAATGTAAAAGATCGATTAGGTAAGGAGTCCTAAAAGAAAAAATATTGAAATCATAAAACAAATAAATATATCAATATAAAACAATTCTGAATAAATAGAAACGCTGATAAAAATAATAACTATTCATTAAAAAAATTCATATATAATGTCAGTGATAATAATGAAATATTTAAAAAATGGTACAATAAGAAAAAATTAATCTCCTTAATGAAAAATTAAAAAATATACACTTATTCATAGAATATTTTATTAAATCATACAAAAAAATCAAGTCAGATGTCACATGACCTAATTTAATAAGCTTGTTTTTTACAAATATTATATATAGAGCTCACAAAATAAGCTTTTAACAAGATTTGAGAATATCCTCAACCCCAGATCGGTTTCTGCTACTGGCATCATCAGTGATGTGCCAGGATGTTCAAGCATTAGATTAAAACACCTTAACAAGCTCAGCACTTTATTTAATGTATAACTTTTAAGTAAAAACTCTGAAATTTTCGGACATCCATATGTCTTCCAATCCAGCTATCTAACTTAAATAGTCATATGGGACTGAACTAAGCTCAGACACACCATATATTAATAGCTTTAGCAATATAAAATCACCAAAGCCTTAATTGCTTCGGTGTTTTAGGCAGACAATCCGCGATTCATTGAAGTTCGATTTTCCTTTCGAAATTACAGAAAAACTAAGAGGACTATGCATGCGTGAATACCACTGTCCTTTTTTCGTACTTTCTGTAGGTAGACGCCATTTTTTTCTACAATAAAAAATAAAATTTTTATTAATTTTTTTCCGAGGAAAGTCAATTATTTTTATTAATTTTTTCTCAGTTTTTTAGATTACATGGAAACAAAATGACACAAAGAAATTAATCGACAGCTATGGATTCAGAAACGGATTCTTTCAGCCTTGACGAATTTGAAATTCCTAAACCATTTGATTCCAACGACAGTATTACATACAGCGATCTACAGGAATACTTCACATCATCATTCAAAGAAGAAGAAGCAACCACTTTACCAATGAAAAGGCAAAGAAAAATACAAATGTTGTTCCGGATGATAGCAGTAGAGCAGGCCTGTCAACTAGTACTTCTAATATGCCTTTGAATGTTACTACAGGACCAATCAATGTAGAGAATTTCACAAATACTCCAGGTTTGAAGTTTTTGACTGTGGGTCTGTAAAAATTATTGAAGAAATGATCAAATATACCACTAGGGAGAAATGTATGCGTGATTGGAAAAACATATTTATAAAATTCGACCTACTATAAAAAAAATGCAATGTTAATTTCAAAGCTGCATACCAGATGCACAGAGAAATTGCAGTTTTTATTGTTTTTGTTTTACAAACTTAGTTTTTATTATTTCTGTTTTACTAACTTAGTTTTTACTGTTTTTGTTTTACTGATTACTTTTGCCAATTGATAAACAAGATCTGGAATGATTTATCTTTTATTAATAATAATATTGAAAAATATGAAATATTTAATATTTTATATATTTATATTAGATAATATGAACAGGTATGCTTCTCTGGAAGACATACCCTGAAAGAGGTAGAATATAAACATTTTTTTATATATAAATATGTGCCTTTAGAACCTTTTTAATAATCTTTGACTTCTCATATTCTAAATTTGTAAATTGTTTTCTGTATTGGCAATGATTATTTAGTATGATGATGTTATGAACAAGGTTGGTTTATCCAAAATCTAAAATCAAAATAATTTATAGAGATAAGTAATAATATCTACACTTGTTTTTTTATTTTTACTTTCCGATAGAATTCTAATTTTTTTTTTTATCTTTTATTAGGGGGAACGTTTTTTCTTCCAGACGTTTTGAACATTTTCAAATGTGGGGTGCAAGAAAAAAAATGAACAATTCTTATCCTCATATTATTGCAAGTTCTGAAGCTGTGGATTATCTCAGGTAAGACACATTTTATATGTTTTTAAAGATAATTTTGTGAGGAATACAAAGAAATTATCATTAAAAATATAATTTGAATTTTACTTAATGATAAATTCCAAATTATGAACAAACAATAAAATAATAATTATTTCGGATGTGAAAATTTCTTTTTTTCCTTATTTTTTATATAGTTATCATTATTTATCTTATGCTTATTGTTTTCTTAGGTTTTTCAAGTTTCTATCAATGTAAATTTTTTCGCTCTAACATTATTAAAACTGAAGTTATTATGAAAATTGTGTCTCAGGTCAGTTTTTTTAAAAATTCAATATGGCGCATGACACTAAACTAGTTAATAGCAAAAAATAAAATTACAAAAAAAATCAAGTCAGATGTCACATGACCTCATTTAATAAGCTTGTGTTTACAAATGTTATATGTAGAGCTCGCAAAATAAGCCCTTTACAAGCTTTGAAAATATCCTCAACCCCAGACCGATTTCTGTTACTGGTGTCATCAGCGAGGTGCCAGGATATTCAAGCATTAGATTAAAAACACCAGGACAAGCCCAGCACTTTATCTAATGTATAACTATTAAGTAAAAACACAAGCTTATTAAATTAGGTCATGTGACATCTGACTTTATTTTTTTGTAATTTTATTTTTTGCTATTAAGGCTTTGGCGATTTTATATTGCTAAAGCTATTAATATATGGTGTTTCTGAACTTAGTTCAGTACCATATGGCTATTTTAGTTAGATAGCTAGATTGGAAGACATGGATGTCTGAAAATTTCCAAGAGTTTACTTAATAGTTATACATTAGATAAAGTGCTGGGCTTGTCCTGGTGTTTTTAATCTAATGCTTGAATATCCTGGCACCTCATGATGACACCAGTACCAGAAACCGGTCTGGGGTTGATGATATTGTCAAAGCTTGTTAAGAGCTTTTTTTGCGAGTTCTATATATAATATTAAATCATACATATATATTCTTAACCCAGAATTCCATTATATAATACAAAATAGATTTATTAGAATATCTTAATCATAGGTGAAATATAGTGTTAAACTTTAATAAAATACTTAAGTTGAAGTTCCTTACCTTCATGAACTGACTCCGACTTAAATAAACACTATTATAATCTTCCGGCTGCTGCCCTAAAATTATTGCAGAGAATGGAATAAATTTATTTGTTAAATCATTATTATAATATCGTCATAATTATACAAATACCACATACATATAATAATCGTAATAAAGTGAATTTTTTAAAAAAGCAATTTGAAAGAACAGTGTTAAAATATATAATTTAAAACTTGAGATCTTCACTCTAGTGCCATCTGGTGCAAGTTTCAATAATCAATGAAATTTGACATACAGCTGCCAAATCAAAAATGAAAAGTTAATAAATCATTTACGCTTTCAATATATTCTTTAAGCTGTTCAATTTTCTTATTGGCCCATTTGAGTAAAAATTTGAGTGATTTCATTCATCAAGAACATTTCTAGATCACTTCTATTCAGAAATGTTTTTATATTAGTAATCAGAATTATCGTAATCTAGCTTCTAAAAATTAAATTATTTTACTTTCAAAACTGTTAAATTTAATGAAAAATTTAAAATAACATTAATAACTGAAGAAAATTATAAGAAAAATGTAAGAATATTACTCTGCAGAAAACAAAAGAATTATCATAAAATGTATAAATATTTATGAAAAAGATGTGTTAGTTTTCGCCGAATGTCATTGATATGCATGCTAATAGTGGTCAAGCATTATTCATTGTCTAAAATAGCAGCCGAGCATTGTTCACTTTCCCATGCTTATTTTTCTTCTAAAATTTAAAACTTTTCAAATCAAACTTTATATTCCGATAAATTCATGTAAAATTTTAATTATGAATGTAAAAAATTACATGAAATATGTTTATTTAGATTCAAAATCAATTATGAATGTGTACAACATTTTGTTTTGATTTCGGACTTTGACAATTAAAAAAATATGGAGAACAATGGCCAAAGCTGTCAAGGCGGAACTATATAATAATACACGTCAAAGAAAAATAGATTTTTTTGAAAAAAATAATGCCAAATGCGGATTTTTTCAGAACTAAAATTTTAAACATAGATTATGCTACAAATTTGTGATAAAATAAGCGTAAAATGAAGAATATGTGACCAAAAATGGACAAGATGGTGCAAAATGTTGAAATTACAATTAGATTTTGGAATTATATATATTAAAACAAAATAACTGAATAGCTTCATTGCTCATGAGTTTGTAGGAAGATCGAGCATCAGAAATAACAGAGGTAGGCTATGATTCATGGACCTTGAGCTTCAGAATCTATCATTATATCACTCCATCAAACTAGCAATCAGATTAAGATTTACTCTGAAACATGTTGAAGAGTATAACATTAGAGACTTTAATATCGACCATGAAGATGGATACAAAGATTCAAAATTTAAATAATCGAGCAACAAATCCTCAATAACTCAGTTTAATCAAAAACTTAACCCAAACATATATGTAATTAAAAAGTACTTAGATAATTTCAAAAACATAAATGCAAAACAACCTTGTTTATTCTATTCTAATGCTGCCATCTATTGAAAGCTTGAGTAATCACTAGATATTAATACTATTACTATAGATATGAATTTTGTGTTATTTTGCTTAATTTATATTTTATGATACTGTCTTTTGACTTCTGTAGAAAATTTTTTTATACGATCTACTTCAATACAATATCTAATTGTAATTCTTCAAATGTATTCTATCCTCAGCCCTATTTTTCCAATGAAAATAATCATCTCCTATGACAACTATACTCAAGTTCACCATAAAGCATCTTTTTAGGAAATCTTGCATTGTTGATTTGTTTTACCTGTCCAATCCAATGAATATGTGACTTTGCAATTGAGTATATAATATCACATCCATATTGACTGTCCAGAGATCATAACATTATATTTTGACAATTTTATGTACCATTTTTAAGATGAAATTTTTCTAATAGGATGTCCAAATCTTACTTCCATACAAAAATCACATAAAATAATAGTTCTATATATAGTAACACCTCAACCCCTAAGTCCGTCTTTCTACTAAAAAACTACCAAGATATTTAAATTCACTCACATTTTCAAAATAATAAATATCCAAACTAAAGGTTGTTTTGTTGATGGTAGAACTGATTAAATCCATATTCAATGCTATCCTATCCATATCCCTATATTAGTTTCTGGTTTATAGTCTTTGTCAGTAATGGACCTTGGAGCAATCTAATGCATTGAGCTTTTTGACCCTGATACATCTTTCTAGCAGAAGTCATCTTTTATACCTTTACCACTATCAAGTTACCCACTGAAATTCAAATTCATATTAATGTTTTGAATCCAAGTCAACTTGCTTGTGTAATAATATAGTATCAGTAACTATATATTGTGGTGTCCACAATTTTTTGATTTTACAAATAGCAAGCCGACAAAAATAAGAATTTTTCTGTCAAAAATATAATAAAAATATTTGATATTGTCTTTTAGATAACAATAGCATCGATTTAATATCTAAAATCTAAAACTAATTATATTTCAAAGTATTTTTTTCTTTAAAATGCAATCAATTAATATATATATGTCCTCTGCGCACAGGTAATGAAGCTATTAAACGTAAAAAAAAATATTAAAAGTTACTGCCAAGCACTTTCAAGACAGTTTATAGTCCCATATTCATGGCGACTTGTATTTGGCCATGAATATGGGACTATAAACTGTCCCGAAAGTGGCGGCAACTTTTAATAATTTTGTTTACGTTTAATAGCTTCATTATCTGTGCGCAGAGCACATATATATATTAATTGATTTCAAACGCTAATGAAGTAAAGCCTTAACTATTTAAAATGTAATGAAATTTTTCAAATGAAATAATAAATTAAAAATTTTACTTACAATGAATCGCCTTTCCTGCTAAAAACCGTAAATGTTCGTCAGATAATCCACGACCTACTGCTGCTTTAAATTTACAATTTAAAGCATCTGCAACTTGACCCCATGTGACTTTCTCAGGAACAACAAAAGGAATTCGACTCTAACAAGAATGAATAGTAATTATAAATTTAAATGATAAAATAATATTCAACAATGTTATTAAATGAATAATTTACCTTTTCAGAAAATGCATTATCCCAGACAACTGTTGCCCAAGCATTAGGTTCCTGGACTCCGTGAACTATCACGACCACAGGCAGAGATAATGTCTGAAAATGACAAAATCAATGCAAGTGATAATCTTTCTTCACATATCTAAATAACTTGTAAGTAGTGGAAAATGGTCTTTAAAGGCAAATAATATAAAAAAGAAAAATAATTAACATAGCCTAAAGCTAAAACTAGGTCCATTTTATAATTATAAAAAAACTTTGCTAATAGCATATATTATTAAAAAAATACTAAATATAATAATTTCCTCTAGTAATTGTTCATAATATTTATGGATAACATCAGAATTGTAGACTGATTAAAATAGATCCTATTATTTGCTTACAGTTATTAGCCAATATAAGATTAAACAGTCGTATCATGTGATGGGATTTGATATCTGATAACTACTTTGAATTCAAAGAAATATGTTAAGATGTCATACAATTAATGAAGTTAACAGTTAGAAAAAATATTTCAGCACTTTCCCCCATGCAGAGCTAATTTTATTTGTTGCAGCAACAAGTTTTTGTTTTAAAAAATGGTTTTCCAAATATCTGCAAAAAAAAAGAAAGTTAATACATATAGAAGTATCCGGCCATGCCATCTAGTATCAAGATCTACATATTCAAATGCCAAAAATGATTTACTTTTCTTCTGTGGCTAAGTTCTTAAATAGATAATAAATTGGATAATAATAATTAATGTAGCTCGCAAATAAGCTCTTAACAAGCTTTGCAGAATATCCCCAGACCAGTTTCCGCTACTGGCTTTCTCAGTGAGGTGCTAGGATATTCAAGCATTAGATTAAAAATACCAGGACAAGCCCAGTACTTTATCTCATGGATAACTATTAAGAAGAAAATCTGAAATTTTCAGATATCCATATGTCTTCCAATCCAGCTATCTAACTTAAATAGCCATATGGAACTGAACTAAATTCAGATACACCATAAATTAATAGCTTTAGTGATATAAAATCGCCCAAGCCTTAATAGCAAAAAATAAAATTACAAAAAAATCAAGTCAGATGTCACATGACCTAATTTAACAAGCTTGTATTACAAATGTTATATATAGAGCTCGCAAATAAGCTCTTAACAAGTTTTGCAGAATATCCCCAACCCCAGACCGGTTTCTGTTACTGGCTTCCTCAATGAGGAATCTAATGCTTGAATATCCTAGCATCTCACTGAGAAAGGCAGTAGCAGAAACTGGTCTGGGATTGAGGATATTCTGCAAAGCTAGTTAAGAGCTCATTTGCGAGCTCTATATATAACATTTATAATACAAGCTTGTTAAATTAGGTCATGTGACATCTGACATGATTTTTTTGTGATAATAATTAATAGAATGAATTTGCTTAAAATTTAATCTAAGCCAATTATTTAAATATTTTTCTATTTCTTAACACTTCTATTATTCAATGTTTATATAAATAAGGTGAATAACCACCGGTCATGCACTTTTATGAATTTACATGCGCTTACCAGTGAGAATTAGGTTTAAAAAGCATAAGTTGACCACTTATGCTTAAGTTTACACAATTCTACAAGATAGAAAGGAGAGCTGAAGAAAACTTGAAAATTTGTGTTCAAATATTACAATTCATTTATTAAATTATAATTCAGGCACACAATAGGTTAAAACCCTGATTACAGCATGGTGAGCAAAGGTTGGCTTATGATAAGTTTTAAGCATAAATGGTCCCCTTATGCTTTTTAAACTAACGATCGTGGGGGAATGCATGTAAATTTGTAAAAATGCATGATCGGAAGTTAATCACCTTATTTATATGTCATGAGCACTATATAAATAGTGTATTTATTATCTCAATGTTTAGTAACTCATTTCTTTTATACTTAGCTTTTGCAATGTTCCAAATTTTATTAATTAACCTGATGATTTTTGTTCAACTATAGGAGAAAGGAAGTGCTTGAAGATTAATGAATAATTAAAAACATAATATAATTAATAAAATATGAACATTGCAGAAAATAAGAAATTTAAACTGATTAAAATGGAGCTTCGGTATCATCTCAGCGAATTTAAATTCACTGTATAAGTTATCAGTATCTGATTTACAAGGTATTTAAAAGTTTAGATGCAAATTAAAAGTGGATTAATTTTTTCATCCAATCATAATTAGTCTTGACACTAGATGGCATGGCTAAACACTTTATAAAAGAACTGGTTGGGAATTTGTTTGTGTAAATTCAGTATATTTGGTTTGTTTTATAACACATTATAATAAGGTTGTTCATTTACTTTATTAAAATAAGTAGAAATTGTTTCATCGTAGATAAGATTAGAGGGAATTTCAATAGCATTTCAACTGGTACAAAATTCATCCCATTAGTTGACACTGTCTGAATTAATGTCTATTTAACTCAGAGGCATATAAGATTAGATTCATTTTTCAATCTGAATGTAATTAGCATTACGTTAGCTAGAATGGCAAGATATTAAATGAAAAAATTTGGTCAAATAATTTGTAGTAATGCCAATCTAATAATAGCACATTTGGTTTATTATATAGTGCGCATTACAACGACCCTATACAATTCAAGGAAACAGAAATCGGCATTAATTATTCATGCAACTGAACTAGCAGTGATAACGGATACACTAATATAAAAAAAAAACCATTTCAGTGGGCCAAATATAATAAAAGCATTTATTTCAAATAATAGTTTTTAGAGTTTACATTTTTAATAATTAACAATTAGATATATGTATTACAATATACTTAAGACATATATCGAAACATGATAAATATACGTAACAAAGTTAATTGATCAAATCATAACAAAAACACATAAATAAATATACAGCTAATCATCCATACCAATGCATAAAGAAAATTTACATTCACCATTTGGGTGCAATGTTCATTTTCGGGGTCACTTGATGAGATCTCTGTTTATATTGTAGTTAGTTCTGTGTACTTGGGAATATTCTTAATAATACCAGCTGAGCAACTATCAACTTCAAAATAACCCACACAAGACCAAACTTTTAAAACTCAGCAAATTTATTTATCTGTGCTGACAAATGTTAACAATTATAATAATAATGTAAATAATATCTCTTTACTTTGGGACCAAATTAAATAACAAATTTGAGTGTGGGAATAATTTTCTCACACACTGCAAATATATAATAGTCCATTGACTAGAATTTCTATTAACTCGTACATATTAAAGTTTATAACTTGAGTATTTCAAAGCTTTCCTTTTGCATATGTAAGATTCTTCATTTTCAAAGCATTGAGGAATGTAAAGATGACTCTAACATAGCCCTATTTTTTTCCTTGTGAGAAAACTTCATTATTCTCAAGTCGACTGGTTTTTAACTCATACACTTACTGGCCACTAATATCAGTTTACTTTCTTAATCTTGTACTAATTATCATAATTTAATATTCATTAATGTCTTGATTTGCAAATTTTCTCGAGTGCAAACAATTAGCAGGTAAAATAATAATTATACATTTAAAAAATAAATTTATTTATAATATATATGCTCGTATATACAAACAGACTAATAGTAAGAATAGCAATTTTTTTTATGCATTAACATGGGTGGCTAGCTATTTAATCATTTACCTGTCTGGATAAATTGGATTAATTAACTGAACAAATCATTCAATTATCATCAATTGAGTTTTTCTGATATTTTATATTTAAAAAGTTTTAATACGTGCGAAAAAAACACAGGTTGTGTGTGTATATCGTAACCATGTAGCTACATTGCAGTAATTTAAATAAATGGATAATTATATTACATCTCCTTAAAATTAGATTTAGTTAAAGGGCATAGGAAATAATATTTCATCTTCCCATGTTTTTTTTTTTAAAAATAAGGGGTAATTATTTTAAAAAAATTTCCCATCTCATAATACGAGAATTTTCATATATATTAAACATAAGTTTAATATTTAAAATGTGTAATAAGTTATAAAAGATTATGATCACATCAAAGAATGTTTGGCAAGCCATTTTAATTCCCAACATTCGAGGTATATCGCCAGCCTGCAATTTCATGCCAGAAACTAATGTTGGGAGGAGAGTATTAAAGATTACGACATTGCTTACTGGTATAAGCAATGATAATTTATGGCAACAACTGTTGACTGTAAGCAATTTAGTTTACACTGAAGCTATAAAACGTGGAATAGCTTATGAACTCTGATTGAATAATCTTGTAAATTTGTCAAGTTTAAAAGTAACAGCAAATCGTAAACAGATATTTGTAGAACCATAAGAAAAGATTTGTTGAAAAATAATCAAGAGCGCTAACAGCGAAATCGAGTTTATATGTTTCTGCCATGGGAAGAAGGGCCACAAAGTCAGCAATTGCTATTATAAAAGAGAGTACTGTAATAACTGTAAGAAAAAAGGGTACTTGTTCCATGCAAAAAAGACTTCAGCATAGACAAAAATGATACTAATAGTAGTAATCATAAAACAAAAAGTTGAGAAAAGCACTTGACTAATATTTAGAAATGGCAACAACAGAAAAGGACGATATAATGATCAAAATTAAAATATGTGATAAACCTATCTCCATGGAGGTCGACAGCGGCAGCGGGATATCGATGTCAGTCCATGATTGGTATACCGTGACCCTTGAAAGGACCCGTTATACAAAAGACTGGTTGAAAGGCGTGTGATATAAATGGTAAGGCCATAAGAATAAAGGGAGTTGTTCAAGAGCGATATGTGAAGGTCAGGACAAAATTATCATACTACCACTATTCATAGTTCATGCCCCCATAAAACCTATCTAGAGTCGGTCGAGACTAGTTCAGCAAAATGGAAGTTAAAATATCATTCTCTAAAAAAATAGATACTCAAAAAAAAAAAAACCTTTCCAGCAGCCAGTAGGTATCAAAAGCTCTGATACAATCCAGAATGATCAGGAGAAGAAACACACAAACTACAAAGATGTACTAAAAGCAAGAGTAAAAAACAAAGTGGTAGCTCATTGGACAGCTGAAGACAGTGGCTACAAATAGATTACGAAGCGTATTTGTGAAGGCTGGCCAAATCAACATCTCACTTTCCTTCACAAAGAATTGTGGAACGCATGGGAACTATCAGTATGCAAGGGCTGCATTATGAAAGGTGATTTACGCTGATTCCAGTCAAGGGTAGTAAATTGGCTGCAGAATAGTCAATGAGATATCGGCAGAGGAAAAGCACTAGAACTTAGTTGTGTCTGGTAGCCAGATATTAGAACAGACCTGAGGGAACACAGAAATAATTATGGTGATACTCAAACAACTACATCCCTGGAGTTTGCACTTAGTGAGTTAAAACATAACGCATATCAGCTTTACTCCATTCAGATATTAAAACTGATCTCTGAACTTGGGGGAAGTAATGTTATGTAGGTATACGTTTATATTTTCTTACATACACATATATACACATAGAAACTTTTAGAGAGAAAAAAGTTACAAGTAAAATATTAAAGAGACATTCTTTTAAAGTAGAAAAATAAAAGTTATAGTTAAATCAAATAAAAATCATTAAATGCTAAAAACAAACAACGGTTTAATTAGTGCAGCTGAAATGTTGTTGAAAGAAATGCAAGTAGATTCTTTTTAGATAAATAATGATCTATAAAAATTAATTAATTAGAAAGGCAAAGATAATAATTAATTTTCTTTATGAAGCATAAGGAAATAATCACTGAGCAAATGTGCAGGGTACCAGCCAATCATTGTGAGGATTTGAAAAGAATGAACTACCTCAATACTAAGCGATTGGAAAGAGTTCAGTTGATTCTTGGAGACCCTATTTGAGCAGAATGTCTTCCTTTCCACAGTGACTTCAAGTGCGAAAAACTGGCCTCCGAATGTGACAAGAGTCAGTTAGAACTCCTTAAAGGTCGTATTGATCTTTACTACTACTTATTATGCCTTCGGACCCATTGATGTAATAATTGTATATATGTAAATAGACAGGATAACATACAAGTATTGTTTACTTAATTCATTTATTTATGTATAATCATAATTCAAGAAATCCAGCATTGTCAAAAAATATATGACCATTACGATTACAAATCTTGGCAGGACGTGTTTGATATGCCCGATTTAAATGATCTGATTTATTTTTATTCACTTAGCTTCCAACTCTAACCCACAAAATAATTCCTGTAAAATCTTGAGAATATGAAATTCCTGTGTCATATGTTCATGCCAATATTAATTTTCTTAGTGGCAGCAGGTAATCTAATTACTTCTACTGCACTTTGATAAATATTTTTCAGACTTTGACAATATCCGGGATCTATGATTTGATGTTCAAAAGCTTTAGTTACCTGAGAAATGCTTAAAGAGTCAAATACATTTGGTAATCTACAAATCCAATGCATAAAAGGGCAATCCAAACAAGTATCAGTAATGGCTGCTCTTGCTTAAGTGGATATAAGATCTGCCGTAATGTTTATAGAATACAGAGATTCATTAAATTCAGGTACTATTAAATACCATGATTTAAAATAATTGGGTAATATCATTTTACACAAAGGATTAAAATAAATCACCAGTGATAACACAAGTAAATAATGAAAAACTATAGACAATATAAAAGTTTGCATAATAACTAAAAAATACGTGACATAGATGTGGACATATTGATTTTTAAATTACTAAAAGACATGAAAATAATAGTAAAGTAATGCAAAAAGTATTAAGAATATTTAGTTAAAATCTTCATTAATAAAATGTGAAATCCATGAAAACACATATCCATGCCATTTTCTTTCTTCTTGATCTATTATTTTTCTTTAAAAATAACTGATAAATCACTAATTGCATGTTTAATCTCATTAAAACTCAATATTTTTCTTTCAGTCATTCCTCAATATTTTTAACATCCTTGTTTCAGAACCATTTTTCACATTCTTCAGTCAATTTTTACTTCAGACACTCAAAACTTCTTCTGCTCTTATTGCGTTGTTTCTACCAAATATTTATAAGAAAACCACACTTCTCTTAATGCACTTTTTATGTAATTTATGAATTTCAACTGGCTAGCAGTCTTCTTCACTTAGTCTAAAATATCTGAAGATTGCTTTGCTAACCATTCGAAACTATCATAAATTACTAAATACTTATAGTCTGATTAGCAATAATAATTTTTACTTGATTCCTGCCATTATTACTTAATCAGCTCCTTAAATATGAATAAATTATTACTTATTAAAAAATCTGATTAATATTAAAAATTCTTATTTACTACTTGCCACTACTATTTAATAAGTTCCCAATCATTTTTCAACAATTACAATATTTTAATGGAAGACAGAACTATAACATTCTGTGGAAATATTTATTAATTGAGTATATAGTGATTTATATGGCTTATTAAAGTTTTACAATGTAGTTTGTAATACTTCTAATATTCTAGAATATACTCTGTTAAAGATATGGTAAAAGAGCATAATCAATTACTGCATGGATGTAATACTCTGTTCAATTCATTACTCCATTTGTCTTCTGGCATAAAACTTATGATTGTATATATATATAATTATAAAATTACAAAATTCTAAATGTGTGTGTATATGTATGTATACACAAAATACGTATAACTAGTTAATTATAAATGTAAAACTAAACGGATTGCTAATTGTGTATTATAAGTAATAAATGATATATTAATGCTAAATTAAAAGTATGTGCATGGATGCCAGGGGCATTCACAATATTTGATAAAGCATTAGACTAATTAAATAGTTTAATTAACGAGAAACTATAAAGTAATTTATCAAGAAGGATTAGATAATGTAAACAAAGCTATTGCTTAAAATAGACAATTCTAAAGTCGTGGCATTATCTAATCAGGGATCGAATAGAAACTAAAGAGATGACCACCACGTGGCAGCGGATGGCAATCACGGGAGGCTACTCTAAAATCAAGGTGTGAGGAGTAATAGATCTAGAATTGAAATGAGACCAGGACACTTGCTAAGTGAAGCTCTTGAAAGGCAGATGTGCCATTTCCTCGGGTGCTCCAGTCAGCTCCTTCCTTCACTTAGCCTTGCAGAGAGGTTTACCTTCGGACATGCCAAAATAAACCTAGGGACTATGTAACAGGTCGTATTGATCTCATTATTATTTGTTACGCCTTCGGGACCTTATTTATATAATTATATAGCGTGTCTAATAGTCATATTTTTGTATATATTATTTAAGAGTGATTAACTCATATATAACTGTAAATAAATTCTTGTTATTTAAATTTACTTGCCAAGCTGCCTCATTAATTCTTATATATATATATGTTATTGATATTTGCAATCCAGCGAGCAATAGAGTGCCGCTGGACACAGCACAAAACAAAAGAAGCCTAGTCATACTTATCAATATTATTCGTATGATAATAATAACAGATTACCGAAACTTGAAAAGACAGCTCCCCAACTTTAAAGTGTGACTGGAACAGAAGTGCAAATTTTTCTTCAGTGACGGACTGAAAAAAAAAATCTGATCAGTATATCAAAAAAAACAGTTACATTTGTAATAAAAATATATACATAATATACATTAAGCAACATACAGACCGAAATATTATGGGTATAGTACCAGTTAGTGGTAATGAATATAATGAGAAACAAGTAAATATTAATTAATTTTAGTTGTAATAAATTAAAAATAAAGCTGAACAGAAGTTTACTACAATTACATGACGAATGATCAAAAATAAGTTGCTAAGGAAGTCATATGATGTTCGAGCACCGGAAGTAACAGACTGAGTTTCTTATAGAAATCTTCAGCTAGTCAATTTCTGCATCATTGTGACAAAACTTACTGATCTGTATTATATAATTTTAAAAGATGATAAATTCTTAACGCTTTAAGACTGTGTATTTGACTCCTTCTTACATCGCTAAAGAGAATTAAATCATAAAAAAAATCATATATTAAGACGATCGGAATATTTGTATCACTGATTAAGTAATTTATACTTTGGAAATAATAATACAGTCTTTATATATTTCCTAATCAAGTTGCGTTTTTGATTTTAATTATAAAAATGCTTTTGTTTTATTCCTAAGGTGGCAAAACATAATCAAAAAAATTACAATAGACGCCATCTAGTGTCAAATTATTTCCGTTCAGTCAGAAGCAAGATGAGTAGTGAATAATTCTTATTTCTGATTGGCTATCTAATACCTATCTCTTTCTAGCCAAGAAATAGGCATGTCTATATTAGACATGATGAAAAAACTGAAATATTGGATAATGTTATGGAAACATTTATTTTGAAATTATTGCAGATTCTTTTTATACAAATAATTTTCCAACAGATAAAAACAAAAATATATTCTGTTTATATATAATGCTACAAGTTATGAAAGATTTATGACATTGTTTCAATTAGACATCTTTGCCATTTTTTAATGTACAATGCTCAGTTTGATCTATACCAAATCATATAAACAACACAAAAAGCAAGTCCAATAAAACAAAGCACTTGTCTTCACACAATGTCTTACAATATAACACAGTATATATATATTAAAACCAATACTAATATTATATATTCAGATAAAACATTGAGAATATTAAATACAATTTTAATTAGGTAGTATTTTCCTAAAGTTTCGTGATGATGATATTTAAGTTGTATTTATATATTGGACTATTTCCATCATCTAATATTAAGTATTGAATGTCTTTAGAAAAATTTAACTTTATTTAAATCTTTCAATTACATTCAAATGTTAGGAATAGCGCACAGGTTAATATGCACAACGTTTTGTGAGGTATTATTCTTTTTGCTGGCCTGACCAGTAACAGTATTAGCATAGGAATCGAACCTGGATCCTTAAATTCTTGAATATTAAATTTTAAGGTAAAGCTCTAACCAACTGAGCCATCCTGCCAAAGGCAACAGTCGATAGAAATTTCATTTACTTATCTATGAGGTTCCTCCTGATTTCTCTACTTTTTTCTGAGAGCAAAGTTGATTAAAGGTTTCCGTATATTATGTATAGACACACTAGGTTGCCTTTGGCAAGATGGCTCAATTGAGTAAAGCGTTATCTTAAAATTCACTATTCAAGAATACAAGATTCAGGTTCGATCACCATGCTAGCATTGTGTCGCCATGCTAGCAACACCTGAAGAAGAGAGAATAGCACCTCTCAAAACATTGTGCATGTACTAACCTGTGTGCTATTATTAACAGTTGAATGTAATTGGCAAATTTAAATAAAGTTAAATTTTTCTAAAGACATTCAATACTTAATATTAGATCATGGAAATAGTCCAATATATAAATACAAAAACAAAATTAAGATTATATTTAGCAATTTCAATGTGTTATCCAAGTATATGGTATTGCCTTAATATATTATATTTCGGCAATGAAGTTATCATAGTTATTTTTAATATATATTTTTGAGAGAGTAGAGTACTAGAAAACATTTATAACTATTGAGAAAAAAAACAATATGAAAGAATTTATATAAAAACAATTTGCAATGATTTAAATAAAGAATGATGCATATTAATGAATAAATATTTCTGCAGTATAATTTCATTACACCACTCTCACACAAGATTAGACTGGTTTCTATCCACTTTTAACACCTTGTGGAGGGGCAATTGATGAGGCTAATTCCACATGAAATGTGCATCTTATGGATCATACATGTTTTTCATGTCTTTCATCAAATGTTTTTAATTGCACCCTTCCACAATGTTATTCATTGAGTGTATAATCTCTAGTCCAGGGGTCCCCAATCCTATGCCCGTCTGCTCTAGTCTAATGAATGTCTAATAAAAATTTATTAATATGGATGCATACTAACACTATATGCATGTTTGTTTTTTAAATGTTTTTCAATAAATAAATTTACTTGCTTAGTGAAAACTCACAGATGGTCAGCAACCAATCAGAAACAAGAACTACATGATCAAGCTTCCGCTTTATTTTGTTAGAAAGGATATGATATCTCTCTATAATTTTGGGGCCATATGAGGTAATTTGAAAAATGAAACACACAACTTTTTATAAATCATTGTAACTACAATATATGACAAACATAATAAAATTGTTACTATAATAATACTAAATATTTAAATACCAGTATAGTATATATACATAATCTAGATGTAATTAAAGGGGATTTAAACCCAGATTTTAAAACTGCCTTCAGTCATTCACTCTAGCTAATATCGCTTATATTAGATAAAATAAATGACTGAAGGAAGCTTTAAAGTTTGGGTTCAAGTCCCCTTTATTTATAATAATACTTGTAAAACAAAATTTATCATGTTTATTATTTTTCATGACATTAATTTTATGATAAGGTCATATAAGCGCATACAATTTTAAAATGCTATTGTTTAAAGGGAATTGTGATTTATCAAGCAACCATTATTGCAAGATTCCATTTAATGGTACCCTATTATTTAACTCCTTTACAATTGTGGACTACTTTCAAATGAAGAAAAATTAGGTAAATTGGAAGAAGTGTCTCATAAAATGAGATACTGTCAAACTTTGCCAAATTAGAATAGAATTCTGATGAAGAGATATAATTTGAAAAGTGGACATATGACTTAATATAAAGCATAAATATTGGAAAAATAAGTGGAATGGATTCTTTATAAATAGTATAATGATTGAATATCCCGGCACCTCACTGACGACGCCAGAAGCAGAAACCGGTGAGGATATTCTCAAAGCTTGTTAAGAGCTTATTTTGCAAGCTCTATGTGTAACATTTGTAAATACAAGCTTATTACATTAAGTCATATGACATCTGATTTGACTTTTTTGTCATCTTTATAAATAAGGATTGGAAAAAGTAATACTGTGAAGATTGATGGAATATCAAGATTAGTTATTCAAATTAATGTAAGATACCATGCAGATAATTCACGTTTATGCCCCAAGAAGATTCTTATTATGAAGAAGTAGACAACTGATTTAGATATAAAGAATACTTTTGATCAGACTAAACAATATTCCAAAATTGTCATGGGAGATTTTAAAGCTAGAATTGGCAAATGATTGAAAGATCGACTATAGGTAAATTTTAATAAGGGAATTAAAAATAGACAAAATTTGTAAAAAAGAAAATATGAATAATACAAATTCTTTTTTTGAGGAAAATTTAAAACAGAATTGGACATCAAGCCATCTGAATAAAAATACAGCAAAATTGGATTGTAATTTGGCTAACATAAAGTATGCACCCTAAGATTATAATGTATTTACTGGGTTCAATACATGATGATTGAATAAAAAGATGTAATGCAAAAGTAGAGGTGAAAGACAGAATTAACAATTTATAACATTCAGAAATATTCCAAATAATTTAAGCTAGAACTTGCAGATTATTTAAAAATATTAACATATATCATCGATGGCTCTGGCTTGAATAAATTCAATAAAAAGATAACTAACATTCTATTAAAAGCAACCACACAGTTACCTAATACAAATAAAAATACAGAAATATAGCAATAAATTTTCAACTTCGACAGGAGATCCTTTGATTCCACATTGAGCTTTAAAGGAACTTTCAAAAAACCTTATATAAAACAATTTGAAATGTGTCTAAGGAAAACAGATATATACATAGTTTCAAAATATTGTAATAAATATGGATCTAGAATAAGAAATCATTATGTTCGTAAATTATTTAATAATTTACCTGTTGAATTAAGAAGCTAGCAACATTATACAGAAATAAAAAAAACAAGTCTATTAAAGAGAGACGGAAGAAGAAAAATTAGTATATAGAAAAAATATATGAGTATCTAATGTTATATAATCAATATTTTTATTATATAATTAATATATTATTGAAATGTAATTTATTGTTGTTATTATTATTAGCATATTTTATATTATGTTTAAAATTTCATGTAAATATATTAAATGTTATAAAAATTTTCTTCTACATAAAAGCGAAACTAGGCTTAATAGGAGAATGACATTTGCATTTATGTAAATGTATTTTCAACTGTATTCAAATGAATTAATATAATGAATGTATTTATTTTAATAATCAATAAAGTATGTAAATAATATTTTAATTTGCGAAGCGCAGATAGTTGATTGGCTGTCAAATAAGCAATATAAGGAGCGCAAAGAGATTTCCAGTCTCTCAACTTAATTTTAATAAACAATGTATTATTATTATTGGTGCTTGTCTTATAGCTAAAGATGCCGTTGGATGGCGCCGTTTTCATGCTAAAACTATAAAATCGTCTTTTTTAAATATTATTTTTTATTAACGTATACAATTTAAATGATAATAATAAATGTAAAATAAAATCAACAAATTACAATTTGATTCGTGTTTTTTATATCGTATACTTGTTAAATTGTGTTACGGCTTTTTTTTTATCAATTTTCTATCGGATATTTTTTTACTTGTGTTACGGCTTTTTTTTTCTCAACTTTCTATCGGATATTTTTTGACTTGTGTTACGACTTTTTTTGTTTTTGTTTAACTAAAAAATAATAATCGTAATAAAAGTAAAAGTTGTTATGGTTAGATTTAGGGTTAGGTTTAGGGTTAGTTTTAGGGTTAGTGTTCTGTTTGTTTGTAATGCTAAAATAAAAAAATTCAAAATCGTAACCGTACTCGGAACTCAAACTTTTTTAAACAACAACAAACACATACAAATGTCTTCTTTACTTATTAAACATGTTTATAATATTTGCTTTTTATTAAATTTACAAAAAAAATCTGTATATTTGGTCTTTTCTTACTGGATATTTTTTTTTAACGCTCTTTTTTACTTCAAAAATATACAGACGGTAGAATCTTCTTTGTCTCATGGAATGTTACTAACAGTACGTTACTTGACACGTTATCTAATTGCAACTCAATAAAAACATAGATATTTAACATTTACCCAAATAAAAGTTCAATACAGTACATTGTAAAAAGTCTTATAATTATTGTTTTAAAAAATCTGAACATTTCATTAGTTTAAAAAAAAAAATCCAATGAAAACAACATTTCAATACAATTCAAATACAAACTCTCTCATCAAGCCGTAATTATTTTATAAATTGTGCGAATTCGGAAAATGTATTTGCTGCTATGTGACATACATGCTGTACTGCGACGCGACATAGCGGCCTGCATTCTGTAGCACAACAAAAAAGTTGTATTATAGAAAACGCAAGTTCGAACGTGTCGGCCGCGAAAACAGCATTTTTATGTGTTTTGGCGCGAAAACCGCACCATAGATCAGCATCTTTAGCTAAAAGATGAGTACCTTATTATTATAATAAATTATTCATATATTTTAACAATAGATAAATATTATAAATTTTGAAACTAAAAAAGAAATAGTTTGACAGGAAATTAGTTGAATTTAAACAATTACTTTATTATTTAATATATAAATAAATAATCTTAAGTATAAAATTTGTTTTGTTTTTTTTTTAGTTCGATATTTGGTAAAGTGATTAGTAACTTTATTTCATATACAGAAATCTTTCTGAAGTAAATATTTCAAGGATTTTGAGATCAAAATCATTATTTTCAATTATTCTGTCTCCGCATCTTAACATGCCGATAATCATTCTCACAGCGATTCTGAATCGGAATTTAATGATAACTCGAAAGAGTTTCATTTATCCATTTGTCCAGCTATATATTTTTAGATTTTGATCTTTATCTATGATATAACCTCAAGTACGCCAAACAATATCAAATCTAATACTTATTTTAACTTTATGTGGTAAGTTCATCATTCAAGGACATATAGCTTTCTTACATTCTAGTGTTCACAAATATTTTTTCCACTTTCCTTATTTGAGAATGAATTCAGAAATCTTCCATTCTTTAAAAGGCATTCCTGGTACTTAATTTTTTTCTATCTTTTTTCTATCTTTTCTTATTTTCAGCTTTTTCATATAAAGCCAGTTTTTAAAAAATGAAATAAACAGAATAGTAAAAATATGAATATGCATGTGAATTATTAATCTAAAACAATTTTTACCTCAGTTCCTTTCTTTTCGGTTCGTCTGATTTTCCGTAATTGCTGAAATTATATAAAAAAATAAGAATTATAAGAACATCTAATGTGTGATAAATTTATATCTAAAAATATAAAAATATTTATTTCTGAAAAAAAAAAAAAATTTATTAAGTGCCATAACCAGATGTTTTCAAATTTATGATCGCCAAGATACCCTATGTTCAAAGCAAAGCAAAACTGTGATCACAACCACTACAGATTATTTTCACACTAGTTTCAAACACTACATACCTCTGAACTGTGACATAACACATCGTGTAAAACATAAATAAGTATTTCAAAAATTATAAAACATGAAAAGTCATTGCAGATGCAATTCACGCTTGAAAAAACTAAATCCAGAAACCACAGATTCAAGACAATTCTTCATATTCATAAATATGAGTAATTTTCAGGATATACTGATAAAGTAAAATAAAATTTTAAAAAATATTCAAAAAATTCTATGCTAAAATAAAGCATGATCAATAGATATTTAATTAATAAAGAATTTGATGCCGTTCAGCAACAATTTTTTTTTGCAACCTAGTGTGCACTTTAGTAATCGAGATGCCAACTGATAGTGCTTACTAAATCCTTATTCAATGCTATCCCAATCTAATATTTCCAGACTAATCTCTAGTTTGTGGCTTTCATCAGTGAGGACCTTTCGGATCTGGATGCAAAGTGGCTTGAAATGAAAACATTAACATGTTTTTCAATTTGAACTGGTAGTTTGATAGCAAAACAAAAAAATAAAAGATAGTTGCTAGAGGACAGTTGCATTAGATCCAAAAGATCTCGACGCATTGCTTCCAGATTCAAAACCTCCTCACTGATGAAAGCCATAGGCTAGAAATTAGTTGGAGAATATTGGATAGGATACAATCGGATACAAATTTATCAAACACTGCCACCTGGTTTTAAATGCACTAGATAGCAAAATTTTGGTGAGAAAAAAGTACTATACACAGCCTGATGATGTGTCATTGCAGAAATATCTACTATCTATTAATTGCTTAAGCTTACAATAGATGGCTCTGAAATAGAGTAAATATAATTGGTGGTTCTAAAATCATATTTTGAATGTTATCAAAAATTGCTGATGCTGATTATCATAATGGAACGGATAAAAAGTACCTATAGTTAACGTAAAACTAAAGTCAATAAATATATAATTACTATCCAATAGTCAGACCTACATAACTGTACAAACAAGCGGGCATTAGACGAAAACATTAAGATGTATTAAATCTCGGATTTATTAGCTTCGATGGAATAAAAGAAATAAAAGTTATGACTAAAATGTGAATGCCAATTCAAAATGGCCCATATTCAAAACCTAGTCTGAGGACATAAGTTCAATATCTGGTATCACTAATTATGAAATGAATTATTGATTCTGCAAGCAAAAGAGATACAGAATAAATTCAGATCAACCTTTATTTTGCAATCGAGATATGTTAGCCCATTTCCTTTTTCTTTCAACTACAATTGATCATAGGCATTGTAATAAACTTATAGCTAACAACATTCATATATAATTGCAATTTTAAAACTTTGTCATTTCTCAATCCCTGATATTCTTATCATTTGTACTCTAATAAGTAATACCAGATCAGAACTTTCATGCCATAAAGTGACCCATCTAATTTACAGATTAACTTTTTAACAAGAAGAACCTGCTGATTTTGCTTCTGAAATCTCTCTTATAAAACATGAACTTACAAAAATATTTAAGATTGTCTTGCACCCGTGCTCAAATAAAATAATCCAAATGATTTTACATTTCTGGTAGTTATAGTAATTCTTTCCTATATCTTACAAGAATCATTCCTTCTATAGATAGAAAAAATTACTATTTCTTATTCACTATACTACTTCATATGCATTTTAATGACATAAGAGGCCAAGTTTTTTACCTAGCCCTAAACACAGAGAGGTCAAAATAAATAATGTTAATAGAATGTTAAGAATGATATTTCACCAACAGCGATGAATGAATGTTACTATTTAGTACTTTATTGTCTGGTTATTCACTTTTTTTTTATTAAGGAAAATACACATACAATTGCAGTATAAATCTTTTTGGTATACATTTGTTTAGGTTTGTTACACTTATTACAACAATCATCAGTAAATAATTTTTCAAATTAGAAAATATACCTGTTTGATATATTAGTTATAATTATTATGACAAATTTAATTTCATGATCAGAGTGAGAAGCTCATCGTTCAAACTTAGACTGTAATTATTATGTAACTAGTTTTGTAGCAGAACAACTGGCTCTTCATTTAGTGATTTAGCCAGTTATCATTATGCAGTCCATATTTTGATTGGCGACAATCCTCTAACTGGTCAATTTATTTTTTAACCTTGAATTAATATTTAATTAACATGCCTGAGGATAGGCTTTTCATCCAATGGCCTAAGTTGCCCTCAAGTCTCCCCGAAGAGCTTTTCCGTGTTAATAAGTAATCCCTGAATGTAGTCCTTCAAATAAATTTTTTACATATCTCCCATGATTCCTTACTTCCTTGCTTAAAAACAAAATAATTTCTAGTTAACCACATGGCATAAAGCAGGAACAGTCCCATTTCTAATCACAGCAAAAACACCACTCATTATAGTGTCCTTGATTCTTAGAATTTTCATGTTAGCCAGCAGTACTCTGGTTATAATATTTTGTCTAGCAGGAATCAAAAATGGGCAAGTAGTAAAGATATATCCAATAGTTTCATCTGCTACTTTACATAAGCTACATTGTAGTTCTATTTTAGAAAAATTAATTTACCAAAAAATGATTCGTTGGCAAGGTAATGTTTGCATGCATGTATTTGTAAACTTGCCAGTAAGTGTTAATATTGTTAATAATTGATGCCATAACTTTGAAGAATTTATCCATGCCCACTTACTTCATATGGGTGGCAGCATGTCAGTAGGCTCAATTTTATCCTGTAATGAGTCCACTGGCAATCTTGCATTCATCGCCTTAAGCATTAATAGGGATTTCTGAATAAAAAAGATATTAAGATCATGCAACCCGAGCCCATTCAGGTCTTTCGGTCTCTGCATCTTGTCTAAACTGATGGTTACTGTTTTCCTCTTCCACAAGATGCCAGTACAGACTGAGTTTATTGCATTCTGAAAGGACCTGGTTGGTTTAAGAGGTGGCATAAGTAATTAATTTGCAGAAGCAGCAACATGTTGATCAGTGCCATCTTAACCGGGAGTAATAAGTATATCCCTGAGAGAGCACTTGCAATCTTTTTGGTTTTTTCTAGAATGCGGTTTTGCAGTGCTCTTCTCATAGTCAACCTGAACAGCACCACAGGGAATCCAAGAAAGTTTTGGTTTTCTGAGAATCTTGAAGGAATTGGCTGTCACCTGATGGATCTTCCAGGTAGCAGATTTCTCAGAGTTTATTCTTAGCCTATATCTCCCAGTGTATTCATCTAGAAGTTTATATAGTTTGGGCATGTATGCATGCAAGGGGAGGAAAACTGTAATGTAATCAACATATAATATGTGATGAACTTCCTCCCCCAGCACCGGGACAAACACCCCAGGAAAGATGTTTCTCAATAGCGGTTAATAGGGGGTTTACATAGGCTATGAAACACAAGGTGCTAAGAGGTGATCCCTGGGGTATTGATAGATGTAGTTTAAACCTGGGGCCAAAGAGTCATCCAGTGATGTATATATTGATCTATTTAGCAGCAGATTTGCTATAATTCTGATGTAAACTTTGAGTACCCTGTAGCACTCCAAAACTGAGAATAATTTTGCAGGTACCACGGAGTCAAATGCTGCCACAAAGTCCACCTGCACCACAATAGGTCCCGATGTTTTTTTGGTCCTTATATACTCCACAAATAAAGCAAATCTCCTTACTGCCTCAATGATGGACGATCCCTTGCGGGCAAATTGGTGCAAGGAAATTTTACTGAAAGTTGGATCTTATCCTTAACAAGTGATTCGATGATTTTTATTAATAATGGGGTTACTGATATGGGTCTTAAATTAGTTAATGGAGATGGATTCGATGGCTTTTGGAGTTAAAGTACAAGTGCAACAGGGTACAGGTTTGGGGATAATCTGAAATTCCCTGGCCAGCACACCAATGACTTGATGGATTATTTTAACTGTGAAATTACTAGATGCAACAAGGCAAATCATGGTATCCCATGAAGGCCCGAATATACATGTTCTTGATAAGATCTTAGAAGGAGAGAAATTTAGGCACATTTTTCAGACATACATTTTCTTTTGCTTTTTCGTTACATCAATTTTTATTTACTCCATGACAATATTCCTAATACGCTATAAAATTTCAATAACTCATATTGAATACTGGTTGTTTTTTTTTACTTCAATATGGTATCAGAATATTGTATAAGTATATAGCTATATGGTAAAACATGCATTAAAATGGACTGCTGCGAATTTAAGGTACCTCCAATAATACTTTCCTCATCAGACTTTATAATTGTGGGAGGTGAGAGCTTTTACATATTTCCCATCTCCAATTTATTCTCTATCTGATAATAACTAGATACCTATTTGCCACCTGTTTGCAAATAGTAATTTGGATTTATTACTGATATACTGGTTACCTGAAGAGAATTGGGAAAAAAAAATGCCTAAGTTTTATTTGAAATTCAGTACATGGATATGGCAGGCAGCTACACAAAACACTATATCATAAAGCCTTTTATATTTATGTAAACCAGAGTTGTGGTCATTCTAGAGGTTTTGAATTTTTTGAGCATTTATTAGATATTTTAATTCTATCATTTATCGATAATCTTGATGTTGATATTATTATCTAATACATCACTATACCTATGTATTTTTCGAATATAAGACATGCCAAAGAAGTGGCCTTGCATTATTTAGTAAATGAAGCCAAACTATCACAAAACTCGCTAGAATGATATAAACAATCTTTTCAATAAAAACTTGTATAAATGCCATAATTTTTTTATGATATTTTAGAAATATCTGATAAACCTAATTAATGGTATGACTTTCAAATAATTTAATACATGTACTGTATCTATTATTTTGGATGTAGCCCTCGGATAAACATTTTTTTTTGCTGCCCATAAATTACTTAAAGTTGGATATTCTTGATATAAATCATTTGCATCTAATTTAAGAAAACTCATTTTATTGGTATAGTAAACACAAAAATAAGAAGTGTTAATGAATAATATCGTGACCCCATCATTTCAATTAACTTTTCCATGAACCAAGAAATAAATACTTTAATAATGTTTTTAAATCAAGAAATATAAAAAATAACAAAAGGTTTAACTTATAATCACTTAAATTAAAGAAGTGGTCTGCATGTTTAGTTAAATGTCAAAAGAACAAATTCTGGAGCCCATAGTCTTCAGATCGTAAACCCGGTTCTGTTAATTCAATGTTCAACCTTTTTATGAATTCCTGACCAATAAAAGCTATTAATAAAGAAATGTTTAATTTTCTTTACCTAATGATTATTCAGAAATCTGCAAAGTATCATTACACAATCTAACGTAATAACTTTACATGTGCTCTTGGCGAAATAGAGAGGTTGTGTGAACGTAATTTAATATGTCCATAAGATCAATATACACAATAAATGGCATATGAAAGAATATTATATTAATTTTGAATACAAGAAAGACAAATGAAGCTTCAAGCAACTGATAAAACAATCATAATGCTAACACAAAAAAAAAAAACATTATATTAACTATTTATTGTACGTTAGATATATGACTTTAAAATAAACAAATAAAATACTAAGTGAAATAAACTGATCATTAGTGGTAGCTGGTTATTTCATATCATGCAAGTTACTTACCATATTTCGGAAGTTAATACTAAGTTGCCTTGTTGCTTGGTGGTATTCCATCGCTCCTGTATTGTTCAATATTTCTCCGCTGGAATTTCTAGAAATAAATATTTAAAATCAATTATAATTTCAATGCAATACATTGTCTCTCTATATATAATACAAATAAAATGTCTGTTAATTAACTATTGTAATAACAATAAAAATAATAAATATAATTGTAATTAACTATTATATAAAGTCTTTCAATTCGTAGAAGTACTTTAGGTTAATTCCTTAACCCTCCTCAACTGCCATTAAATTCAAAAAACATATAATTCCTTAACCCTCATCAACTGCCATTAAATTCATAAAACATAATGGAAGCAAACATCTATATTGCTTCCGCCACTTCTTAATCATCCATTGTTTTTAACGGCAATTAAATCCAGTATAAAAAAAAAGTAATACAAGTAAAATGTCCATTAATTGTAATAACAATAAAAATAATAAACATAATGGTAATTAACTATTATTTATAGTCTTTCAATCCACAGAAATACAGTACTTTCAGTTAATTCCTTAACCCTCCTCAACTGGCATTAAATTCAAAAAACATAATGGAAGTAAATGTCTACATTACAATAGTTAATTAATAGACATTTTATTTGTATTGCAATTTTTTTATAGTGAATTTAAGTGAGAGATGGTGGATCATTAAGGAGTGGCAGAAGCAATGTAGATGTTTGCTTCCATTATGTTTTTTGAATTTAATGGCAGATGGGGAGAATTAAGGAATTAACCGAAAGTGTTTCTGCAGATTATATATAATAGTTAATTACCATTATATTTATTACTTTTATTGATATTACAATAGTTAATTAATGGACATTTTAATTGTACCAATTTTTTTTTCTAATGTATTTAAATGACATTAAGAAATGATGGATTGTTAACAAATGGCGAAAGCAATGTAGGCGTTTGCTTCCATTATGTTTCTTGAATTTAACGGCAGTTGAGAAGGGTTAAGGAATTAACCAAAAGTACTTCTGCAGATTCGAAGACTGTATATAATAGTTAATTACCATTACATTTTATTATTTTTATTGTTCTTATATATAAATGAATGCATCTAATGTTAAATCTTCCAATAATGCTGCATGTGATAGAAAATTAGGAGTGTTGGAAAATTTAACATTATGAGAATTCATATTTTTTCAATTTGATTTCAGTGTGGCATTATGTACTGATTAATACAGAAAAAAATATCAATCTGTTAAAGTCCTGTGCCAGATCTCGTTATCTATATTAAGACCTTAGACCAGCGTGAAAGATCGAATTCATTTTTTACTTATAGAGGTTGCCTTGACAACAGATTGAAGATTCATGATTTAGATAAGCTTAGGTTGTTATAGCATATCATTAATATATATATATATATTGTAAATTTATCGTTTGATTAGGTTATTTACATTACACAGAATAATGAATTAGTTAACCAAACTATGTAAGATTTATTCCATTTATGTATGAATTTGGATATTTCTTGAACACAGTTATATTTCCTGATTAACTGACCTAATATTTTATTCCGATTCAAATTGCTGGCAGAATCAGTTTTTTACTTGTTTAAGAGTGAGCCAGGGTTTGTAGACCTACTGCATCACATCTTGCAGATCCACAGTAAATAACTAAATAAAATGTTCTAGAAAGGATTTCACTTTCTTGTAATTTTAATCTTTTATATGAATTTTCCCTGGGCATTGACTATTAAACAAGCATATTGGCGTAGGTAATTTATACATTTATCACAACAATTTTTTTTTAATATTAAAATCTAATAAACCGCAATTAAGAAAGCACAATGAAAGTCCAATGGTAAGAAAGATGATGCTCACTGAATCCAAATGTTTGCATTATGAAAGGGGATATGGTCATAAATAATCCATTTTCAGGTATTGAACAACAACTGCCAAAGCTGAAAAGCAGTAGCAGTGACGCAAATTTATTTTAGAATTGGAAGCTGCTAAACATAAACCAGACATGAGGCTTGCTGTCACTAGATATCTAGAAGTGTCACCATATCTACTCACTAAGCAAACTGTCGCAATACAGTTGGAAGTGATAGGTAAACTTATAAGGTACCTGAAGTTTCTTCCTTTTATAGTTGCATGGGAACTAATGCTATGCCATATCAACATTACCAGAAGATATGTTATTATATATTGTATATTTGATTGAATACAAATATAATTTATACACTTGGTGTTTTAAATGTAAATTATAAGCGATTTGATACACAGACTTTCAAGCTCCTCTCAGCTATCTGCTATCTCAGAAAATCAATACACATGCCTACACACATATGAAAAAGATAAATGATCTCCAATATCATGAAATACATTTACTGGAGATTATTTATTTTTTTCACATGTGTGTGGTGATGTGTATTGGATGTATGAGATAGAGTGGATGCGTAAGCACACATTTAGATTTGTTGTAATAAATAATATTAGTCATACATCACGAGTTTGTGTTTATGCATAAATCGCACAGTGATATACAGCAATTTAATATATTCCCATCTCTTTTACACTTCTTAATTTTTAAAAATCATTTGTAAAAAGAATGCTAAAAGATTTTGAGTCCCCCCCCCCCCACTTCTCCCCAAAAGAACTTACATTAATAGAATCTGTCTGAAAAAAACAAAAAAATATCGGGTCTAAACAAATATTTTTAATGATGGTCTAAAAGTATGAGCAAATGGCATTTTCTTTGTAAAGATATATCAGCTATTTCTAACATTTACTTTAATTATTAGCACTGTGCTGATCCAAATTCTAATCTAGTCTAAATGTTCTTAAACATTTTCACGATATTAAAAATGATCCTTGGTAATTTTCAAAGATAATATGGATAGCATTTCAAACTAAACATTACTGATGGTATATTTCACAAGTTTACCAGATTTCATCAAAAAATTAGCCACTAGTACAGACATAATGATATTAGTATCATCGATGGTACAGGCCTCTGGTGGCATTTTGTTTGTCTCGCAAACATATCACGGATACCATGACTACACAATAATTCACACTTACAAACAAACTTACCCAAATTTTACACCCTTCATAACTAACTTCAATAACAATGTGACAGTTTGAAAATTTTTTTAACATAATAATAGGAAATTTGAATGTAATACAATCATTTATTAAATAAGATTTCTAATGTTATGTTGACTTAAAATCAACACACCCTCAAATTATATGATATTGCAGGCTCAATAGCGATCATTTGGCGAGTAAGAACAGAGTGCTTTAACCAAGTGTGAATTGCGAGAAATTAGCATAACACACTACAGGTCATTGTACAGCCTCATAAATGGTATATTAAACTGTTTGGGGCTAGCAACAGTGCTATTAGTACAGAAATAATCAGCAAACTATGAGAAATTTATTTCACTTACCCTTTGACAGTTTTATCGCTTTGATGATTTAATTGGTTTGCTTGAGCTTCGCTAAAATAAATTAAATAAAAACATTCAAATAATTTCCAACAATATGTAAAATAATATCACAAGTAACATTTTCTTATATAGCTCACCTGATAATACTTGCATGGACCTCAGGAGGTGTCATGTGAACATTTAATCTTCCACCTACCAACAATCTGTAAATTATACAATTGTGTAAATTTGTGGGAGAAATAAAAAATTCTATAAAAACAAGATTAAAATAACATATGGCACATAATAAATCACCGATATATATATATACATACAAAAGAAATAGGACACATATTTACATAAAGTTCAATAAAATTGAGGTTACATACAGAAAGTATTAAAGAAAGGAAAATAAAAGAAGCTATATTAATAAGAAAGATAAAACCAAAATTTAATAGAGATTCTGGGATTAGGATGAGATTGGTTTAGATATAGTTATTAAATAAGATATATAGAAGTAAATATGTAAAGAGATAATTGTTTATAAATGAGTTATGAATGATAAAAAATGGTTAAGTTAAATAGGAATATAAATGTGGGTATATTTATAGATATTACATAATAGAAAAATAATAAATAAATTAATAAACTTAGCATAATATTTACATATAAAACATTATAATAAAAATTTATGAGAATTATATAAGAAAAATAAAAAAGTGTATAAAATATATATGTAAAGAAAGTTGTAGGGAATATATATAAAAACATATAAAGCAGTATAATATAAATTTATGAGAATTATATAATAATACTAAAAGTTAAAGTGTATAAAATAAAAAAATTATATATATATAAATAAAGAGTTGTAGGGGATATATATATTTAGTTTAAATAATATGTAATAGAGGGAGCTAGGATATAAGATAATTTAAAAAAAAAAAAAAAATTTTTTTAAAAGATCAAAATAAACTGGGTAATGTTTACAGATTTTAAATATTCAAAAATAATAATAAATATAAAATATTATTTTTAAAAGAAGAATGAGTAAGGAAATAATAAATATTATATGATTTAAAATTATAAGAATATTAGTTACTAACCATAAAGTTTAAGTTTATGAAGAATAGATATAATTAGTAGATTGTTAATAATAATAAAATAGATAATATATTTAAATTAATAGTTGTCCTTGAATATATATAAAGTTAGGAATATACATGTATAATTTATTTTATTTTCTATTTATGTTGTACATTTTATTTTATATTAATTGTTTTATTTGGGTTTGATTATTTATTTCAGTTTTTTTAATACACCTGGGTCTCGTTTTATGCGGATTATTTTAATGCGATTTTGAAGTTATGCGATTCATGTTTCTTTTTAATATCTTTCATATTTCACTATATTTATTAGATATCAAGAAATTTAAATTATTAATAACTTATTTTCAATTGAAATACTTTTTTTTTTCAAAAATATAACGTTATATTAGCAACTAATGTGAATATGGCCTGAAGCTGTATTTAGAATTTTAGCTTCTATGTAAATAACCTATTTATACTAATGAGTAAATAATAATAATAATAGATTTATACTTACATATAAAAATATCGCAATAAATATTAAAAAAAAACTTTTAAAACGTATATTTTGTTATATATAACAGAAATAAATAATCTTTTAGATTTTTAAAATAAAAAATGAAGATTTTATAAACTGAAAATAATCTTTCTAATGATAATGTATAATCTTTTTGTTTTGATTTCGATCTCATTTTTTAAATTTAGAAACAGAAAACCATTAACACAGCATAAGACTGAAAATAGCGCTAGTTGTACATCATATCACAAATAAAAATAAAATGGTTAACAGGTTTCTCTGGGCATAATTGCTGAGAGATTCTTGACTTCGTTTAAGGAGAAGCTACAATACATCATATCACATCAAATCTGATTTCTTTCCAGCTTACAAACGAACACTAGCAATAATGATTAAAATATGTATGAAAAATGTAAAATTAAATATTGTAGTTAATAAAAAAAGTAAAAAAAGTTTATCTTGTATTAATTTTTTTCAAATATTTGAAATTTTTTATTAGTGTTACTTTATTTGCTTATTTTTTTAATGCAAATTTTAAACTAATTTTTATTTGTTGCTTTGCTTTTATGCGAATTCTGAAAATTACAGACCCTATCCCCCATTTTTCAAGGTAAATTAAGTCTCTTTTTGTGCGATTTTTTTTAATGCGGGTTTTCTGTGGAACCTATCTACTGAATAAAACGAGACCCAGGCGTATATATATTTTATGTTGTTTTTAGTTTTTTATTGTTTAAATTTTTTATGGTGTTATTATATAGTTATGTTTTTTTATTTTAATTTGTTTATTATATCATAGCTATGAAGAAGACTTCAGGTCAGTTGAAACGGAGGTGTATGTATATGTACAAATAAAGAGTTTTGCTAAAAAGTATTTGAAGTGGTTTGGATAAATTGTATTTATAATCAAAATATTCAATAACTGATATTTACAATAGGTCTCTACTGATCCACTGGTTACTAAACAATAAAAAACGAAATATACGAAACATCAGTTATGCTAAAATGATAAAAATAATCATCCATTTGCACACTGTAACATATGCTGATATATATATACAATGAACTCAAGTTACATCTTATACACATGTATTGCTATTTTTTCCGTATATCTTCCCTTTATAGTGGATCTGAAATAAGCAATAGAGAAATATGTTACTCTTTTAAGGATTCATCACTTTCCAAACTGTTCTTTTTTCAAGTCCATGGTTGACCATTTATTGCCTCATTTTTTTTTATTTAAACATTTTTATTATGTTATTTTAAAAAAAAAAGTAAACCAGAGTAGTTACCTAGTGAAAGCTTAAATAATCAATGATTATCAGATGTGAACAATATCCCTATTTCTAGCATTTAATTTCTATTGTTCAGATTGGTATTTGGCTTTTACATTTATCAACGAGGTTTAGCATTCAAAGTGGAAGAACTCCAAACATTCATCCAGGATCCACTTTTAACTCCATTTTATATGTCAAAGTAAAAACTTGTTAATTCAAATCAGCCTAAAGTTTTAAACCCAAACCCACCTGATTCATCAAATCTTATTAATAAAGGCAAAATGCAGAAACTAATATAACGAATAAAGATTTAGATATTAAGGTTGAAGATTTTGTGACAATTCTTATATAAACAATCACATAATATAACACATGTTGTAAATAAAGTCACTGTTAAGATTAATAATGATTAAATGAAATTTAAACATTATTATTCTTAACAGTGGCTTTATTTGTAACATACATTATTGTCAAAACTTTTAAACTGCAATTAAAAATAGTGATACTTAGATGCTAAGCTTTTGCCAGTTTCTAGCCAAATTAATTAATAATGTGACATTACATCCCAGTTCTAACACTGATTATTAGACTTTACAATCTAATTATCGGACATTAAACTGTGTAATACATAATCAAGCATAGTTCAGATTAGTTTCCATTCTTTGTACGATTGGTTTCAGCAAAAAATAGTGCAAAAGTCAGATTCATACTCTACACTCATGCATTATATATTAATATTTTATAATTACATAAATATTTGTTTAAAATTGTAAATTAGCAAAAAAGGATTTTTTTTATTATCATTATTAACTTCCAAATAACTAACAATGAATATTCGACAATATTTTTCAGCATTTTCATGTTTATAAATTAAAACAATTTTATACATATATCATTGTTTGTGTGTTCCACAAACTTTTATCATTTATAATTTTTAAACTGAAAAAGTTTTTTTTCTTCATAAGGTCAGTATTAAAAATCTGTGAAATTACAATAACTGGAAATTTATTTTGATTAAACAAACTTCATTAAATTTTTATATGCATTTTTTATTTTACAATTTTAAAGTAGCCATCTGCTTTGACTACTTCTTATCTTAAGTTCTAACAATGGTCTTATGTATTACACTTTAACACAACAAGCAGTATCCAACTCACATTTGATAACTTGAATTTTACATTTAAGTTGCATTCCAGCATTTTCTTATAAAATTAGAAAGTTATAATGTCATACGATAATTGCAGAAAAATACTAAGATTACTTTAGGTCTAATATAATATTGAAATGTTCTCATATTATTAATTTGCTTTTGGGACATTCACAATGTTAACGAATCTTTATTACGCGTTTCTAGTCAGCAATTCTTCTATTCTGTAAAACCCAAAATTTTTGTCATATTGTTTCTATAAAATACTTAATTGTATAAAACCATGATCAATGCTATTACGATAAATAAGAGTTCCTGTGTCTAGATAAAAATTTACTATTTTGAAGAATAAAACTCTGTGGCAAATACCTCAGTACAAAACTGTAAGATGTAACTTACCGCACCGTTGCCGAAAACCTTGTGTTTGTTTTCATTACTTGTGGAGGTTGCCTCTCAACAACTAAAGTACTAAAATATATACAGAACTGTTAGAACTATTCTTAGTTTGTATTTTTTAAAAAATATATTAAAGTTAATCTAAATGGAATCTTAAAACTAAAAAAAAAAATCTTTGCGATATTACAATTAAAAAAATCAAATTACCGTAAACACAAAATTTCGTAATATCAAAATGACCAAAAATGAAATGATTTAAGAGATAAATGCAGTAGAATTGATTGATAAAAATAAATAGAAGGCAATTGAAGAATGAATTAAAAGCATTTACTACGCTATACTAAAAAAGAAATCCCAAGATAAGAATTTGTGTGTAAACAAGATTAATACAGAAACTCAAGTTTTTAGTTTTATTTTAATTCTAAAACATAAAAATTGATGGCAATATTATGCTGCTTTTATGTTGCTATGCATTAATTATACTTACCTTCGAACTAAGGTAGATAATAACGTAGATATTTGTTGATCAAATTTTGGTAAAGAATTAATAAAATTATCTAATGGTAAATGGCCCCATAATGCTTCACAACGTTTAATTTGATTACGACTTTTCCAAATAATATCAGCTAAATTTTCACACCTAAAAATAAGGTTAAATTATTATTACTAATAAAAATTTAAATATATATATGTACTCTCTCTTTCTCTCTCTCTCTATATATATATAATAATAAAAAATGACACACAATTACTTCTCTACAGAACTGCTTTAATATTTCAACCAGCGGGCTGGTTTTCATCAGAAAGATAGAGAGAGAGAAAGAAAGAACAAGTGAACAACAGTTTCTTTAAATTATAAATCATTTGTATATAATACTACGCAAAACATAATTTAGACTTTCATGTTTAAAACAAAAAGATATAAACCATATTTGCCATGAGATAGGGCAACTTGCCTCAAAATACACCTAAAATATGGGTGCATCTTATGTAGTAGTAATCAAAATTATGACTTGAAATTTCAGTCAGTCTAAAACTTCTAGCTTACATTAATATACATATATAAGTTTTCTATTGCATTTCATCATTTTGTGAAACCTTGGTTTCAAATAAATTGGTTTCTGTCTTTTTTTTCTTTCTATTCTGTAAAGATATTAAGTTGCATGATATATTTTATGCTTCATTACTGAAAGAGAGAGCAATTCCAGTAAAATAGAGCTCAGATCCACTGAAATCTCAAGGTTACATTTCATCCAAGGTGCACACATACGATCATTCTTCAATAGAAAGAAACAGAACAGAAGCTGTGAAAAATAAAATCAATTACCTGAAAAAACTCAATTAGGTGTAATTCCAGGTGGCCTAATGAGCCAGTTTTGGTCTTTAGATTTATGCATTAATAAACCATTTCAAGAATTCATGAAGGAGAAATAGAACAGTTGGATGCAGTCTGCATGTTTTGAAGTGACACCTTCAGGAAGAAAGAAGAGGCCTAGTCTTTCGCAGACTTGTCAAAACTTAATGGAATGCTGTGAAACATGAGACAGGTAATATTTTGGAAATTAAAAACTATGATCATTTTATTTTAAGTATTATATGGGATCTCTGACAAAGATAAGTACCAAGATCAAAAAATCAATTAAATTTAATTTTTAAAAAAAAAAAAAAATTTTAAAATTTCCTAATTGTGTGATTATAATTGCAAGGTTAAATTCTTCCATGTTTTTGGCACTCTATAATAATCACATCAAACATTACTATGAAAATTTTTTGTATTTTGTATTCGCTTTTTTAATAAATGAATCTAGTAACACAAGTGTGTGTAAATACCAAAGTTTATACTAATCAATTTTTTGCTGGGGATTTTATTAAGTTCTAATTATTTCCAGTTAGTAATTTTAATATATTCAAAGTCATCAAAAGTAGTTGATCAATACTCAGCATTTGTAAATATTCACTTGTATATATTATATTGTATATATTTGTACATAATAATAAATATATTAATTGTAATACTTATTTCAGTATTATTTTATAAATAAATCTGTTGTGTTTGGTCTGAATTACAGACCCAACCAACAGTAAATAATATAAAATAATACTGAAACAAGTATTACAATTAATATATTTATTATTATGCACAAATATATACAATGCAATATATACAAGTGAATATTTACAAATGCTGAATATTGGAGTTTAACGTAAACTCTGGGTTCTGCCTACCACTTCCAGCTACACCTGATGGCTTGCCTCACGGGTAGGGTGTATGGCTTTTCCAGCTGTACAAAACAGCTTGCCTCGAGCCGAGAATGGTCTTAGCAGCGTCGGTCTCTATGGGACTTACCTAGCTGCGTAGACTAAATAGCGTAGTGCTATCAATGAGAATACTTGCTGCTGTTTAGGCTAGCAGAGCTTCCCTGGGAGAACGCAAAGAGTCTGTTTAGGTTAGACACATTCTTCCCTGATCCTCACAAAAGGCTGACTATTTATACACAGATCCCTGACCTTATTGAAAACCTTCGGATTCAGCAAGCATCATTGCTATTTGGCCTGTAATATTCATTGGCTATGTTTTTATCTATACATCAGCCTATTGGCCTGTGGCAAACAATGCTTAATCCGATCAGATAAGGAGGCATCTGGAATAGTCTGCTTCTGAGAGAAAGGAGGACTATAACAGTCATCATAAGTAATTGATCAGTCATATTAAAACAATCAACTCGATCAATTATATGCAACCTGTTTCTATTTGCAATGTCCTTTCTTAGATAGAATTTCCATATGATTTCTAACCCTTTTTGTTGAAATAGAAAGTAAGTAAAATATGTAATTTAGAAAATGATAGTATTAATATGTTCATGTTTAATTTACATTTATATAAGTATATATAAATTTATGTATTACAAATAAATAGTCAGATGTCACATGACCTAATTTAAACAAGCTTGCATTACAAATGTTTTATAAAGAGCTCGCAAATAAGCTCTTAACAAACTTTGTAGAATATCCTCAATCCCAGACCAGTTTTTGCTACTAGCTTCGTCAGTGAGGTGCCAGGATATTCAAGCATTAGATTAAAAATATCAGAACAAGCCCAACACTTTATCTAATGGATAACTATTAAGTAGTTAATAAATTTATGTATATAAATAAAATGTCCCTTAATTAAAACAAAATTTAGTCGCAATTGAGGCCGAAAGGACTTCTGCAGATTTAAAGCCTGTTTATAATAGTTTATTACCGTTAAATTTATTATTTTTATTACGATTAAAATTTATATATGTAGACTAAAAAAAAATTTAAATAGAAACAAATTTTAACAATTTAATAAAAAACAAATTTAATAATTAATGTAAAACTTGTGCTTCCATAGAACTTATAATTGTTTTTTTACTATTGTTAGACATAAATTTCTTCAAATTTGCAAATGTTTGTTCGTCTGCATAACAAAGTGGTTTCTTTTATCGTTATAATCTAATGTTAAGTGCACTTTCGGTGAAGTTCACCATAATCTTAGCTCTCTTAAATTAATTACTGTTGCTGCTTTATGTAATTACACATGCATTTTTATTTATGAAGAAAAAAAACACTTCATTACACGGACAAACAAACATTTACAACTTTAAATTACAAATACAAACGAAAGCAAAAATCAATATAAATTTCTTCAGAATTCTTATGGCCTTACAAAAATTCTTCTGCAACCCCTTGAGGGTCACAGATCCTGGGTTGAACCCTGCTGCACTAGACTATACACTAATTTTCAAATTACAGTGCCATCTAGTGGTAACTGGACAAACAACAATCAATATATGATAGTAATCAACTAAAATTCTATTAAATATTTTAGATGGTTATGATTAAATGATGCTTAATTAATTATAAAATTAACTGAATTAATTTCTTTATTAAAAGTCTATTTCTTTTTTAAGTAATGAACTAAAACCTCTAGGGCTCAACATACTCCAAAACCATCATGTGTGAGTGTGTGGGTTTAAAGCAAACAATATTATTTGGCCACACTGACTATGATCATCCTGGAGGAGTTACACAAGTAGACGTTCCAGCAGTGAAGGTGATGTGATTAAAGAGAATACAGTTGTTTCTAACATATCTAGTTTCACTTACACTAGCTGAAACTGGAGGTCTCTCAGATTTTTCATATAAAAGATGTATACACCATACTAGTTAACCTTTAAAGATACAAAAACATATTGTGGCACATATTGTTTTCTTTTCCTTCTATAATTTGTTATGCACTGATATCTCTTAGCATATACTAATTTCCTGACTTGTATTTTTACTACACTATTATATTTATATTGCAATATATAAATTTAAAAACAAAGCTCTTAAACTAAACTAGCAAAACACAAAGAATAATTCAACTAACCATGTCTGAATTTGATCCAGGGTATTATCCCATGGTGCACCATTTCCAGCTAACTGTTGCTGACGTTTCCACTTTTCTAATTCACTATCCAAAACTTGCAACTGTAATGCCATTAGCTTGTCAACGGTTTCGTAAAATTTTTTTGTTAATTGCTGCAAACAAAGAACAAACATTTCAAATTCTTTAAACAAAAAACATTAACAAAATTTCACCCTCCTTCCTTCCCCCAACGAAAATGCAAGTAAACAGAGGCTGCAGAAATTGGTCAGCATCAACAACTGCTGTTTAACAAAATCAGTTACACCACTAACAAAGGTTAATCACATATAAAAAGGATGAAAAATCTCAGCATTTACCATTGTAGATAACAGCGACCTCTATATTTACTTGTAAAAAATAGTGTAAGCACTGATGTAATGCAGCCACTTGAAATCATAGCGCTGACAGAATGCTATGACTGTTCTCGAATAACTAACATTTATTCTGAAAGCCATTACACTACATCCATCTATGCTGACAAAATTATTGATATCATGAAAATATTTAGGATGGAGGCCATTAATAAAAAAGAATTAATGAAATCGATGTTTAAAATAACAATTAGAAGACATATATAGCTATTGCATGTTGATAAATATCTTTTTCAAATATTGTTTTAAAAATAATTACAGGAGATTACCATCAACTGGACTGATGATTCATAGCCAGCCCCTCTTCACTAATGAAAATAATCAGATTCACTGAACATCATAACTCATTGACTAGTTTCTCCTACTGGATATATGTTATCTATTCATATATCTATTGGTCTACGGTAGCAAATGCTCAATCCGATTGAGATAAGATAGAATCTGGATTCATCCATTATTTGAAGGTAATTTGACATATAATAATATTTAATAGCAAAATTTTAAAAATAATTTCATAAAAAAACACATCAAAGTATTTCAATTAATTAAAACTGAAGTCTCTAAAATGTATAGAAAGTATGCAAACCTGGATTTAAAACCTTAAGGTTTATTTTTCTATTTCAGATTATTAGGTCAAATGCTGTAGAGAAGTAAAAGATAGATACTAGATGCATAGGAGCATTAATTTTAGCTTTAAATTCTAATCTTTACAAAATCAAAAGCCAGAAAACGGTCTGGAGATTGCGATTTTGAAATGCTTTGCCCTCTGGTGGCTACTGATTATTAGATCTTACGGATAGGTAGATCTAGAGTAGAGTGAAGACAAATAAACTTGGAAACACCTGAATAAGAAGACATTTGACATTGGTATTAATCTTCCAAGCCAAAGGGATAGAAGGAGCCTAAAGTTGTCAAAGAATTAAAATTTCTAAAATATATAGAAAATGATCTGGTGTCAGATCTACGTAACTGTTCAAGCAGATTGGATATGTTTCAAAACTTTAGGAAATTTTGAATTTTCATGTTTTTAGCTTGAATTGTGAAATGGAGTAAAGATGGTTGCTAAATGCCTAACGTAATTATTTCCAGGTATGAATCTCAAGCCTCAATGATAAAAACGGAAGCAAATAGGAGACTGGACTTAAATGTGTTACCATTCTGGTATTATCTAATTATTCAGGTAATATACTTCTTCACCTTTTTTTCCCATTTAAATTAAGCTTTAGGAATCAGTGATAGTTGTCAGATGACAGAACTTAATGGATCCCTATCCTATACTTTCCTAACCAAAATTCCTAGACTAGTTTCAGGCTTATGGCTTTCATCAGTGGGAGCTTTGGATCTTGGAACAGTGAAACTAAACCTTAGGATCCAATACACTTTCTCTCCTGTACCTACTATTTATCTATATGTTATATTATCAAGCTATTAGCCCAAATTGAAAAACGTATAAATATTTTCAATCTAAGCCAACTTCCTTGTATGGTTATATAGAACTAAATCCAGTCCAATTTCTATTTATCATGGTCTCCTTAGTTTTTAACAACTAAAATCAGCTCTATCCCATGACTAGGATTTGAGATACATCAATAAAAATATCACATGGCCTGTCACATGACTTCTGCTTATGTATAGCTCTTTTTAGTAACATACTTTTTAATTTTCTTTATACCACATACAATAAGCTCTAGAAAGAAATAATTCCCTATCCTATGCTTTCCCAGTTTCATGCTTATGGCTTTTATAAGTGGGAAGTTTTGGACCTTGGAACAATGCAATTGGATCTTTAGGAATTTATGCACCTTCTCTTCAGCTTCTATCGTTTATCTCTATGCTTATACTAACAAGCATTAGCCTAAATTAAAAAGCATTTTAATGTTTTCAATCTAAGCACTATTCAAGATCCAAAACTCCTCACTAATGTAAGCTAATCTAGGGATTTTGGATGAAAAGATAGGATAGGACTGCATCTCGCAACTTTCATTACTTTATAGAGCGTACTCTAAGTGACACAAAGATGGTAAAAAAGTATATTACTAAAACAACAATAAATAAAAGAAAGTCATGTGATAGGTTATTGATTATTCAATTTTATTATATGTAAACGTCACTGGAATAAAGAGATGCTTTTATTTCATCATATATATACATTTAATCGTTAGAAACCAGTCAACACTTAGACAATCCCAATACAGATAACAATCAACAATCTCAAACCGTTGTCAAGGCAACCTCCTTTTAACAATGAAGGTGGAATCCCACCTTTACTTATGGTCCCATACATATTTATATAGACACTAAGGATTGCAGCTTGACCAAGAGATTAAAAAAGACTGCGATGTCATAAATACTGTAACAACAATCTCTGACTTTTTCAAAGTTTACTTTATCGGAATTCAACAGAGGAATGTCATTGAGTTACTGCTATCCAGAACTAAAATTATTATTTTTAAGATAGAGTAACAAGCGAGAATAAAGGGAAATGACTTCAGTGAGAAATAAAAGTGAACATTATTTAGTAATCTTTCAGTAAGTCTCAAAATATTGTTTATCGGAAATTGAGCCGCACCACAAAAAGAAAAATTTTGTGCACATGATATTTAACTGAAATAAAATTAGTTTTAAAAAATCATAGAAATTTTATAACTATTTCTCAAGCTAATACAATATTAATTGAATATACCATACCAAAAGTTATAATTGGCAGTAGGATAACTTCCTATGCCACTCAATTGCTCATATATGATCTAAATTAAAGTGCACAATTAATCATATTAAAAAAATAATTACACTAGTTTATATAAAGAAGCTCATATAAAATTAAATAACAAACAGTTCTTTAAAAAAATATGCTTCATAATTTACAAGAGAAAAAATCATAGCTTTTGATTAAACCCCTCTTGTAAAGGATACTGTTTAACACCGAATAAAAATAGACTCAATAATATTTTAGAAGATATTTTTTAAATAGATCTGCAAAACAATATAAACGACTTACATTTCTTCTGTCAATAAGGCTATTGACTTTCTGTTCTAGCTGTGAATTGATTAACAACTTCTGTTCTTTTAAACGCCTCAGATTCTCTGCTTGAGTCGTTCCATTTGTCTGTGTAGATAACTGCTGATATTGATCTAAAAAATAAATTATAAATGAGTGAATAAATAAATAAAAAAAATTATGCCAATAAAAAATAATTTTCCTTACTGTTCAAATGTACACTCTCCTGGTACTGAATTATAAAAGACTCCTGCTCGTGTTGAATCTGCCGTATATCATTTTCATTATCCTAAGAAAATAAACAAATTGCAATCAAAATTTATTATTTACAGTCAAATCATTATTGCACTACTTATTTCCATGCAATTTCTTTATTTATTCTTATATTTATATGAACAGTTTCGACCATACAATAGATTTCTTCAGAGTTGTAAATATATAAATGTACTATATTATAATATTAAACACATGTAACAAAAGTTTCTATACCTATCTCAATATGCATTATACACATTATTACTTTTATACATTTAACTCAGATATATATTATATTTAATGTTTTCATGATTGTATGATGTATATAAATTATTTTTTGGGTAAAACCGTGTATTATTTTCTAATATATACCGATATTTAGATGAACTAGCATCCGCCATTGTCAAGGTAAAATATTGAAAGAAAATTTGTTCGATCTCAAACTGTAACGTGACTGAGTGCGAAATGAAGCACGAAAATCAGCTTGAAATAGTTTAGTATTCAGAATATGAGGTTTATCAAAAAGTATATTTTTCTTAGTTTTACCATCCATTAATTTAAAGTCAATATTAGAAGACATAGATAAAATGAGAGGTTTCCATATGGCTGGAAGACATTGTGCTTCATCAGCCCTATTTAAACCAATAGGTCTCTAATATTTCAAGTGACTCTCTCATGGTTCTCAAATCATATCTCTCCAAATTAGCAAGCATTTTTGCATTGTCAAAGTCAGGTTTGTGACCAATTTCTAAAAAATAGAAAGTAAAAAGTGATGAGTTAATTTTTTGATTAAAAGCATTTTTATGTTCCTTAATTCTGACATTTATTCATCTATTAGATTGACCTACATAGCCTCTTGAGCATTGAAAATATGAAATTTCATAAACTCCTTGGTGTTCCAAAATATTCTTCATCTCGCACTCACTTACGTTACAGTTTGAGATCGAACAAATTTTCTTTCAAGATTTTATCTTGATAATGGCAGATGCTAGTTCGTCGAAATATCGGTATATAATAGAAAATAATACATGGTTTACCCAAAAAATAATTTATATATTCTAACTCCCCCCGCGCATTCTCACCCCAAAATATACTGTTTATTACGAATATTACGGGTTCTAGCTCAGTTAACAAATAAATAAATGAAATATTCAGCATTAATTAAAATGATTACTAGCTCTAATTTTAAAATACAAATACGGTTCAATTTTAAAATGAATTAAACAAATATTTACTATTTTCATGAGACATGGAGTGACAATACCGGGAACGAGATAGACTACATTGAGCCATTATCCACACGATACTACCTCAATGGCATAAGAACACTATCCCCCTTTTTACTATACCAAATAACTAACTCATAGTATTCTTACGACTTTCTGAGCTCTATTCACTACGATTAAAATAATAATCATATCTTAATCTTCTTTATAACAAGAATCTAGCTCAATTAAATAAAATGAAGTAAAATAAATAAAATCTCAGGTTCATAAATTGTATTCTAACTGATTTAAAATTACGGTAGTAAAATATGAAAAGGGAATTTTATGTCATAATCTACTACACAGCAACTAACAATAATAAAAATAATAATAACAATAATAATATAATATAATCTTATTTCTTCCTGAAATGAAATAAATAAATACGTACGTGGTAGTATTTTAATAATCTGACAACAGAATACGTGTGGCAACATTAGCATATAATTTAATGTAATATTGTGGCAACCGACTTATGACCAATAAATAATATAAAATTATGATCTTTTAATTTTAACATACCAATAAATTCTCAAAATTCTTATAACACTTTTATGTTTACCTTTTGTGCAAAATCTATATGTCTGTTTCAATTATAAATGTATCGTGATTTCATGCATCCATGTGGAGAAATAACAACTCGACACAAAAACTTTAGAACAAATTTAAAACAAAGTTTATTAACAACATAAATAAATTAACAATATTTTTACACTATATACATTGGATATCCCTTACTCTCATATCTCAACTTAGTTTATTAGTTTATAAAATGAAATCAAAATATTATTTATTTTTCCTAGTTAAATCTTATTTTTTAACACTTAAGAAAATACAGTATTATTACTTGATTTATTATTATGGTTAGCTTATTACAAAATACATTTCTTAGATGATTATCACAAACACTTTGCATCCCTAATATTATTAAAATTATATTTCTTACAAAATTTACATTCGTAGTAAAATTCTACAAAATAATAAAATTTTAGTTTTATATTGGTTGTATGGAATCTTACAAAGTCAAAACATTGTTCTACATTCAGTATTAGGTTTTTATTGTTCATTATCCGATGTTTATTAATCCTAATATTCTCATTCAAGCCTTACTTCGGATGATATAATTACAACTATTAATATACCATGCACAAGTATATGTTTATTATACCTTATTGAACTATTTTCTTAATAAATATGCAATACTTATTTTCTAAATATTATTAAAAAAAATTCATTCAAATTTTATTATCACTTTTAAAATACTTGGTTTAGATTTCTTTTCAAAATCTTATATTCATTTCTGAATTAATTTTACAATGTATTATATGATTCTTTCTCTCTTTATGATATTTTGGACTTTCAATTTTAAAGTTACACAATTCTATACATTCCAGCAAATAAACTATTCTTACATAAACGATAACATATCTTCAGTTCTATTTTATTCATTATTTCTTTGAAAATATCTTTCTGACCGATGCAGATTCACAAAATAAGGATAGCGAAGATAGATGCATAGGATCAAAATACAACTAGAATATTACTCGTCATATATCTTGACAATCATGGCACAGTGAATTAAAAGACACTATAGAGGAGTGACCTTTACCTGTCTACCAACCTCTATTATAGGAACGATGCTAAAGCTATTTCTTCAGCTTTATTATAACATCAAAAGTTTAAAGATATGCAAAACACTGTCCAAACCATATGTGTTCAGTCATAGGACTTTGTTAACTATACTAAATCACACAAAACTAAATATGATCCAAATCCTTTATTTTTCCTATTTCTTAAAAAAAAACATCATCTTGGTTTCCTCTCCACTAGTACTTCCAAGTCACTATCCGATCTTATTTCTCAAGATTTTTTCTATACTGTACATCGACAAATACATATCTGCATTACTAACAATAATAAAATTCATTTATTTTAAAACTATTCCACTGTTCTATAAGAAAATCTTTTTACTACTTTCCTCCGTATATTTAATCATATACAAACTACTTAAAATATCTGAATACTTTATCACATGAAAGTTCAAAAGAATCACACAATTGTTCTGTTAAATTATATTATTAATATACTTTAAATAAATTATTGCATGCATATTCCGAATTACTCCTATCTCATTATATGTTAAAAAATGTTGTATAAAATGTGTACATATAATTTAAACTTTCACACTTCATTCTTAGGTCAATAGATGATCTAAAAAAAATACATTATGCATTATAAACAACTATTAAAATTACCAAACGACCTTTATTTCCTCGATCGCGTTCCGTAGCTTCACCATTCATTTGATCCTTGTAGATATAAGATTCACATCCATACACTTTATTTTAAACACTATTTCTATAATTTTATCAAGCTATTATATTTAAATTTTAATATTACTAAATTTATGTTTTCCCTAATCTCACATAACATTTTATATTCTAAAATAAATTAGAAAAAAATATTTAAACTATATTTACTGTACTTCTTTATCAAACTTTCTTGAAAACCGTTCATACTAAAGCTAAAAAAAATGTTTATTATTTCTTCTTCAGTCACTTAATGTTCTTCTCCCTGCTTGTTCAATTTTAAGGCAAAACAATTATTGCTCTGTTTAATAAATATTCATAGATGACAATCCTTGGTTTTTTTATAATATTTAATACAATTATTAATTATGATATTAGTTAATCCCGTAAAGAAAACGTCTACATATTCTCTTCTAATATTTTCTGCTAATATTTTCCCGCGCGACTTTTATGATGCATCTTCTCAGTACTTTGATTTAAATATTCAACAAAACTTTTCTGTCTCCATGGATTCATTTCATTAAGTATATTAGATTTATATTTTCTAAATCAAGCATTTCTCCAATGAACACTTTATAATATTTTCCAATTCCTCTTAGAGAAAGTTTTTCTGTTCTTTTTTCATAAAAACACAATAGCTCTTTCATATTATTATTCGGTAATTTTTTTTTCTTCTTTTCAAATTCTGGTACTATATATTTTGTAATGTTTCCTTTAAAAAGATTAACATTCTTTCTTCATTATAACTTTTACATAATTTTTTCTTTATGATATACGCATCTTAATTTTCCCATAGAGAAGAATAAAAAAACTTCAGAGTAGCCTTATAAATTTGTGCGTCATAAATTTTCCTGACGGCAAGTAACTTCTCTTTTAAGTTTTCCGTATAACGTCCAAATTATATTCCTCTGAGTTACAATAATAAGTTTCTGGTTGAGCATAAATAAAGCTGTATCAAGGCACTTTACAAATATTTTTCCTTTATCATAACTTCTATATACTGTTTTCTGTAGTATTTCCATTTTACTGTAAGGTTTTGGCTAAACTTGAATAAAATATCCTGGTAAGAAAACTTTTAAAACTAGCCCTCCATGTAAAGGTAGTTCAAAATACTATATTTAAAAAAACTTTTAAAATAAATACAAAATTTTAAAATTATATCACTTTTCTAGCTTACGATCTTATACAGCTAAAAAATATGTTACTCCCTCCTTCACTTACACATTACTTTCTCCCGCTCCGTCTAATTCTTATATTTTGTCTGCTAAAATACCTCCGTTGATTGGTTAATGACTTTTTTAGCGCGAACAAATTTACACATTTTAGTTTTATAATAGATTAAACCTTTTTAAAATAAAGAATTTATGACGTCATGTCTTAAATATTATTTAGAATAGTATTTTTTAACTCAATTATAATTTTATCAAAATCATTTAAACTTTAAAACAATTATTAAAATATCATTTAATATTTCAACTTTTACTTTAACGATAGATAGCAATTATATTTAGTTTTATAATTCACAAACTTTATTATTATATTCTAACAAGCGTGTGTGTGAAGGTATATAATATACAGTCACATGATTACTAACTTTATCAGATGATTTTTTAATTTACGTCTCGGTCTAAATTACCAAAACTGATATATTTTATAAAAAATTTGGAAAATAATTTAAACTTGTAGAACTAAATATAATTCTCACCATCATAAAGTTTATTTTAAAATATACTCTATTAATTTTGACTATTAAATATAATTATAACACTACATATAGCATTTATTTAATTTATTAGTTTTAAAATATCATACTCGAATTATTAATATATTTTTAACTATTTATAGCTGTGTTATTTTATATGGCCAGCTTTTCCAACCATAAGCAAGGATATAATTAAGCTTTATTTAACTGTTTCCTTTTAAAATAATCCATTACACTTTAATATACCAGGTATTTTCAGCCTTAAATTGTACTATAAGATCTAATCGATCATACAATTGTCAATATATTACACAAACGTATTTTAAAATTTAAAATTTTTTAGCAATTGACCATTCTACCCTATTATGACCTATAGATAAGGGCACAATATATATATATATAATATTCAAATTAACATATGTATTAAAATACAATAAAATTCACATAAATTATAATTATTTTATTAAACCAATTGAAACTAGAGAGTTTATTTTATATGAATCACATGTTCTTATAAGTCATAAGTTGTCTGGATTAAAGTCATTCCTATTTCGAAATGAAAACTTATGCAAATATTCTAGTTATAAAATAAAAAATGTAAATTTATTTGTTAATGATTTATTGAAAATTGGTTATAACAAAAACGCTATTACTAATATTATTAAAAAATTTACAAGGAATCAACAGTATAATAAAAATAATATCAAAATGAAATGGATTCCAATGCCATTTATATCGGATGAGCAGGTCAAGTTTATTAGAAGAATTTATAATCGTTTGTGTCATATTGCTTTTTTCTCAATAAATAATACAAATAGATTACTTAATAACTCTAAAATTCAAATTTTAATCAAAATTGTATTATATATAAATTGATGTGTAAATGTGGCTTACAATATATCGGTAAATCTAAATGTACATTGGAGAAGAGAATAAAAGAGCATATGCTTTTATATAATAGAATTCAAAAAGAGAAACAATCAACAAAAGATGTAAATAAACCTTCAACATCTGTTATATTTGATCATAATAAATCTTATCAATATGGATTTAAATTTGAATATAAAAATTATGCAAATTGAATATTGTCATAAAAATATTGATTTCAAAAAACTGTCAAATGTTAATGAATCGGCAATCATCAAATGTTAAAATAAGAGAATTGTGGGAGAACTAAACTAAAGTGAACTATGGGTATTGTGAAAGGAAGTCTCATTTTGATTATTCAATGTTATATAGTTGATAAAGATTATAAGATGTTTAGTCGAAAGTACTTTTAAAAATATCTATAATTTATGTGAATTTTACTGTATTTTAATGTATATATTGATTTGAATATTACATATATTTTGGAAAAAATACAGACATCAAACTTAATTTATTACATATATATGTATATATTACATAAAACTATACTTGAGCTAACTATAGAAAAAATATTAATAGATATACAATTAGTAGAATATGTTGAGATATATGTAAATAGAAACTATTTTGTTACATATGTACAATATAATATGAAACATTCATATATCTATACATTTACCATTCTGAAGAACTGTTATACAATCAAAACTATTAGCATAAATGAAGTGATTTATTACTTAAATTTACATTAAATACAATACAACAATACTAAAAACAGAAAATGAGAGACAACACATAAATATCTCCTATATATTACACTCAAGTATAGATTTATATATATTTAATTATATTACATAAACAATATTTGAGTTAAATATATAAATCATATTAATGGATAAACAATTAATATATGATGAGATACTTGAAAATATAGACAATTTTGCTGCATGTGTATAATATGATAATGTGATGCATTTATATATATTATACATTTACAGTTCTGAAAAGGAATGTTATCTGGTCGAAACTATTAGCGTAAATATAAAAATAAATAAAGAGATTATATGGAAATAGATACCTAAGTGAAGTGATTTATTATTTGAATTTATATTGAATATAATACAATCAACATCAAAAAAAAAAATTTTAACTAAAACAAGGTATATGTAAAAATATATATTTATATAGAAAAATTAAAAAATAGACTACCTTCAATATTCAGGAGATTAATTTCACATTAATAAACTATAAAATTCATGAAAACATTAATAATATCTTTACAAACAGTAACAATACAGTAATTCAAAGTAATTTTATCAAAATCTATAATTGAGAAGTACTTGATAATATATAAAGATGAATAATTTAATCAGTAATAAAGTTGGCAATTATGTAATGATTATATTTGAAATATAGTTAATCTTCGATCATTCACTTTCTAAAATATACCAAGATTAAAAATAGAAAAAAAATTAAAGATAAATACAAATATTATTAAGAAAATATTGTGATTGGATGTAGGGAACAATAAGAACTGACACACGATGAAAATAACAAACATAGTTTGAAAATAACAGAGTTTAAGAATGAGGGCCATTAAGAACCATTCCGGAATAAAGTATTACAGCAATAATGTGGTGAAGTCAATAAGTAAACAAAAGGTATTACACAATTGGTTTAATTCAAAGATTAAACATAACAGGAAGATATTTAAAAAAAATTAAAGATTCAATGGGAGAATAAAAGAAATCAATAGCTTGAAGATAATGTCAATATAAACACTCACTACATATCAAGATATCTTTTCTGGAAGATCAATCAGGAAAGTTTTCAAATAACTAAAGAATTATAGTGGTGTAAATGATGAGATTCCTACAAATTCCAAACAAATTACCAGATCTAATAATAAAGCCATCTAGACATGATTTCAGCTACAGCTGGAGTATCATCAATAGATTTAGCACTATTCATAATCACTGAACTTGTCCATGAGAAAGTAATAGCCTTAATCCTAAGTAGCTACAACCATATTCAGTTAACAGCCATCCACTTCCTGAACCCTATAATTTGAAACTAAATATTTTTCTGAAGTCACAGCGGAATCCATCTCTTACATTCCTTTGTAAATGGTTATGAAAATCGATCAGGCAAAAACTAATATTCTAAATAAATAAATAAGACAGTGTGAAAGAACAAAAAGGGTTCAGAATTGCAAAGCAAATGATAAAGGAAAAAAAAATGTGATTAATAAACAAATAGTGTGGTTAATTGTTCAGAAGTCACGTGATGTTCAGGTACTAAAATGACAATCTGAGAATAACAATTCTGTCCAATGGGAATATACTTTTTTTAAAAAGCTCCACTGTCAATCCATTGAGGATATTGCACAAAGAATATCACTTGAAATAATGTCAAAAATTATAATAAAATTCTGCAAATATTGCATATATATTGAATATATTTTATATACTACCTCATCGACATATAAATTTCTATTAAAACATAAAATAAATGAGTATTTATAAATCAGTATATTCTATACCAACTAATAAATGGAATAGAATAATAATTTGGTGATAAACATGGTGGCAGGTCCCAGAAATAAATTCATAAAAAAACTAACAACATTTGGGAAGACTGTGGCTTTATAGATATAGTCCAATTAAAACATCCTAAAAGATGAATACTAGATTTGGTGAAATTTGATAATCCTTAATAAATTAGGAAAAATCATAATATTAAATACTAAAATATGTCAAGAAAAAAGTAATTTCTAATAGGTCAATTAAATTCTTAAAGAGGATATGGTTGAATTGGTGTTAAAGCAAGGAAATAAGAAGAAACAATTTACCTTTATGTCAAGAAGATGGAATCGCTGATGAAATTCTTCTTTTAAAGCAAATTTATGGAGAATTAAGATGTAGTAAGAAAATGAAGTATAATAATTCTTAGTTGCAGCTGATGATGAGTTTAAATATGGGACTTTAAGAGAAAACAGTCCCTATAATAGTTATATATGCAGTAATAAAAAAAATGCTGGACAATTTTTCTATGAGGAATAGTACCTAGTGATAATCTTGTACTGATGTCCAGATTAAACTTTAGGACATGAACTGGCAAACCAAACAAACAATCAAATATAACAATATTTAAAATGAATTGAAACAGTAGTGGTTGTAATAAAAGTGTTGAGAAAAGTCTTCAATGAATGACTGAAAATTCTTAAGAAATAAAGCAGTTTTAGAGAAGACTATATAATGGAATTTTTATATTGATCTAAAGTAAATAGAATACAGATCAAAATCAACAGCAGTGGAAAGTTATGTTTTCCATGTGACTTCAAAGAGAGCATTATTGTCAACAAAAAAAAAGGGAAGAATCTATCAGAACTGTGCAAGAAGCTACTAAATTTACAAGAATGAATCTTGGCCAATCTTGAGAAAATATATAGCAAAGTTGGAAAGAATTAAAATGGAATGAATGCCTGGAATGAGATATCAGTCAGTAAAAGAAAGACGAATCTTAAAGAAGAAAAGTTGATAAGAAACCACAATGGGTATGCCAAAGAACTAGTTAGATGGTTTTCCCAATACAAACATAATTATAATAAAAGCTATGAATAAAAAGATATATTGTTAAGAGAATAGAAGGATCCAAATTTAAAGTCACAGCAATATCCTAGTTAGAAAATAAAAGGATGTAGATACAAAGAACAAGCAATAAAAATATAAATGCAATCACAAATAATAGAAAGAAACTATCTGGTTTTGTCATTAATGTTTGGAATAAATAAGCATCCAGGTAATTAACGTTGACTTTTAAAATGATTGCTGCCATTTTATTAGAATTATTCTATGTATGACTTTTTTTTTCTTAGAATATCAATTACTTGTTCCACAAGCCTACAAATCCTTCTAAGAGTTCATATTTATGGTTAAATTCCCAGAAAACTAATCACTCCAAGAGGAATATTTTGACAATTAGTAAGTACAAACAAAATATTTCTTTAACAAATAAATAATATATATTTTTTATTCTAACACCTCTCTGAGGAGTGCCAGAGCACGAAACCATGGTCTGAGGTTGGGGGGGGGGGGTCCTGACAGAGATATTTTAAATGCTTTCTCTAGCTAAGCATTTATCTCAAAGCTTGTTGAGGAATTGGCAATCCTCATTGTTTATAACTTACGAGCTTAAGAGTATAGGGTCATGTTTTGACTAAATAATATATATATATTAAATAACAGACCTATTACTAAAGCTAGCAAATGTATATTCTTAATAATTAGCATCAAACTGCAGCTAGTTTTGCTGCGAATTATTTTTGACTGATATTTTTAATGATTAAAATTGATAAATAAATAACTGAATGACGTATTTCTTAGGAGTCTATGAAAAGTTCGGTCAACGGAAATGACAGAACTGGAATTATGTTCCCTGGATCTCAAGTTCCAGAATTCACCACTTTACTAATGCGTTAAATCATTTGTGGTATTCAAAGCAAAATAAACAATTCTTGTTGCTTAGCAGTGATATTCATCTTAATTAAAACTGAAGCAGACGAATCAGAGGACAATGAGTCATTATCGATGAAACCTGCGCTAAGCTTTTACAATCGGTTAATACTCTTCGCCCCATCTATAGTAACATGAATAATTTAGAAATATTAGAAGGGATAAGGCTCCCACCTCCAGACTGATTTTTGATTTTTTCCCTTCATCAATTAAGACTTGTATTCAAAGCAGTAACTAATGCAATTATGTATCAAGCGGCAGCATTTAACTCCTTTATAATATTCAAATTAATAGTCTAAAATTAAAAAACTCTTTGGTTTTGAACCACACTAACTCATTTGCATAGTTATGTAAATCCGACATCAGATCAGTTTCCATATATTTTAGCAATATCAGTTTTATGCCAACTACAAGTCTTTTCTAATCTTTGGCTAGGAAGATGAATACCAATGACAATATCACATGATTTTCTCATGTATATGAGAAATAAGGATTATTGATATTCCTCTCATTAATTCCCTTTAAATTCTTACAATTACAAATACTTACTTGAGATCTAATATTCAAGTCTTCAAATTGCTGTGCCAGGGTTCTATGTACATCTGAGCGTAATGGGAATGACTGCTCAAGTTTTAAATGTGGCTAGTAAAAAAAATAAAAATATCAACCATTAATAGCAATTGAATTTTTCTATAAAGAGACAAAAGTAATAGTTATAATCAATACCAGCTTAAAGATAATGATTATTAGTGTACAAGTGACATCTATCCATCCCACATATCCTCACAAAAAAAAAATTACTATATTTCCAATTAGTTTTAAACATTATGAACACTGATTTGGAGCTGAACACTCTTTCAGCCAGTTAAGCCAGATTATAGTGCTCGTAGTCGTCTTTGAATGTTGTGGTTAATGCTATAACATTCTCAGACAACTATGAGTTCTATGAATCTGGCTTCCGCTCAGCTCAAACAATAAATTAAATTGAATAAACCCTTACGTCGCCAACATTCATAATGTTGAAAAACTAATTACAGTCGAATAAGTAATGGTAAATAACGTGGATATTTACAATTACACAATAAGAAACATACTCACATACCATCATCATCAGCTATTTTTGATCCACTATAGAATGAAGATTCATCCAAGTTTAATCCACTTTTTCTGAACCCTAAACTCTCTTCTATACAACTATCCATCTCCCAAATCATCTCTGTTTAGAACTTTCATAAAATCTCTCGGGCTCTAATTTAAGACTTCAAGTGTCTATCTGTTATTATCCCTTGTATCAATTGTACAGACCAGCTCCATTCCAGTCTGTTAATTTATTCAATGATGTCATAGATGCAGTCTGTTTTCTTGCCCATGCATTTCATTTTCAATCCCTTCATGTTACTTCTACCACACATCTTGTCTAACTAAGTTAAGTGATCTGACAGCTCTGAATTGCTATGGGGTCTGTCTACTGATTATACCTACAATGATCACCAACTGCAGAAGTTAGTTTCAAACATCAAGAAGCCACTCTGGACCACAAGTCACTAAAATACGTTGATGAAAAATTAGTGCTTTCTTAAGGTGCGAACAATAAAAAAAAAACTTTTACTTGTGGCTATGTAATGCACCCTTACTAGCCCAACTTATTGAGGTTAAAGGTTGTGTTCATTTCATATACATTGAAATGCAATAATGCAATCGTAATAAAAAAATTACTCTATCCACGAAAATAATTGTAAAATAAAAAAAATTTTAAACATGTCTAATGTGTTTATCTCAATTTTTTAAAGCATTTTTTTAAAGATTTTATTATATTAAATATATATATAATTAATAAAATTCAATCCCAAGGTACTCAATAGAAATTATTTATTAGGCTTGAAATTATCATATTATTTCTAGTCCAGATATATATTTTGAACTTTCATTAAAGATTATTATATTTATTATTATAAAACCTTACCACATGGAATAATTAATTCAATTCTATTCCACTTTTTTTCCATGTGTAATGCATATACATAGATGTCTCCAATTTTAGCTCACATACAATATAATGAGTATGTTAATAATTCTAAACAAGCTTTTCGATAAATGCTGCAAGAGAAAGTATTTAAAATATCTAGAATTATCTATACTTCCAAACCGGTTTCAAGCTAATAGCTCTCATCAGTGAGGCACTAGGACATTCAGACACTAGATTTAAAATATAAACTCAAGCCCAGCATTTATCAAATACTTAACCATTAAGTAGAAAATCTGAAATTTTCATACATCTACATGTCTTCAAATCCAGCTATCTAACTTAAATAGCTTTGGGACTGAACAAAATTCAGATACACCATATATTAATAGCCTTAGCCATATAACATTGCCAAAGCCTTAAAAGCTAAACTATAATAGTAGAGAAAACATTAGCCATTAGTGTGAAACCACTTTGGGGATAAGGATAATTCTAGATTGAGATTTCAAATGCTTTCTCTTGCAGCATTTATCGAAAAGCTATTAGCATGCTCATTTTATTACATTTGTAAATATAAGCGAATTAGGTTACGTGATGTATGATTTGGATTTCCTTACTATTATCTCATATATCGTAATCATGTAATTCTTTTGCATATGTATGTGTCTATGCTTTACAAAGTGGTTTTTATTTCTTTTCTTAATTTAGCTGATTGCATTTTCAGTGATGAGCACACCATATTCGGAACTAATGATTATGGTGCTTGTCTCTGAAAGTGCACAGAGTTAAATTAAGAACAGAAATAAAAACCACTTCTTAAAGCACATATATGTATGCAGAAGAATTACATATACAAGTGAAGGGAGAATTAATATAAAGCTATCTAAAAAAGACAAATAATAAGAAATATCTATAATGAAAATTTAATATGTATATCTGGACAAGAAATGATATGATAATTTCTAACCTAATAAATGTTTAGTATTGGCTATATTTATGAGTGTGAGAAATTTGGCATCTTTATATTAAATTGTATTAATTTGATATTGGGAAATTCTGAACAATTGACAAGACATGCGAGAGTTGTGATTGGTGCCAACCAAAGAAAGCTGCTTCAGCATAAAACGCACCTTATGAATCATTTGCCTATTTCAGATGTTTGTATTCAAGTGATTAAAGTATAGGTAATGAAAATGAAAAATTTTAAGTGTATTTACAAATATATATTTATACACTTATACGAAATTAAGTCAATATTCAAATTTGAATGCATTTGCTCATCTCCATAACAAAGTGTCTTTTCTTCTTTTTAATCTAAACCTGAGTGCACTTTCAGTGAAGTTGAACTTCATCAAAAGCGAACTTAGCTTTAGATTATAATAAAAAGAAAGAAACCACTTCATTTCACAGATTTTAATAAAATAATATACATGAATTGCAAAGAATAAACATCACATGATCACCATTTCTAGGTGCAGTGATCTCAGATCAAAGGCTCCTCACTGATGAAGACCACAAGCCAGAAACTAGTCTGGGGATATTGGATGTATATGCACTGGATAGGGATTTTATGCACAAGCCTTCTGGCATCCATTGATTACTCTGGCTTGCATTGAGTGGCAATACTGTATGGAGAGTTTTGCCTGTTTTAAGAGTAAAGAATGTGTGTTTACTATTTTAGCAGCAAATGAGAGTAGCCAGAACATATATCCTAAAACAAAAGAAAAGTAATTTATAAGTAGCAATCTTGTAAATACTAAGTTGTTGGGGTAATGCTGACATATAGGCATATTTGATGAATAGAAACGACAAAAAAAGATCAGATGTGAAAATTAAAAAATTAATTGAAAATGATTACAAAATATTAATGCAATAAGAACAAAGTATTTAGAATACTATGGAAAGTCAAAAAAAGAAAATTACAGACATTGTAACTTAGCATTAAGAAATAGTAACGTTGAAATAATCATTACATGATTTAAAAATCATAGACATACTTATGTATGCAAACTCCATGCGAAAAACAAAACAATTTTATAAGATAATATTTCTGTAGTATAATTCTCTAATCTAATGAATGACTAATAAACATTACGAATATACTTCCATTAAGTAGTTTGTGTCAAAGTTGTGAGAGCGAAAAGTTTAACACTTTATAAAAATAAAAAAATAAATAATATAAAAAAAAAAAAAAAAATGATATATAGAAATTTGTATAATCTAACAATTTATGGTTGATTTTTAGTACTAAATATATATTTTTTATATTTTTTTTTTTTTTTTATTTCTTTTTTTTTAATTTTATCATTCCACACCTTCAAAAGGTAGTAAAAAAAAATAAAACCCTTTTTTTTTTTAGAGAGGGAGAGAAAAAGCAATTACACAAATTTAAAATTTTATAAAAAAAAAAAAAAAAAAAATAATTTATATAATATATAATTAAATATAAATAAAATATATAAAAAAATTAAAGAAAAATGAAAAAAGACAAGGATTGATTTTGGATTCAAAATCATTGAAGAGATGTGGGGAGAGAGAGAAAAAATATAAAAAATTTAATCCTAAAAAAAGAAAAAGGTGGAGATTGAGAAAGAGAGAAGGGAGAAAAAAAAAGATTAGGTTTGGTGGGAAGAAAAGATAGGGGAGTCTCACCAAACTCCATGTATTCCAAAAAATTCTGTTGTAAAAAGTGAGGAAAGGGTTTTAGGATATTTTCCTCCCAAATTGAAAGAAGACGTTTTTTGTTTTGAAAAAAAAAATTTCAACTTACACAAACAACTTTTACAAGGGTGAAGCCTATTTTTAACAATAATTGTCATTATTGTCCCAATAACATAAGTTGGAAATCAAAAAATTTTTGTACAACTGTAATAAAATCTTTATTTTCCTTAAAAACATCAAGAATTTGGAGCTTTCTCTATATATATTTCAAAATAATAATGTCTACAGTTTATTTAATTTGCATTTGAAAACCAAGAAAGCATATAGTATTCCTATATTTGAACACCTGAGCCATTAGCAGAAATGCACTGAAATCAAATGCAAAATTGTGCTTCTACGGAGAAGACTATTAGCCAGAAATCAGTTTGATCCTATTATCTGATAGTTATCGATTGTTTACTTTAGTGGATCAAAAATGAACTACTGTTTCTCTACATACTATATACACTCACATGTTCAGACTTCTATGATATTATTTGTTAACTAAAAAAAAAAAAAACTTACATTTTCCACTTGTTGGACTAACTCTGTTTCTGTTTTGAAAATGTTTTTCACCACAGACACAAGAAACATGGGATTATATTGATACATATTCTAAAAAAAAAAAAAAAAAATTCTATAATTTAAAAATATTATTAATGTAATAATTAAAGATTACTGTAATATTAGTCAAATTTAGAGTATTAAATATAAATAAATATTTGAATTGACTTTATCGCTCAAAAGTTCGTAAGAACTTTGCGACTCTGGAGTGCCAGAATCAAAACAATCTGAGGACCTATATATATGCAATCTATCCCCTAGTTTAATCACTTTTTATCTAAAACCCTTTTATTGTACCTATATGCATACATAATATGTTTCGACTATCCTACAGTCTTCTTCAGAGCCAATGTTGCAGGACAGTCGAAATATATTGTATATGCATATAGGCGCAATAAAAGATTTTTGCTAACAAGAATTCAAAAATTGGTTCTGAAGAAGACTGCAGAACAGTCAAAACATATTGTGTATGCATGGATTGATTGCATTTATATAAGATATTACAGCAAAATAAAGGAAGTGGTGAATTTGGTAATCTGAGGATCTTATATTCCTCAGTCTGACACCCTCCTATTGCGTTAAATCACATGGGGCAATAAAAAATAATCAAATGGCATTCATTGCTTGGAAGCTCATATGATGTTTGAGTGCCTGAAGAGCCAGAACTGAAATCAATTTAAGGATCTAATGCTCCAGAGTCCGATGCTCTATCACTCCACTAAGCCACATATGGCAAAAAATAATTAAATAATTTTTATTTCTCATAAATTCACAAGATGTTTGAGAGCCAAAAGTACCTGCAATGGAATCGACCAGAGAATCCAGAGTTGACACTACCACTATTATTAAACTACAAAGGGGCAACTTCACTTTCGTAAGAAATTTGAATGTCAGGAGTGATGGTATTGGAATCAAGCCAAGAACTTTACACGCCGGAGTTGGACACTCTATCATCATGCTAAGCAATACAGGGCTATTCAAAGTTTGTAATTTATTACTAACCTTGTGCTCACTTCTACACAAATAATAAGCAAACTCAGAAGTTTGTTAAGAAGTGATAGGAAAATATCTTCCTTCCAAAATAGCAGATGACAAGGTTGCTTTGATAATGTGAGCTAAATCTAAATTCCATTATTAAATTATATATTTTAAAAAGTCCTTTAAGAAAGTCCATGACATTAAGTCTAACTTTTATAACTATAGTGACATGTAAGTTGATTGAATTAAGACTAATTATTTAAGGAACTACTTAATTGGGATATAAATACTATCTCTAAAATACATGCTGCATTTGTTTATGAAATATGCTTCTGATGTAAATGAGACATGAAGACTTTTAAGACATGGTAAATTTCCAACTTCTTCTTGCGTTTAAATCAACTGCTGCACTCCATGATTTGGGGCAGTCATAAAGTAACAAATTCTGGAGATGAAGGTCCATGGATTATGGATTAGCCCTTATACTTCCGACACCCAAATTTCTAATAAAATTTGAAGAAATCAAATCATAATTGTTGTTAAAGTCAACTGTTCATTACGCCATTTAGTTAGATTTTGCATTATTCAGGAATCAATCCAAAAATGATCTCTTCAGAAAATTTAAGCTGTTTAAATGCATTTTAAATTAAGCACTTAAAACAAACGCTAAGTTTTGATGCTGTTAAATAACATAGAACACAATATTTTACAAAAATTCTAATCTCATTTACACTTACAGTAAACCTTGCACAATTTTCCACTAATCTGGTCAAAGGTGAACACAGTCTTTAAATAGCCATTTCAGGGTACAGGCACCAAAAATAGCCCCTGGTAGAGAAGCAGTGAATAAGGTGCCTGTATTTATTAGGCTTGCAAATTGTCAGATAATATGAATTTGAATGTTTTCCATCCTTATTGTATCTGCTAATTAAGAATAGTTACTTATCCATTTATTGACCAATGTTGAATGATTACTTGCATTAGCTACCCCCCAAAAATATTAAGACTTACTGGAGTTAAAGTTTCACTTAGCATGGATTCAAACACCAGTCCATGGAAGAGTGGCCAAATGCATTTCCATCATACCACAAAGAATAATGGTATGTATTGTTCTGGTTATAAAAATCCAACATTTACCAACCAAACAAAATTATGAAGAAGTTTTTCAAATTTGAATGCCTCTTAACATCTATTATTTAAGTACACCTTAATATTTACCTCCATAAAAATGTCAATACGCCCAAATTTTAAAATAAAACAGATTAGTCGATACCTGTAAATTAAAAAGCCTAATTGAATTGAACATCATATTTTTATTCTAAAAATTGCTTAGTTTAATTCTTGAGTTTCTTGTTTTCTTTAAAAAGTGGCCAATTCACACTGACAAACACAAAGAATAAACTTTTGTTTCTGAACTTATAGTATAAAAAAAAAGACTGATAAATGTTCATTTTTGTTAATCAATACTGTGTGCTATTAGAAGCTATCTATTATAATCTTGAATAATCAATGGACACCACATGGTAAGGGTGTCACATCATACCCTCAGATTAATTTTTGACTTACAGCCTTCAGCTGTGAGGATTTCAAAATCTAATGCGTTTCAGATCAAACAGCGATTTTCAACTCCTTTTGTACTGTCAAAGTGGCTTTTAAGATTAAGCAGAGTGGACGACTCTAGAACTAAAGGACTTTGAATCAAGATTCAGTTCTGACACTTCCGGTATTCAAATTTGATATCTTGAACAACGAACCATTCGATTATATACTATCAAGTTAATATTCTAAGATACAAAAATACCTTACAAATTTGAACCCAAACAAATATGCTTACGCAGTAATACAAATCTGGTAATTATAGTTTTTAATAACTTCAGCTTTTTATCTTTTGCACAGGATAGTATATTTCAACAAAATATCACTATAAGCTGCTTTTTAATAAAAAAAATGTTTAATATCGAAATATGATGCTTGCGTGTAGATTTATAGATATACGAAGTATGACAATTTAATTCAAAAAATGCATTTTTATAAAATATGCATATAGAAATGTACACTAGGGACTACTATGACCATTGAAGTAGTCCCCTTATGCATCTGTATACTGATTAAAACATTGTTCCCATTTCTGGAAGCACACCTGGAACTCTGTTGAGTAGCTGTCTCACATTCTTTTGAATATCAGTTATAGCAGAAAATTTTTGTCTTACAGTGCAATTTTTAATCTTGGAAATAACCAAAATTACAGAGAGCTAGATCAGTTGAATAGGCAGGATGGTCTAATTGTTTAATTGATTTTTTGGCCAAAACACCTCTGTTCATCTGTCAAGATCTGAGGCACAAACTTCACAGAAATCTTTCTCATGCCCAATTCTTTATTTGAAATTAGCCAAATTCCCAATCCATCAGCAATTCTTCAGTTATCAATCTCACATTTAATCATCCATTGGACCATATTGCATCTCACTTTGTTAATATTACCATCAGTCATTGTTGTTTTTGTCTTTCTGCTTCTGGAACCACCTGTCACATCTTCTTGCTCATCTTTGAACCTCTTATGACAATCATACTTGATTTCTTCACAGCATCTTCACCATATGCTGCTTGCAATAGCTGTAATATTTCAGTAGCACATTTGCTGATTTTCACACAAAACGTGATATTAATATGTTGCTCGAAAGTTCAATCACCCATTTTTACACCAAAGGATACGCATGGATATTACTATCTTCTCAATATCTAACTAACAAGTTGCTTTATCAGCTTAAAATTTACATGTGTTACCTTAAACATGTTCATACATGAATACTCATGTGATTTTGATACATGAGTCATACCACACAGACGTTCTGAGAATTAAATTGACACACATCATATATATATATATATCACTGATTGATTTTAAGAATCAAACTTTCAGCACTTAGAGCTTTGATAGCAACCATATACAAATAGAAGCTGCTCAAACTGAGTATGGTCATTCCAACTTTGAGAAAAAAAAAGAAAAGGAAAAAAACTATCTAGAAATGAATTTTGCAATGACTATACAAATGTATCCATGATTCTATTTGCAGGCTGTCTTTTAATTTCTTCCAAGAGGAAGTTCTTCCTTCTGAAATACTTCAATACCATGTCTAATTGTAGCTCTTCAATGTATTCTATTTTCTGTTATATCTCCCCAATGGGAAAAAGTAACATCACATTTCTTTAGAATGTCTTTTGAAAAAATCCTTATAATATAGACAGGATCTACCTCCCTTATGAAACCTATGTTCAAGTTCACCATAAAACATCCTTTTAAAAAATCTTCCATTGTTCATATTTATATTTCTAATCCAGAAAAAGTGTGATTTTTTATAATAGTGAACTCTATAGTGATACAATCAACAAGTTGAAAAGCATATTGATCAGTTTTATGACCTTCCCATAGTATTTTTAAGATTTTACAGAATTCTTAAATCAAACTTCCCCAATGCCTTTATATTGTATCAGTAGGGTGCCCAAGTTTTACTTCCATACAATAAATTAATAATATTGATTTTCGTTTTTGTTATTCTAGTGAATTAAAGTTCTAAACTTTTGATTGGTCAATTAAAGAATCAGAAATAAAAATATATTCGTCTTTTAATATTAGATTCATTTTAGTTTCATTGGTAAAAAGCAAACTAATAATTTGTCAAAGTTTTTTCAAAAATAAATTTCTATTTATAATTATAAAAATATTTTATAGTGGTGAACCTAAAAAGAACGTTCGTAACCTATTAGAAAATGTTCTGTATAACATTGATTTCTTTTTCAACTTACGTTCGTGTAAATCTAAAAGAATTTTAGTAAAATCTTAACTATCTTTCTAAAATAATTATATTTTCAGAATATTTTATCAAAATAATTTACAATATATAAAAAAAATACTCTAAAACATTCATTTTCATTTTCAAAACCAAAACAAAAAACTTGCAGCGGTGAAAATTATTGACAAGCGCTCCCTTTTGTTTAAAATAAGAACCAACCAATCAGCATCTAAGAAAGTCTGCCTTCTCCCGTTGTTGTAAATTTCAAATTTAAATATTATTGATTTTTTTACTTGTAAAATAATTCTAGAGAGGGTTAGAGCAGCATCTTACAGTACTTTTTAAGCTTTAAAATGAGCATAAATTTGCTACAATAATGTAAAAATTGCTGGTTTTAGAGTGAGTTAAAGCTGTGTTTGACAATAGAAGATGATAATTAACCGGTTAACAAAATATTTTTTATGTCTACAACTTCTGGTGCACTACAACACAAGTGCACTCAGCTGTATCTAAAAGTAAATAATAAAATCTTTTTAGTTGTGGGCAAAAAAAAACATTTTGCTAATTTTTTACATATAATAAATTAGATAAAATTAATAATATATACAGTTAACCTAGGTACAGTACTTATTTCCCTATGAGAAAATACTCTACCTTTTGACTTAGTAGAATTAGCAATCGTACATTGGAATCTGTATCATATCTTAACATCTTTTCTATTTATAAAACTACAAAAGTGTTTAAATTGGTTTATAATCTCAAGTCAAAAACCATCCAAGTTAAAGTTTCTAAGGATTTTTTGCCATCATTGACTGATAAAGAACTTGATTTTTTGAACATTAATTATTAAATAAAAGCTTTTCAAATAAATATATTAATGACAACTAAGAATTTATTCAATTAGAGATTATTCCTAGCTCAGATATAAACTTTAAACAAACATAAACATACAGATTAATTCAAGCCCATTTTCCCTTTTCCATGTGTAATATCTTTTTTAGATATAAAAAAGCTTTTATTCATCACTTATTTATATTTCATGAACATGTAATGGAATGGAAACTTGAAGTTTATCTAATATATTGTAACGAAATGGAGGAAATAAGGTGAACCTGTGGTGATGGTAAAATCATCATCAACCCCAGTTCAACAAGATATTTCAAATAATGAAATTTAAAGTATAAAATAAAAAATGTTAAATATCAAAAATATATAAACAATTTTATATATTCAAAGAGAGCATGAGATTATGAGATCTCTTAGTGAGATCAGCCCAGTTAATTCCTTAGAGCAACTAATTAATATACTTAACCATACATCAACCAGTATTATCAATAAGTATAAATAATACTTAAAAGACATTACCATTCATCATCATGAATGATTAGCAATATCATCATCAAAATAAAATCAACAGTCCCATCTTGTGGCTGAATTTGAATACAAAATATAAACCAACAGTCGATCTGGTGACTGGATTGGAAATGGGTCTTCTGTAGACTATGTTAACTATATAGCCCTTACAGCTTGTGGCAGATTATTGAAACCATTAATTTAGATGCACCACTTAAATGATAATCCATCAGAATACCTAAGCAGAAAAATCTAAACAATAATGCTGGGATATTAAAGTATGCTGATCATCATCAATGCTCTGGCCACTTAGTGACATTAATGCCCTGACCAACTACAAACTTCATTTATAAGACTAAACTAAAATAAAATGTAGTGCATGGGCTTTAAAGAATATAATCTTATGAGCCAACCAGGATGATGATTATTTATCATTATTGAATGTTCAAAAGCCCTAAAATAAATCCCCATTTATATATTAGTCCATTATGCATGAATTCAGAAGAACAAAAGCTCAAGTACTGTTATGGTGCCCAAGAGATGATGCAATACAATTTTTAACAATTAAATACAAGTTTTATAACAACAATAAAAAAATCATATTAATGTCTTTAGAATATGGCTCTACAATTAGAAACCTTCTGATTTTGATTAACATGCAGTAATAAAAATAAAATTATTACACTGTGATTTACATATAAGTGATTTACAATATTCAAGTTATTACATTGATTTACAATGAATTTATATAAATGCATATATATATACTTGCACAGACATGCATTTTATAATATAGAAGGAATAACATAAATTGACATTTAATAAAAGTGAAAAAATGAATAAATTTACATGTTATACTTGACAACCATTGCTATATATATGCACAAAGAGTGCAGTACAATTTAGAAATGGACATATTTGAATTGACATTTAATTATAATAAAAAAATAATTAAAATTTACATGTGTTATACTTGACAAGCATTGATCTATATATGCACACATATATATGTGAGCGTGTAATTTCTGAGCATATTTGACTTGTTACAGATTAAACATTTTTAGTTGTTACTTTTAAATAATATAAAATACATGGGTTTATATGATTAATATACAAACTTCAAGTTACTATATGGTGGTTTACATATAACACACACATATATATGCACAGCCACACATTTTACTATATTTATTTCAATTGACATTTAATAAAAATTTTAAAAAATGATTATATTTTACATGTGTTTACTTGACACTCATTGATACATATACGCACACATACATGTGTGAGCATGCAATTTCTGAACATTATTTAAACTATCCTACAATAATACATGATTAAACTTTAAAGTTATGTTTTTAATAATAGAAATACCTATGCTAGGTTTACTAAAACATGTACATATAATTGCACAGATTCTTAACACAACAAATTTAATTTTGTCAAAACAATAAATGATAATAATGTTTATAATTACTAATTCAATTTTGATTATACATAAAATTTACATTTGTATGTGTCTATCAATAAAAAAAATCAGTTTATTACAGTTTCTTTTTTTTTAAAAAATAAAATCAATTTTCTTCTTTCTTTCTTTTTTTTTAAAGTTTATAAAAGTTCTTTTCTTACTGAAAATAAAATCAGATTTTAACTGATTATTGTTAATCAATTATAATGCTTTTAGAATCATCTTTAAATTAATCTAAAAAAGATTTGTTTTGGTCAATAAATTCAATCATTTCATTCACTCAAAGTTTTACTTGCATTATTTTTAAATTAATATTCTTCCATATATATCTCTCATGATCACAGGTTGCTTCTCAAAAAGATTTTAAAATATCTTTTAAATGTTAATTCTGACTCTTAGATTTTTTTAAATCCAGGCAGAGTTATTTATTTGCATTACTCTTTTTTTTTTTAAATATATAGATGGATAAACGTTTTTAATGCAGCAAATTCTTATTTTCTCCACATGTATATCACTTAGTGAAAGTTTTAGAAATCAATAGATGCCAGCTTATAAATAGATCTTAATAAGTCCCTATTCAGTGCTGGCTTATCCCATTTCCCCAGACATGTTTCTAGCTTTTGGCATTCATCAGTGAGGAGTTTTAAATCTTGGAGCAGTATACCTGCATGGGGGGGTTAATCTATTGTACAAACATGTCATTCAAAAATAAAAGTTCAATATCCAGTACATTTGATAAATATATATTTAATACAGGAAATATTAAAATTTTGATTCAGGACATCATATTTATATTTAATATTTGTTTATATTTTAATAGCAAATAGTTGCTTTTTAAAACATGAGTAGTTAAGAATAAATAGGTAAGAAGTGTATTGTTGAATTACTAGTCTAAGTTCTCTTAATTAAGTATATTGTTGAATTATTAGTCTAAGTTCTCTTAATTGTGTGTAATCATTAATCTAACAATTTTATGGAACTAAAAGGTGTTGAATTAACAAAGCTACACTTGTTATAAACTTTAACAAATGCTTGGATGAAAGTTTACATTATTGTTACTAATAATTCATAATAAGAGTTTAGAAATCTTTGAAAACAAGACAGAGCGGCTGAGTCTTCACATGTTGCTAAACATTTAAATATTTCTAACAATGTTTAATACTTAAATGCTTGTTTATTAAAATTTTAAAGTGTTTTGCAAACATTATAATATATATTAAGTTTATTAATTGAATATTCTTGACTATAACCAACAGGGTTTAGCAAAAGTCATCATCATCCCATTATTGATCTACTGCAGAATGAAGGACTCTCCAAATTTAATCCGTTCTCTTGTTTCTAGCCTCTTTTCTTCAGCCAGCACACTTCCTTATTTCATCCATCCATCTCACATGTGGTCTCTTTCTGGGTCTTTTATAATATTTTGCAATCCCATTTAAGATTTCAACTGTCCATTTATTATCATCTCTTCAAGAAATATGTCCCATCCAACCATACTTCAGTCTCTTAATTTTTTCAAGGATGTCAATAACATAGCTGTTTAAATGGTTAAAATAATGAAAAAGTTGGTGTCTAACAAATAAAGTCATTTTATAATAATTATTTATTTAATCTTTTTCTATGTCTGTATTTCATCTGAAAAGCATATATCTAGATATTTTATGAAGGAATATAAAATAGCTGTCAAATAACCCCCAAGGAGGCAAAAGTCTATCCTAGAAAAATAGGGAAGGAGATGGGAGTATTCATCATGCTTGTCAATTCCTGGGGGAAGGAGGTTTAGGCCATTTTATAACCTTGTTTATTCTCTAGATAAGAATATATAAATTCTTTATTTACCAATTAATACAAAATTGTTAGATGGATTGGCTATGGACCAGCATCAGAACTGTGAAAAAATATTTAAATTTACTTGGTTCAAGTTCAAACCTAGGCCATAAAGGTGACAGCTGGATGTGTTAATGCTGCACTATATTACTCTTTCAAATAAAAATATATTTATTGATAAATGAAATTATACCATAAAGAAATCCAAGATTAGATTGAAGGTATTCCAGAAAGCATATGAAATCCCGAATGAAAGAATATCTCAACTACATAAAGGTTAGTTGCTGCCATATATTAAATCCACTCTCCTTTACATGCACACACATCTCAATAACTAATCAAAAATCATGCCCAAAAGTTTATCCATAGAATAACATTTTTATATTCCAGTGCTGTGTATTGATCAGTTTGTGTATTTAATAAAGATGTGTGTGTGTGCGTGTTTAGAACAGGTTAATATGGGGCAATACTGATGTCACTCTAGAAATAATATAATGCAAAACAATAGAGAATTATGCAAAGCACAAGTTACGTAGACATTCTAATTTGCATAAGGACAATAGTGAAATAGTATGCAAATTAGCAAAGCTATAAAAAAGTTGCAACAGAACTTTAGTGTGTGGAAAAAACAAAGAATAGAAATTTTCTAAACCCGATGTTGGTGAATTGTAAATTCTGATGCAAATGCTTTTAGGAAAATAACTTAAAAAGTTATTAAATTTGAAATGAAAGACATTAACCATGTGGGTACTGTGGTATTAGAGCTGCGACATGAAGAATTATAATCGTTTAATCATTAAATTAATTAGGTTATTAAATCGAAAACATATTTTAAAATCTACATTTAAAAAAAAAAAAAAAACAATTTAACAAAAAAAAAAAAAAAATACGAAAAGCAATAATGTAAAGAATAGTTAAAATGCGTGTTTAAATCAAATTGAGTGTGTGTTTGCACATGCATATTCTGCATAATCTATTTTAATACATTGCACAGGCTTACACCTGCATTTATATATGTAATATATGCGGGATTCGAACCCAGACTTTCACACGACTTACAACTTTCAGTGCCATCTTATATTGCTTACTCACCTGATCACACACATGTTGAAAAGATAAATAATCACCAATACACGTATTTCGTGCTAAACCAGCACTCATTAGTTGGTTCAGATTACCATCTCCCCACATATATATATAATTAGTGCTCAGCTTTATATTAAGATAACCAATCTTCATACTTCAATGAGTACTTTAATGAATTGCAATAGCGTCCAATTCTCTACAGAACTGTTAGTGTGAAATTTAGACATATTAGGAGTTCAATCAGTCACTCGTTAATTTAACATACTAACTCATTATTAATACATATACATATATTATGAGTAATAAATCGTTATTAAACCTTGTGTGTATTTTCTTCTAAAAAATAACTAGAGTTAGATTAAAATCTGGCCCCATACATATCATCCATTAATTTAAAAATGTAAAGTATAATAACGTTATCTTTTTAAAATGATAAAAACTACAAAAAGTAATTCTATTTCCGATAAAAATGATTAGTTCACTTCAACGATCTTTGATTACAGAATAAATATTTCAATTAGACTTACTCGTAAATGATTTATACATTCTTGCAATTTCAATTTCACTGGAAACATTTGTTCAGTACTGGACTTGTTACCACATTCGGCCAAAAGTCCATCTAATAAATTAGCAGCGTAACTTTCATGGTTAGGATTTTCGATGTCAATTTGTTCCCTACAACGATAGTTTTAAAATGTTTAACAGAAAAAAATTACAATTTGTTAACAAATATATATATATAATTACCAAGGTTGATCTTCCAACCAATTTGCACATGTGTGCCGTACTTCCAAAGGAAAATGCTCATTGTAGAGACCTTTGACCTCTTTAAGTGCATCACCTTGAAGGGACATCACCTTTGTCCAAAGAGCCATTATTGTACTGACTGCAAAAATAAATAAAAACATTAAATTTTATTTTTAAGAATAATATTTTAAATTGCATATAGTTATTCTTAATAAACATATAAAATGTCTAGTTTTTCCCCTTTTTCCAAAAATCTATTGGTTCCACAATCATTATACAATTTTGTACTTTTTAAAATTGACTAAAACATTTAAATAAGACAATAAGATTCACCATATATCAATAAACTTTTATTTTTTTAATATTTTCAACTACAAACTCAGTCATTTTCAGCAAATGAAAAGTAAAATATATTAATTATATATTTTTTACTTAATACTTATTAAAACAGGCAAAACACTCAATACAGTAGTGCCACTCAGTACAAGCCAGAGTAATCAATGGATGCCAGAATGCTTGTGCATAAAATCCCTATCTAGTGCCTACTCATCCAATATCCCCAGACTAGTTTCTGGCTTGTGGCCTTCATCAGTGAGAAGCCTTGTGGCTTTTGTCAGGGAGGAACCTTGGATCTGAGAGCACTGCACCTAGTGCTACGAGATCCAAGGCTCCTCACTGACGAAAGCCACAAGCTAAAAACTAGTCTGGGGAAATTGAATGAGTAGGCACTAGATAAGGATTTTATGCACGTCTTCTGGCATCCATTGATTACTATGGCTTGCATTGAGTGGCACTACTTATGGAGAGTTTTGCCTATTTTAATAACAGTTATGAGCAAGCATAAGAAATGGTGATCATGTGATGATACTTAATACTTATTGTGCTGATTGTACATGTAAGTACATATGCCTATAGCCAAGCCACATAATTAATATATTTTGTTCCAAATCCCTTTGTGGATATTGTATATAGTGGATAATGGCTCACAATTTGTTTATAAGCTATAATTATAATGCATATTATTTACTGTGCTGTAGGTATAAACAACTATTCAAAAAAGCGTTTATATATAGACACATTTTTATGTATATTGAGTGCATATATAAATTAAGATTATAATAAAAGTTAAATTAAAATAACAATTTTACTAATAGTAAATTGAATGCGCATATTTAAATATATATTTGATGCATGTTCATGCATTCACATTTATGCAATACATAAAAATAATGCATATTCTACATTTAAATTTTATTTATTACATATATATGTTGATAAATATTTCTTAATACTTTTCAAATTATATAGCTTTTTAAATTTTAATTCATCTATATTATATAACAGTAAAGCTGTAATATATGCTATATTTTGTTCCAAGCCCATTTCAAGTTCATTGCATATAGTAGATTATATTTTATTGATAAACTTTGATTAATGCATATTCTACATTTAAATTTTATTTATTACATATATATGTTGATAAATATTTCTTAATACTTTTCAAATTATATAGCTTTTTAAATTTTAATTCATCTATATTATATAACAGTAGAGCTGTAATATATGCTATATTTTGTTCCAAGCCCATTTCAAATTCATTGCATATAGTAGATTATATTTTATTGATAAACTTTGATTAGAATAGAATACATACTGTTTATTGAACTACAAGTTCAATAACTTTCAACATGCACACACACATACAAACATGGGTGATTTTTTATATGTATAGTATGCATATACAAATTACAATTATAGTATAAATAAAAAATTTTAAAACCAATGATATAATTATTAATAATAAATTGAGACATATATATTTCAGTGAGTGTTTGTTCACTCATTCATTTAATGAAAAGCTAAGAATAATTGTATCATAGTTTTATTTTCTAACTAACGTAAATAATGAAATGTCTGATTTTAATCACAATTGAGTGTGTTCTGAGCAACATTCTTTTCTTTTCAACTTTTCTCTTATAAAAATGATAGCAGTCTAATTGTTAAGAAACTATGATCTCTCTAATTGTGCACAGAGGCAAAACTTTCCATACAGTAGTGCCACTCAGTGCAAGCCAGAAAAATCAATGGATGCAGGAAGGTTGCTGCATAAAATTCCTATCTGGTGCCTACTCATCTAATATCCCCAGACTAGTTTCAAGCTTGTAGCTTTCATCAGTGAGGAGCCTACTGCATGGAGAGTTTTGCCTCTGCATAAACAACTTGTGTAAGCATAAAGAATTGTAATCATGTGATGTTTAGTGGTTTCTCTCTAATTGTGCTAATTAATATTTTTAGGTTAGCACCAAAATTTAACATGATCTAAAGTTTTGTAAAATTTTTAACTTAAAAAATATTTTATTACACGAAAATACTGCACATCAGATTCGGAAAGAATAATAAAAGCTATACATGCTCTCAATATAAACTGCAAAATTTTTAGTAATGAACATAATTGTGATTGATGGCATGCACCAAGACAAAATAATGTCTACTGACTTATTACAAAATTTATTTGTGATCACATGCAGCACTTTAAAGAAGCAAAAATGGCTGCTCAAATATTGTAAAATGTATTAAATTTGTAAATTTTAATGCTTTTTGTTTGTTTGTTTATTTACATTTTCTTTTTTTGGATGGCATATAATTGAAATCATATATATTAATATAGTGTACTGCATAGCTACATTATTTTTTAAAAAAACATATCTATCTGTAGATTATAAATGATATCTCTTCTTAATAAAACATCTTGATATTGAATGACAAATTATGAAGATGCAAAAAAATGCCAATTTACTTTATTAAATTGTAAAATTCTCTTATCATTACCAAACTAAATGACTTTGCTTCTCTCATCATTTATATAACCATATTTTATATTTATTTTATTTTCCAACAAGTTTTAATTCTTTGTTTCACTTTATTCTGTTTTTACCATATTAAATCTGTTTTCATTTCTCTCCTTACATACATTTAAAATTGTTAGAATTTCTATTTAAAAATAATAATAATCAAATATTTATTGTGCAGAAATTTCAGCACAAGAGCGTTAGATCTGACCCCTGATTCACAGATTGTTTTAGGTCCAGAGTTGGTCACTCTATCATTTTCAGCGATTTAGAAATATGAACAATAATGAGCAACAATTTTATAATATTTTTTTGTATAAAATTTTAAATATATTTCAAATTGAAATCTCTCATATGACCCTTTCATATGCCTTATTGACAGAATGTTTCCAAAGAGTAGAAGGGATCTATAATTGTTTTAAAACTGAAGTCCAATATGTATATAGAAACTGAGCTAGTCAGATCTATAGAAGCGGTTACCTGGGTTTAAAATCTTAGGATATTTTTTTTTAAAATTCAGGTTAAATTGAAGAATATAAAGATATAATAAGTTGCTACTAAATACATAGGTACATTAGTCCTGACTTTGAATCCTAGTCTTCACTGATAAAGATGAAAGCCAGGAATCAGTCTGGAGATGAGAATTTCACACCATTAGGTGTACCTTAATTAGTCAAGCTTACAATAGATGCATCTGGCATAGAGAGAAAAGAATTACTCTTGGAAGAACATGAATTCATATTGCAGCATGTACTTAAATTAACATACTATACATATTAAGAAATCAAATGACCCTAGAATTAAGCATTGTTATTTAGTAAAATATTCTTTTATTCTCACTACTTTTATGCCATCTAGTGAAAGCTTGTATAATCAGTAGATGCCAGATGACGGTACTTAATAAAATCATATGCAGTGATTTTCTATCCAATATCCACAGACTAGTTTGTAGTTTGTGTACTTCATCAGTGAGAAGCTTTTACGATTTTTTTGACTGTTGCATTTGGATTGAAAAAATTAAACAAGATTTTCAGTTTGGGCTGTAACTTGATAGAATAACAAAAGTAAAAAAGGGCTGCTAAAGGGAAAATGCATTAGATCCAAAAGATTCAAGTATCTTGTTCAAAAAAATCCAAAAAGCTCCCCCCTGATGAAAGCCATAAGCTAGAAACTAGTCTAGGGATATTTGGATAGGGGAGTAGTAGGTAAAGATTTATTAAACATTACAATGTGGCATCTACTGATTATTAAAGCTCACAATAGATGGTGTAAAAGTAGTGAAATAAATACGCTAATACTATACATATAAAGTAAATAAAAGTTTTTGCATAATTTAAAAACAGAATTTTGGGGATCTGATCAATCCCTAGTTTGATACAATTTATATTTTTCAGCATATTCATCAAATCCATTTGCAGTATAAGTATGATATTTTGATTAACTAATATATATATATATACAATTAACATAACAATGGTTAGAGTCCATTAGTGGAATTAAAATTATTCCTTTCTTTTATCATGCTGCTTGAGTTCAGATCGTTAGCAATAAATATCCAAAAATAATACAAAAATTTTATATCATAAATAGATGCAATAGAAACCTACACACCAATACCCTACCTTAACAATAAAACTCATTAACAAACCACATTACAAAACATTAATCCTCTTTGAAGAAGTACTTGTCAGAATAAACAATAACTAGTTATGGCATTTGAAACCACAAGTGATTCAAGTCAAATTCATATACATGTTCAAATCCTCAAAGGCATAGGCACAACTAAAAATTAAACAGATTCAGTCTTCTTACAAGCAAGCAGATAATGAAATGCCTTTGCAAACAAGATTTAAATCCTTTGGTATAGAGTAATTAATTAAAATAGTAACCAGACATGCCAACATACAATTTCTTCTTCCCTGGTAATATTTATTAAATTAATCTACTGGTTCATAATTAGAAGATAAAAATTAAACATGTCAAAGATTATTCCTCTGCTTCAAATTAAATGAAGTCTTCAGTTAAATCACTAGTAAACTTTGGTTTATATTTCTCTTATCGCTACATCTTGTTTAACTGTGAAGATGAACGATAGCCTTCCTGTGACCATATACTACAAATGTGAATTTGTATCAATTTAGAAATCCTACTTCAACTTATGACTCTGCAACATTATGGATAATAATCATCCAAAAATTGCCAGAGTGAATCTCGGATACTGAAATAAATTATTAGACAGCAGAATACTTTGAATACCAGATGCATCTTTTATAATTAAGAACAGCTGTGAAATTATTTCAACTAAACACGAGGAGTTATATTGAAATTATATATGAAGATCCTCTATTTGATGTGAGTCACATTAAATTCATTATTCCTGAAATTAAAACAGGCCAAACTCATGATACGTATTGCCAAACACAGCAAGCTAGAGTAATCAATTGATGTTAGAAGGCTTGTGCATCAAATCCCCATACTAGTTTCTGGATTGTGGCTTTCATCAGTGAGGAGTCTTGGATCTGAGAGCACTGCACCTAGATCTTAGGATCTAATGCAACCCCCTAGCAGCCACTTTTTATCTCTACTTAACTACAAAACTATGAGTCTTAAATTGAAAACACCTTAATATTTTCAATCAAAGCTCATTAGTTTATATAGTCATATAGGTCTGAACTCAGTTCAATACCTATACATTTTGGGGTCTTTGGTTACTTAATAATCATAGCTACTACTATCCTATTAGGCAGGATTGGTTTTAAGCCAATAAACATCACATGATCACCATTTCTTATGTTTGCTTATAACTGTTGTTAAAACAGGCAAACTCATTATATGTATTGCCATACACAGCAAGCTAGAGTAATGAATGGGAATATTGGATGAGTAAGCATTAAATGGGGATTTTATGCAGAAGCCTTCTGGCATTCATTGATTACTCTAGCTTGCTGTGTATGGCAATACATATAGTGAGTTTTGTCTGTTTTAACAACAGTTATAAGCAAGCATAAGAAATGGTGATCATGTGATGTTTATTGGTTTATTCCTGGAATAAAGATCATCTTTAAAATCTCTAGATTCACAATAGTTATAGACCAAAAAACATTAAACATAATGAGGAGCCTTTGTTACAAGCCATCAAGCAAAACAAATCACAAACAGTGAAGATTTATTCAAATGATCCAACAATCACCATTTAAATAGCTAATTATTACATATCCATTCTAGTGCTATGCATTTTTCCATATCTTTTTCATGGAGAATTTTAAATTCTTATAATGATTTTAGAGGCATAAAAAACTGAGAATAAAGCAAGTTTTCAAATTTTAGAATAGATTTTATACACATATAAAAAAAAATAACTAAAAATAAATTGTGAAAATGAGCATAGAATATAGTTGAAACATTGATGAAATTATAATATATATATATATATGGATATAAAAAAATTGATCCATATTTGTAAAGAAAATGAATATGTGGATGATGATTTTTCATACAATTTCTCCAAACCATTCATAATAAGCAGATTTCATGGCTGTTTGCTTTTTTTTTTCAATGTAGTGGGTGATCCCTCACAACTGTTATAGATTAAAACATGGTACTTATATAAATAAATAATGTGTTGTATATGTGTTTATTATTACATCTGATGTGTAGCAAATTGTAAAAATTTTAAAGATATCAATAATTAAAACATAGCAAATGGAATTAAAAGTGATTAATTAATATCATCATGCTGTCATTTCCTGATACCTAAGATTTGCCTATACGTATATGTTTAGATCAAAAAGGTAGAGTATATTTTTTTCTATCTTTTCAAAAAACTTTATCTTGTGTTTAGAAAGGAGAGTATTCTTTAAAACTGTTTATTAGTTTACAGAGCATGTGCAGTGAATGATCTCTAGTGATTGTTACAGATTAAAACATAGAGCTATATAAATAAATAACATATAATCCTTCTTAAGAATAACTTCTATGTAAAATTTGTAATTATAACTTCCAAACAGGACCATTGCTAGTTTCTCCTTTTCATTATGATGGAACCCAGGTTGTGATTTTGATATTCCACGTATATTATTCTGCCATTAACACTTCATTCTACGCAGTGGTGAGTTTTGAATCCATTTTCTCACATATGGTATGGTGAGAGAGACAATCCATAATTCTGGATAAGGAGTGTTCTTCTCTGCTGTACTTAAATAATTTGACTCTATGAACCAATATTGCTATTTCAACTCTAACCGTTCTAAAAAGAATTTTAAAGTGCAAAAACAATAGAGACAAAAAATAAGACTTAACATTTCTTTTAATGAAACAACTTTTTAGATAAATAATTACCACATATATTAAATATGCATATGAACAGAGGTTCAAACTCAGAAGATTTTTTTTTTTCAAATAATGGACTCATATCCAAGCCATCTGGCTATTCAACTACTTATTAGGATACGGGTGGCATCAATTGGCAGGTGGCTAACCTGATGAGTGATTTCTTTTCTATCTATTCTTTAGAATAATGCAGGCTGGCATCAATTGGCAGGTGGCTAACCTGATGAGTGATTTCTTTTTTATCTGTTCTTTAGAATAATGCAGGCAGACCTTTTGTATACAGATTTTATATTTTATTAGAAATCATACTTTCTATTGTATATCTAATTCATATCAGTAATAGTTCTTTTATTTGAACATCATTTCTATTCTAAGTTTGTTTTTCATTTCCTTGTCATAAATATTTATAGTCTTTTTAAATTTCAATTTTCTAGTAACTATCCATATTCAAATTCTTATTAAGCAAAGGTTATGCTGCCGGATCAACAAGTAAGGTTGAGAGGAAACTAATGTACCAGGGGTAAGACACAATTCCCTTATACATGACAAAATAGATTAAATATTATTAAACTAAAGTTATGCTCCTGAAATAAATTAGTAGAACTGAGAAAACGCTCCTGATATATATTTACCTGTTCCGCACACACACATGCACACAATATTTTCCTTCAATTATTATAGTTCTATAAACATCTGTTAGCTAAAGCTAAATTAATAAGATCAGACGTTATATTGTAATAAAATCAAAACTATTTAAGCATACGCATACTCACACACAAAAAATCTTTTTACAAGACATGTTAAATATTTTATTTCCATGGAGACAAAATATTAAATATATTTTAAAAGATTTGTTAAATTCTGTATGACAGAAAATAATCCAACCGTACGAAAACAAATCTTAAGATTGAAAAAATATATAACACAATTGATAAATTCGGTCTCTTAAGAATTCATGAGAAATCATGTGATGTTAGCAGGAGTTCATATTTCAAAGCATCTATCTCGTAAGCGCAATACCTCAAGAAAATATAAAAAAATAATCTATAAATTTAAAGAAAGAAAATAATTGAAAGCAAGACAAACAAAATTAATTCCCAGTAGTTTATGCGTATGCTAACAATGTATTAGGTTCATTTAAAGTTTATAATTCTCTAAATTTTCAACCACTCGTATAAATTGTGTTAGAGGATGGGAAGCAACGCTAAACAAAAAATAATAATCGAATGATTGATTGCTCGATAGATCAATATGACATTCATCAGAAATGGTAGGTTGTGTGTTGATCCTAAAATCTTTAGCTCATAAGTGTATCCCAGTGCTTCACCACAACAACTATGGTCAAGTAGTTATTACCATGTGATGCAAAATGACTTCTACAATCAGTCCCTCTTTAAGAAACTGAACTAAGAATATTAATCTTTCTATTTTTCTTAACCCAAGATTCCTATTAGTTTGTTCTTTCTTGGTAATTCAAATTTCTCCTTTAAACAATTCACCAGCAGTATCATTCCTTCAAAATCACACACCCAAGCTTGTATCAAATTTTCCATTTTAACACTCAAAAATGAAATTAATCACCTCCTATATCAATCCACATCATTTTTTCTCTACCTTCTAAGGATTCTGCTAAACTATATTTCAAATTTCCATATTATCACTCCAAAATGACATTCCCCACTTCTTATATCATTCCAATTACTCATCTTTTCTCTAGTGATTCAACCTTTGACTTATTAAAATACTATCCCATAAATTATCATAGATATAACAATGTCTTCTTATCCATTACATTTTATCATTTTAGTTTTATTGACTAGCATCCTATTAAAATTATCTACCAAAAGAATTTTCTTTGCCTCCTTATTTCACTTTCTAAACATGTATATTAAAAATAAATCAGTCAAACCATCAGAAAATTTTATCACATTTTAAATCCATTTTTACTGCCTTCCATTTGAAGTTATCCAGTTAAACCCACCATCCACCTACCCTCACCACACAACCTAATCAGTCATAAATGCTAGTCTACCAAAAAAATTTTAGTACATTTCATACAAAAATCTGACTCGCTGTTCTCTCTCTGATGGCTTCTTATACTTTTTTCATGTTTACTTCTAATGTGTGTTATAAAATTTCCTTTGAATATTTTTCATATGATCTATAACTCCCTTTTTGTAAACATACTGTCTCTTTACCATATATATTAAAATAGAAACGTCAATTTCTTTCCATATATGTATTATATTTCACATCTATTAATGTAATAAATTATGGCATTGATTAAAAAAAAATGTCACATCATGTTGTATTTCTTATTTTTATTGGTCTACAACTATCTATGATGTAGTCCAATTTCTAATCACCATGCATGTGTCTATCCATAAATTTTCCTACAAATTTCTGACTCTAATTTCTCTATTTCCTCTTTCCATTCCTTTTTGAACAGCTTCTTTTTTTCTTTCCTCATGGTATTAAATTTAATATTTGTTTTGGTAATCTTTCCTGAGATATCCTCTATGTTCATACCATTCCAAATGTCTCCTGATGTCATTTATTATAGTCTGTTCAGTATTCATTATTTCTCTTCTACTACTTATTTTTTGCTTGTGCACACTCTTCACCTTCCTGCAGATCGTCTCCAATAATCCATATCTATAATCAATTCCCTTTCCATTCTTTCCTTCAACTGCCAAACTTGACTTTCAATAGAATGATAATTTTCATTATATCATATTCATTGTTTATTGAGTTTTCATATATTCTGAATCTACAATATCTCATTTACTATCCTTACAACTTTTATATTCTTCATATTTTCCAATGTAATAACCTAGTGTGTTCTTCCAATATATTTATTTTTTGTTTTTGTTACATTTATTTCCAAGTACCATTTTTTATAATTCTCTATTAATTTTCTAATCATATAGCTCAAATCATCATACTCCTAAGCCTATCAGTATAATATATTGCTTAAAATGTTTTATTGTTCTGCAGAGGAATTTCCATTTTTTTGTATTACCTTTTTCATATTTTAAGCATTTGTTCTAAATATAAATTAAAAAAACATAAGCGATAGGAAACACCTTTGTTGAATCCTTTGGTTTGAACTATTTGTGTATGTGTAAATAATTAAAATGTAAATAAAGTTCATTTAATTTTTATAATTGACATACAGGCAAAACTCTCTATACGTATTGCCACTCAGTGCAAGCCAGAGCAATCAATGGATGCCAGAAGGCTTGTGCATAAAATCCCCATCTAGTGCTTACTCATCCAATATCCCCAGACTAGTTTCTGGCTTATGGCTTTCGTCAGTGAGCAGCCTTGGATCTGAGAGCACTGCACCTAGATCTTAGAATCTAATGCAACCGTCCAGCAACTACCTTTTATCTCTACTTAACTACAAAACTATGAGTCTTAAATTGAAAACACTAATATTTTCAATCCAAGCTTATTAGCTTATATAGTCATATAGGTCTGAACTCAGTTCAGTACCTATACATTTTGGTGACTTTGGTCCTTTAATAACCATAGCCACTGCTATCCTATTAGGCAGGATTGGTTTTAAGCCAATAAACATCACATGATTACCATTTCTTATGCTTGCTTATAACTGTTATTAAAACAGGCAAAACTCTCTATATGTATTGCCACTCAATGCAAGCCACAGTTATCATACAGACATAGACGTGTTATGTATAACTGTCACCCATCATTAGTATATTTACTCTAAATTTTTTTTACATATAACCTGAATATCTTTAAATGATGATCATAAAAGATAATATATGGAAATAAGCTTAGATTATGCAGGAAGGATTGATATAGTAAATATAAATGTGGTCAACAGTAGAGTGTTTTCTAAATAATTAAATGATTATTGTAACATTCTGCTCAAGTGCACAGGAAATCTGTAATTAGAAAGAGAAAGGCTTTAATGAACCTTAAACATTTGTATAATAGCCAAACGATGCAATTTTTGACTCCAAAGGACCTATATTTCCATTTAAAATATCTTAATATTAAATCATAATTCACAAGTTAATTTGTGAAAGAAAATAGTGGAATTAAATGTGAAGAGTAATACCTTCACGCTCTCAAATCAAGATGCTTCAGATTGACCTATATAAATAAGAATTTAGATTAAAGATAAGATGGCCGCTCTTTATAAAGTCCCTATCTTGTGTTGATGTTTGAGATCTCCCTCTATAGTCAAAAATTACATCGTTTGGCTATTATACAAATGTTTAAGGTGCATTTGAAAAAGGTTAAAGCCTTTCTCTTTCCAATTAAATGGTTAATATGGGATAATTATATACACAAGATATATATTTGAGTGTGACAGAAATGGTAATTAATGGTAACACATAGCTATATAAACAATATTAAATTACAGTGCACATTAATAAGCTAATTCATACAACTACAAATTAAAAGGGATTTTAGATATTGTGGAGTAATTTCAAATTGTTTTTAATTATTTTTTAATATACATTTATTGGCAAGTGAATAAACTTGTATTGTTAAGTTTAAATTGTCTTAGTTCTATTTTTACAAAAATTATTGATGCTACTCAGCTGGTGTCGAAAGAGATACAGCAGGTTACCTTTATATCACCTGAAATCATATTTCTTATTTTTACTTTTGAATATATATTATAATTTCTTAACTACTTTAAGACTTCTGTTTGTTAATTCTAGTGCTACCCACAATCCTTTGAGAGGGATACTATTATAAGTCTTTTTAAGGTAATTATATAAAAGATGTATTTCTTGATTACTTGCCAGTTTCTTACTGTATCTTCATGATACAACAAATATCATAACTACTAAAAAAAACTTCAAATATGATTTATTAAAGTTTTTAAAAATACATTTGAACTAGTTTTACATTATATTACTAAAATTCTCTTCAGAAAAACAGTAAATAATTATTGATATATAGAGTTCTCTAATAATTAATTTGTATATGTTATTATTCATGCAAAGATATTAAAAAAAAACATATAGGGAACTATTTATAAAAGATAAAAGTATCAATATGTAAAACCTAAATAATAAATAGAACAAAATCTATTAGGTATAATTTCATAAAATAAATTATAAGTGAAAATAAATATATATACATAAATATATGCTATACTAATAATTTCAATTGCATACAATTAATTTTAGGCTATCAAATGTGCTAAGAGTATAAATCAATACACAGAACATCATATGATCACCATTCTTTATGTTTATACAAGCTGTTTACACAGAGACTAAACTCTCCATACAGTAGCACCACTCAATGCAAGTCAGGTACTCAATGGATGCAAGAAGGTTTATGCATAAATTCCCTACCTAGTACATATTCATCCTATACCCTCAGACTGGTTTCTAGATAGGGATTTTATGCACAAACCTTCTTCTATCCATTGATTACTCTGACTTTCACTGAGTGGTGCTACTGTATGGAAAGTTTAGCCCCTATGCAATTCACAAACATATTAAGTTCAAATATGGTATTAAAATAATGTTACAAACAAGATTCCCAAAAAATTGTTTAAATAAAACTTGCAAATAACACCCACCTTTTGTTCATTCAATGCCAATTTATTTTGTCCGATAAAAGATGATCACCTTTTAATTAATTTGTAAATATTTTCGATAAGGTAGAAACTTTCTATAACAGATTGAAGGTCAGATAAAAGCAATCATCTTTTATCAGGCAAAAGAGATTGGCATTGAAATAACAAAGGATGTTATATACAGATTTTATTTAAATGGTTCTTTAGAAATATTGCTTTCAAAATTATCTTAGTAACATATTTGGACTTATACATTCTGTAAATTGATTTATAAATAAGTCTATTTTATTATTATACAAACCATATAAAATAGAAATTCATATAACATTAACAATACTAGCCAACAATAAAATTTTACTAAAATTATTCCACAACCATGGTTTTATTTGCTAACAAATAGACCTTCTCAAGTGAAATTCATCAAACACAACACATATATACAAAACAAAATAACCTGCCCATTATTCACTTCAAGAACTATTCACTTCAAGAACTAACTTCCTTTAACATCAAAGAGATTGATGACCTCAGATTCAAAAAGCTTTACCAACGAAGTTTCTTTTCCACTTCTTTTTAATTCACTTTTCATAAAAAATAACCTTTGCATTGTTAAATAATATTTTGTGACCTGTATTCAGTTCATGAATATACAAAGCTGAGTTATGATATCTATTTTTAACTCTACTTCATTAAGACTTAATTTACTTTGACCTATATAAATTTTATGACAACTGTAAGGAATCTTATAAACTACTTCAGGAATAAATTTCCTATCAATTGACTGTTTTGAACTAATTAATAATATATTTAAATTCAAAAGAATTGATATTAAAGCTACAGGAGTTATAATCCTTGATAATTCATCAACAGCTAATAATTCAGAAGTAAGACTAGTAGCAGATACATAAAGATTAGTTTCAGATAGATACTAAAGTTACAATGAAAAATATAAAAAATAGATCTAGGTTATAGCTTTAAAAATGAAGACTTGAAGTCTTTAGGCTATAATTAGCTTTATATAAGGAAAATTTCTGAGAATATCATGGATGGCAAAGAAGATGAATATCTGGATACAAAAAAATTGAATACTAATGAATATTTGATCCATGTTTTATTAAAGGCTTAACTTTATTACCTTTCTTTGATGAAGTCTTTTGGAAATAACAAGATAACCAATATGAATATATAAATTATCAATCAATAATGAATAGTTGGTCTATATCTTATTAAAGGTATAATTTCATTCTCTATTATGAAGTCTTTTAAGAGTATCACATACAGCAAAGAAGATAGATGGATAATCATTTACCTAGTAATGAATATTTGTCCATATTTTATTAAAGATTTAACTTCATTATCTTTCTGTAATGAAATCTTTTGAGAATTACAGACAACAAAGAAGATAAATACTTAGATAGTCAGTTAGATAATATTGGATATTTGACCCATATCTTATTAAAAACAAAACTTCATTAGCTTTCTGTGATGAAGACTTTTGAGAATATTACCGTTAGCAGATAATATGAATACACGAAAAACTAGCCTGCAAATAATTTTCTGCTACAAAATACATTTTTCTCTCTGTCCAATATTTTTGACTTTTCCCAGTGAAACGTTCATTGGTAAATACACAATCTATTACTTTAAATATATCTGGTTTTTCTTTTCTAATCATCAGTTCGGCCTCTTTTAATTGCTTTTCAGTGAGATGATTGGCTGTACCAATATTCAACCTTCCACATTCACATGTTATTTTATAAATGCAATTTTGCTTTTTGATATTTTAAGTTCAGGTTTTGTAGCAGGATTCCTCATAATGCTATAGCTTTGGAAAGCTGACCTGGATGTTATATTGATTACAGATTTTTTATAGATTCTCTGCTTTTCCTGGTGTGTATAGATACACTACAGTATCAATAATTATTTTTTCTTTTGATATTTGCTTTTGTTATCTATTTAAGATTTCCTTAAGGATCTCTGCTGGATACCCATTCTTCATGAGAGTTTGTTCTATGTAAATATCTTCCTTTGTCAAATCATAGTTTCTAAACAAACTTTTTTTGCTCTGTTCCATAGTAAAAATATAATTCTATGTTTTGCATTTCTGTTATGATTGGCTGTATATATAAGGATTTTCCTATGTGGGTTAGGTTTCTATAAATTTATTTTTCTAAAGATATTTAATAGTTAACATTAGATAATGGAAATAGTCTAACATGTAATTATTAATGAGCTAAAATGCTTAAAACTGTTGTGTAATTGTTGTTGTTTTTTTAATATAAAATATATGTAAACATATATGTTGATTATAATCACGAATATCCCATGGTAATAAGTCTGACAGCCAGAACTTGGAAATGTGTTATATATTCTTGAATATAATGATTGTGAATATTTTTTCAAGATAATTGTTTTATTATTATCATAAAATAAAATAAAAAATTATTAATGTGTTCAAATTAAAAAAGAAATAGATGTTTATAGAGGAAAATGGTAGCAACAATATTTATTTTATAAAAATTGACTTTTCACATTTGAATTATGTTAATGATTTTATTTGCATAATGTTATTTATTACCAATTGAGTTTTAAAAATGATCGAAGGCTGTGTTCTGTTAATTGTTTGATGTTTACGTAATAATAAATACATGAATAATTGACTGAATAATTTATCAAATTCATTCAACTTTAATGCTTTAAAAATTAGTACATCAAAAAATATAACTAAACATTTATAAAAATAAAATATTCTAATGTATTTTATAATCTAATGAAATGTAATAAAAAAAATCCTATTCTGTTTCAATTTTTCTAAATTGATACCCTAAAATTAGCTGATAAAAAGTTGGTCCAATAGTGGGCCAAAATGTTAGGCTTGATTAATCATTTTCTGAGAAACACTTTGTTATTAAATCACTAAACATCACATGATCACCATTCTTTATGCTTACACAAGCTGTTTACACAAAGGATGTGATGTGATGTATTTGGCTTCTCCTTAAACGAAGTCAAAAATATCTCAGCAACTATGCCCAGATAAACCTGTTAGCCACTTTATTTTCCATTCTCCACTCTAAGTCTTCCCATATTCTGCCCCATCCCATTTCCACAACATAATCTTTGTCAACTCTATGGCCTTTAAATCAAAATCTCCCTTATCTTTTCGCAAACCCAGCATAAAAACTACTAACTCACTTTCTGTATTGTCACTTTGTTCATACCTATTCTCCCATAACTTCATTATCTGTACCCTTTCTGCTTTCAAGCATTTACATTCAATCAACAGATGCCTAATATTTTCTATACCTTCCTTACACAATTTGCATGCTAAATCACCCATAGTTTTCCATTTACATACATATTCTCTTGTTGCTAAAAATCCCGTTCGAGCCTTAAACAATAAACTACTTTCCTTACTATTATCATAAATTAACTCGCTTCCAATATTCCGTTTACTTCTATATATATTTAAACTCTTCTTACCCTCCATACTACTTCTCCATCTCTCCAACTCCCTATTTTTTATTAATGCTTCTATTCTTTTATCCCATTCCTTACCTCTATAACCCTCAACAATCTTCCTAACACAATCATCCCACCTTTTATACAAGTATACCGATATAAATTCTTTATCCAAATCTTTTGCATACCGCATTACCTTTCTCACCCATCTTGTTACCTGCCCTTTACTCATAACCCAATTAAACACTATTTTGGCTATTCTTTTACTATCCATAAACTGCAACCTACCAAACATTTTCATTTTACTTTTTGCATCTCTCATATAGAAACTTGACCATCCCATTTCTCCTTGAATTGCCTCCTTTGCTGTCCACATCTCTGCATCTAATGCATGTCTTCCTACTTCCCTTTGTACTTTCTCTAAATAATCTAAAATCCTTTTACTAACACATAATGCATCATTACCATATGTTAACCCTGCTACTGCAACTCCCTTCCATACAATTCTAGCTACATCATATTTATTATATGAAAATACTGTTAGTTTCTTTACCAAACCTTTTCTTTTCTTTGCTTCATTTACCAATTTTTTCTCCCATTCAACCAAGCAATTTTCCTGATTACATAAGATGATTCCCAAATACCTCTATCTATCCACCACACTTAACTTTATATCCCCCAATAAAAAAACTACATCCTCCCTTTCCCCAGTATTAACCATCATTATATTTGATTTTTCTTCACTAAATTTAATCCCCATCTCTTTACCCACCCTTGCACATGTCCTCAACATAATATCCATATCTTCTCTTCTTTCTGCACATAAAAAGATATCATCTGCAAAAAAAAAAAAACCCGACAAAGTATATACTCCTTTGCCACCTATTAATGGTATCTCTACCCCTCTTCCTAGTCTTTCTATTGCTTTTTCCATTTCAAAAACAACAAAAACAAAATCGGTGACATAGGGCATCCTTGCCTTAATCCCACTCCATTTTTAACTTTAACTGATTCTATATCCCCTAATTGATAAGTATAATAATTATTTTCATATAATTTCTTAATAATATTTACTAAAGCTTCATCCATTCCCAAATTGGCTAATCTTACCCATAATCTATTTCTATTTACTCTATCATATGCTTTCTCTAAATCTATAAAACTCATATATAATGATCTACCTGAATTCCTACTCATCTCCATAAGTTGTGTAACTACAAACAAACTATCTCCTATACGCCTATCTGACCTAATGCCTCCTTGCATTTCCCCCTCTACATTATTTTCTTCCATCCATTTTACAACTCTTCCAGCTACCATATATGCGAAAACTTTATATAAAACTGATGTTACCGCTATCGGTCTATAATTATTTAACTTTCTATAATCCTTACCCTTTCCTTTAAATAATAATCTTATTCTTGTATTACTCCAACTACCCGAAAACTCTCCATACAGTAGCGCCACTCAGTACGAGCCAGAGTAATCAGTGGATGTAATTTGTGCATAAAATCCCTATCTAGCACCTACTCATCTAATATCTCCAGACTATTTTTAGCTTACGACTTTCATCAGTGAGAAGTCTTGTATCTGAGAACACCGCATCTAAATCCTAGGATCTAATGCAACCTCCAGCAGCCATCTTTTATCTTTTTGGCTAACTATAAAGCTTTGAGTTTCAAAACAATAATACAATTTTTAATTCAAGCTCATCCACTTGTATAGTCATATATATCTGAACTCAGTTCAGCATCTTTACATTTTGGTGTCTTTGGTTCTTTAATAACCACAGTCACTATAATCCTAATGGACAGAGTTGGTATTAAGCCACTAAACATCACATGATCACCATTCTTTATGTTTACACAGAGACAAAACTCCCTAGCCAGTAATACAATTCTAAGGAGAGTTTTGCCTCTATGACTATTTGTTTGTCTTAGTTAAATTTCTTGATTATGCAACAAGTAAATTTGTGAGCTGAAAAATGGACCATAGGTCCATTACTAGACATATTTGTGTTTCACAGATTCATTTGTAGAGTTATTGTACAATTCATTTCTAATATAATATTTTTAGCCAATTATCTATTTTTTAAACTACTAAACATCACACGACCACCATCTCTATACTAGCACATAATTGTTGTAAACAAAGGCAAAGCTCTCCATACAGTAGTGCCACCCTGTGCCAAACAGAATAATCAATGGAGGCCAGAAGGCTTCTGGCATCCATTGATTACTTTGTTTGGCACAGGGTGGCACTACTGTATGAAGAGTTTTGCACTTTTGTTTATCTATTTTTTCTTAGAATGATAATACTTTTTTATGATGGCTGTTGCTATTGATAATACAACTTAATTGTTTTGGTGAGAGGTTTCTGAAACTCAGGCCTATTTCTAACAATCGGATGAATCCTTCACTCCAAAATTTTGTTTTCATGGCATTGCAATATGTTTGGATGGATACTATGGGACCGTTCGTCAATGTGTGAATAATGTCTTGGTATATGTATACAAAATTATAGTTGAATAATATTCGTGTAGTCTCTTCTTATATTGAAAAATTATTGAATATTCCTGTGTAGTTTTGCATACAAAATTAAAAATTGTATGATCAGAAAAATATTAGGCAGCCTATAATGTCAATTGATCAACAACAATTTGTGATTAAGGGCATGACTACTCATTGGAGGTAGCTTTTGTTGACTGATTGTTGATGATGGTTATGGTCATAACATAGTATGATTATAACATAGTATGATTAGTTATTTATGTAATTTTTCCAAATATTGCTATATACACACACATTGGAAAGGTATTGTAAAAGATTTTATAAAAATGTTTTGTAATTACTTTTTGCACTTAAACTGCCACATCACAGCAATTCTCTTTGTGTATGTGCAAATAATCATTACTTTGTTGCTCTTTGACACTATAGAGCACTGTATTACACTTGTCCATCAGGAATCACAATTACCTTTTTATAATATCCAAGCTAATATCTTGAAGGTTTCAACAGTGAATCACCAGATGGCATCTAACTGAGTCATTAGAATATATAAAGTAGTGGATAAATTGTATTTATATTTTTATTTAATTTTTTTCTACATACACTGTTTTATGTCAGTAGATAATTTATTGTGGAATTGCTGTTTTTTATTTTTTTTATTCTTATGATGCTACTTAAAGATGTGAGACATGCAATTGAGTCTTTGAGGAGGGGAAAAGCTCCAGAGGATGGTGGAATTATTATTGATATCTTAAAAGAAAGAAGTGAAGAAATATAAAAATTGTTGGCAATACCAAATGCCTTAATGATAAAGAATTTACCAAATAATTAGAAGAATGTAAAAATAGTATTGATATTTAAGAAAGATAATAAAGAATATATTGGCAATGACAGATCTTTCAGTTGTGTTTTTGTATTGGACTGTTTCCATCATCTAGTGTGTGTGTTGAGTGTCTTTGGAAGAATTCAATTTTGTTTGGGTATTTCTAATGCATTCAACTGTTAGTAATATCACAGCAAACAGGTTAGTATGTGTACTAACTGTTAGTGGTATAAATGAGTTAGTATATGCAAGACATTTTGAGAGGTGTTGTTCTCCCCTCTTCTTCGGGTGTTGCTGGCCTGATTGGTGGGAGTGCTAACATGGGATTCGAACCTGGGTCAGGATGGCTTAGTTAGTTAGATTGTTCCCTTAAAAATTTAATAATCAAGAATCTAAGAACCCGGATTCGGGTCCCATGCTGGTGCTGTCACTGGTCAGGCCAGCAACGCCTGAGAAGGAGGGGAGAGTGGCACCTCTTGAAACATTGTGCATATACTAACCTGTTTAATTACTGGCAATTGAATGTATTTGGAATGTTTAAGTGGAATTGAATTTTTCTGGAGGCATTCAGCACACATGTTGGATGGTAGAGATATTCCAATGTAGAAGTACAACTGGAGGACCATCATCACAAACCTTCAAGAAAACACTACAGATCTTTCAGTCTTCTAAGAATTAAACATCACATGATTACCATTTCCTATGCATGTACAAGCTGTTAAAACAGTGACAAATTCTCCATATAGTATTGTCACCTAGTGCAGGCCCTAGTAATGAATGGATGCAAACTAATGAGCTTTAAATTAAAAATATTATTGTGTTTTCATTTTGGGCTTCTAGCTTTATAGTTAACTAAATAGGTAAAAGGTGGTTGCTGGACAGTTGCATTAAATCCTAAGATTCAGCTGCAGTCCTCTCAGATCCAAGGCTCCTCACTGATGAAAACCACAAGCTAAAAACTAGGCTAGGGATAATGGATGAGTAGCATTAGATAGGTGTTTTATGCATAAATCTTGCATCCATTGATTACTATGGCTTGCACTGTGTGGCACTACTGTATGGAGAGTTTATGATTGTTGAGTGTTATAGTTGGGAAGGAGTGGGATAGAAGAATAGATGCATTAATAAAGAATAGGGAGTTTGAGAGATGGAGAACTAGTATGGAGAGTAAAACAAGTTTAAATATATATAAAAGTAAACGGAGCATTGGATGTGAGTTAATTTATGCTAATAGTAAGGAAAGTAGTTTATTGTTTAAGGCTCGAATGGGATCTTTAGCAATAAGGGAATATACACGTAAATGGAAAAATATGGGTGATTTAGTCTGCAAGTTATGTAAGGAAGGCATAGAAAACATTAGACATCTGTTACTTCAATGTAAATGTTTGGAAGTAGAAAGGGTACAAATAATGAAGTTATGGAAGGTTAAATATGAACAAAGTGATTATACAGAAAGTGAGTTATTGGTTTTTATGCTAGGTTTAGGAAAAAATAAGGGGGATTTAGATATGAAGGTCATGGAATTGACAAATATGTTGTGGAAATGGGATGGAGCAGATTATGGGAAAACTTAGGGTGGACAATGGAAAAGGTAAAGTGGCTAACAGGTTTCTCTGGGCATGGCTGCTGAGAGATTCCTGACTCTGTTTAAGGAGAAGTCACAGTACATCACATCACATATTATTGCTAATCTCTATCAGATTTATGCAGTTAAACAATTGTATTCATTACCTTATGGGTTTGAAAATAAGGTTATCTTCTTTAATACCACCAAGTAGCTGTACATAATGCAATGTTTCATACTGGCAAAAAACTGTAATATGTAGGGAGATGTTCTGCTTGATTTGGATGATAAATGTAAATTGGAAGTGTCATATTTGGTCTTTATTCCAAAGAGTAATTTAAATATATTTGTGATGTGAAGCTGGATGCATTCATCTTGACACTCTAAATGGAATTTTTATTAGTTTTTAATAAAGTTTACTTATTGTTAAAAGTAAAAGAGATTTGTAGATAAAACAACATTAAATAGCTCATTGCAGGGTAATTATCCATCCAATATATCTCCTTAATGTGAGCATGAATCATTAGATTTAAACATCTGGTAATACTTTTTATGGATTTATTTCTGGTTTGGTATCTAGCTAAGAGTAGATGTTCAATTATTTTTCTATGATTGTGTGCTTAGATGGGTTGCTGTGAGTGTTGTATTTGTACTAAATAGTGCATCCTATTTTAAATAAGTGCTTTTTAATACAATGGATCTGTAGTATCTCCTAATGCATGCCATAGTAATCAATGGATGCGGACTAGAAACTCGTCTGGGGATATTGGATGAGCAGGCACTAGATAGGGATTCCAAGCACAAACCTTGTTGCATTCATTGATTGCTATGGCTTGCACTGGTGGCACTACTGTATGGAAAGTTTGTCACTGTTTTAACAGCTTGTGGAAGCATAGGAAATGGTGATCATAATGATATTTAAGGGTCTGTAATTTCGGATTGGTGTATTTGGCTGGACTTGAGGTTAATGGAATTTGCATTACATTTGGAATGAAAGCAAACGATCTTTAAAAGTTATAGAAGAGAGTGGTATGTGTGTATGTGTGTGGGGGTTATTTCAGAAACTTGATGAGCAAATTCTTTTGTATTATTAAGGAAACTTTTAAGAAATACCTGATTAGAGAATTGAAATAAGAATTGCTGAGACTAATGGTAAAACAATAAGATTTCTTTGCGGTTATAGAATTTGGAATTGAGTTTTGAAATGAAATATAAGTAGTTTGTGATTTCTGTGAGTTTAAATAGTGTAAATATTTGACTACTGCACTTATAAAAGTAGATCCATCTATTCTGTGCAAACACAGTGAAATTGGCGTTAACGTAGCTCGGTCGTATAAGATGGAGTGGATGACTAAAAGGCGCTTGAAATTCTGGGTTCAAATTCTTTTTAGGTACGGATCTCTTACGCAATATGATACGCGCTCGCCATGATGTCATTTATATTAGGTTACTCATTTCCCTCTTTCTTTCTTTTTTTTAAGTGCTACTTATTGATATAGATAGAAGGAAAAAATATTTTGACAGCAGTACTGATAATAATAATAAAAAAGAAAAGTCACGTGTGGTATATATATTTATTCTTACAAGGGTATCACTTCAAGAATGAAAATTGTTAAGTCTACGTTGCTAAATTTTAAACGTGTGGTGTCTTATTTGCAAAGATATTAATAATTTTAATTACTTCATTTCTTTAAAAATAATACTGGGAAAATGCTTGTTTTTGTTATTTTTCACCGTTATATTTATTCCATTAATAAACATGTAAAAGATTACGTTTTCCTGACGGTTTGTGATGATGATGTTGTAGTCGTATTTATAGTCCAATATAAAAATACTAGCAAAAGTTTATGTTTAAAAAAATTGACATCTGTATTTTATTTGAATTGAAATCGATTATCGTAAAGATATTTAGTTCCATGTCATGTCGTGGGTGTCAAACTTCATGGGTAATAGTGAACCATATAGCATGCATTTTTAGCGTGTGTGTGTGTATACATATATATACTCCTGATGAAATTTATATAGTTGTGCATGCTTACTGCATGTACTCTATGAATAAAAATCTAATAAATTATTTTTTTTGTTTACTTTTATTTTTTTTTAAGTGAAGGTGACGAAAACCCGAAGATATGGGAATTGAATTACTGGGAGGGGGAACGTAATTACGGCTTCTAATAATACGAATTCAAATATTGTATTTTAAAACTTGGAATGCGTTATTCACATTATCCATGGCCTTTATGCATATCTTTACATAGAACAGATTGGACGTATTAAAAGTAAAGAAAAAGGTGTTTATTTTTGAGGAGTGGTTCTTGCTATATACCTGGGCAATATTGACATTACCAGCTGTATATGCATCATTTTTTGTCATGAATAAAACTCAACACTAGAGGGAAAACTTAACAAAGATGAGTTTATTAGTCAAGCATTGTTAGTCGAGAGGTCATCGCTCCTGCCTTGCAAGCAAGTAGTTGGTTGCAGACGGGAGTGGGTTCGCGTCCCGGCCGATGCTATGGCATATGAAAAAAAGATGAGTTTATTAACTCGACACGGACAAACATTATTTTAAACGCTATACAAATACAGTTTCAAATCTTCTCGTAGTAAATAGACTTCATCAGACATGAGGTTAAATTTAATATATCTATATTCCTCTATATGCACCACTTGACATATATCTTTATTTAAATTCAGATATTCTCCATACGTTCGTTTTATTAATATGTGCATTGTGTTTCACCTTCTCTCTGAAATGCACGATCATCTCTTGCCTTGTTCTCTCTTGCAGCACATTACTGTAACGCATCTGAAGTTTTTTATTTCACTTTCAATAATCTTCATAATTTACATTTGTACAATCCGTATTCAAATGCACATTCTGCGTACATTAATTTTCTAGAGTGTTAACAGTGGGATAATTTACTCAAATTCGTGTCTGACTAGTTATTATGGACAAATATAATAGTTTCACTTACATCCTCTAAATGTATGCATATATACACGCACATACAATATTATTATTTAGTCAGACAGTGCAGTTCTGGAAAAAAAAAAAAAAAAACAGTGCAAAAGATTATTCGTTGCACTAGGAATAAGAATTGACGCATGGAAATAAAATTTATGGTAAAAACAAAATATTAAAGAACATCACAGGATCACTGTTCTTTATGCTTACGCAAGCCGTTTTTTATAGAGGCAAAAGACTCTATACAGTAGCGCCACTCAGTGCAAGCCAGAATAATAGTTAGCTAAAAACAAGTAAAAGGTGGCTGTTGGAGGGTTGCATTAGATCCTAAAATCTAGGTGTAATGCTCGCAGATCCTAGGCTCTTCACTAATGAAAGCCACAAGCTAGAAACTGGTCTAGAGATATTGGATGAGTAGGCATTAGATAGAGGTTTTATGCACAAACCTTCCTACATCCATTGATTACACTGGCTTGCACTCAGTGGCACTACTATATAGAGAGTTTTGCCTGTTTTAACAGTTTGTGCAAGCATAAGAAATGGTGATCATGTGATGTTTAATAGTTTAATACCAATCCTACTTAACAGGATAGTGGTGGATATGGTTATTAAAGAAACAAAGACATCAAAATGTATGGGTACCGAACTGAGTTTAGACTTATATGACTGTATAAGCAAATGGAGCTTGGATTGAATATGTTTTCAATTTTAGATTCATAGTTTTGTAGTTAAGTAGAGATAAAACGTGGCTGCTGGAGGGTTACATTAGATCCTAAGATCTAGGTGCAGTGTTCTCATCCAAGGCTCTTCACTGATAAAAGTCACAAGCTAGAAACTAGTCTAAGGATTTGGATGAGTAGGCACTAGATAGGGATTTTTAGCACAAATATTTTTGCATTTCATTGATTATTCTGGCTTGCACTAAGTGGTGCTACTGTATGGAGAGTTTTGACTCTGTGTATTGTTAAAATAAAAGGAGAAACATCTTTAAAAATGGATAAGTTTGAGTATTTTTAGAGTAAAGAAAAATGTTACAGAGACTTGAGTTATTTGTATAGTTTACCTGGGCTCAGGAATAATGCTATACCTACGTAAATATGTCAATGTGTTCTGAAAAGTAATTAAAAATCTGTTATACAAGTAAATTTCTTCTTGATTTTTAACTTATATGGATATATCCACCTCTACGTTACCATAATTTCATTTAACTTAGAAATTCGTCTGGTGCTCCATAATACCCAATCATATTTTTTGATTTGTTACCTTATCTAAAATTTAGGTATTGTTTCTGTATAGTATGTATTTTTATATACCTTTTCTGTGCTTCTTTATATCTTTATCTGACATGTTGAAAGAAACCTATAGACTCAAAAAACAAAAGCATAATCCTACTAATTAATGTGCGCCATTCTTTTATTTACTAATTATATTTTGATTACATAAAGAAAAAAATTTTGATAAGCATTTATATAGTGGTGGAAGTATTAATATAACTGGATTTAATGATATCCTATCATAAGATTTGAGTAGAGGTACAAGCTTGAAAATGCTCTTTGTAATCATAAAAATAAAAAAGCATTTATTTATTAAATTAATTTCAGCGCATTTATTTATTAAATTAATTTCAGTTGTTGGTAAATTATTATTAGACACCTTATGTGGTTTGGATGAAAACAGGCAAAACTCTCCATGCAGTAGTGCCACTCAGTGCAAGCCAGAGTAATCAATGGATGCAAGAAGGTTATGTGCATAAAATCCCTATCTAGAGCCTACTCATCCAATATCCCCAGACTACTGTCTAGCTTGTAGCTTTCATCAGTGAGGAGTTTTGAATCTGAGGTACTGCACCTATATCTTAGAATCTATGGTGGCTGCTGGAGCGAGGTATTAGATCCTAGGATCTAGGTGCAGTGCTCTCAGATCCAAGGCTCCTCACTGATGAAAGCCACAAGCTAGAAACTCATCTGTGGATATTGGATGAGTAGGCACTAGATAGGGATTTTGTGCACAAACCTTCTTGCATCCATTGATTACTCTGACTTGCACTGAGTGACACTACTGTATTGAGAGTTTGGCCTGTTTTAACAGCTTGAGCAAGCATAAGAAACAGTGATCGTGTGATGTTTAGTGGTTTAATACCAATCCTGCCAAATAGGATAGTCGTGGCTATTGTTATTAAAGAACCAAAGACACCAAAATGTATGGGTACTGAACTGAGTTCAGTCCTATATGACTATATAAGCTAGGTGAGCTTGGATTGAAAATATTGTGTTTTCACTTTCAGACTCAAAGTTTCATAGTTAAGTAGAGATAAATAGTGGCTGCTGGAGATGCAGTGTTTTCAGAGCCACTCCTCACTGATGAAAGCCACAAGCTAGAAATTAATCTGAGGATATTGAATGAGTAAGCACTAGATAGGGATTTTATGCACAAACCTTGTATCCATTGATTACTTTGGCTTGCACTGACTGGCACTACTGTATGGAGAGTTTTGCCTGTTTTAACAGCTTGAGCAAGCATAAGAAATGGTATCATATGTGGTTTGAGTGATATGGATTTTGTTGATAGGACAATGTAAGAAATATCATGAGGAAAAGTAATTTGCGTATTACTTATATTGATTTCATGTGGGCATTTAATTTAGTTATCAAGTCCATTACTGTTTGAAAATAATTGGATGGATTTATTAATTGTTGTTATAGACAGGTTTTTAAGATATAGGAGCCATTTAATACAGCATGGCAGGGGAAGCCTTTTTCAACAGCCTCCTAAAAGGAACCTTGAAGAGGGCAATATCATTGGCTTATCAGTTGCAAAATGAGTAGGCTTTGAGCCACTTTATATTTGTTTTGCTTTTTAACTAACATAGCTTTATATGGGTTTAAATATACTGCCTAATGCTATACAAGTTAATAATTATAAAAAAAAATAGAAATTCATATAACATTACAATACTAGGCTAAGGTTTAATCTACTAACAAATAGATCTTTTCAAACACAAAACATATAAAAATATCATCTTCCTTTAACATCAAAGGATGTCTTCATGAGATTGAAGACCTTGGGTTCAAAAATTATATCAAAATTTCTTTTATTCTTGTTTTCCAATTCACTTTTTTCATATCAGATGTGTTATCACGTATGTGGCGCTGTGGAACATAGACTTTGGATTCGAACTTAGGTTTTCCGGGAAGCAGTCCTTTTTAGTGTTGAGTTAGGTGTCTGGGTTTAAATTATGCAGTGTGTTAGCGAGATAGACGAATCTGACCGTTACATAGTATATATTTTTTTTGATGTCTTTCATTAAGACTTAATAATTTACTTTTGGCTTATTGTTATATTTTGTAAAATATATATATATTGTTTAGTAACTGTAAGGATATAAGTTATAAAGTCAATTGGCACTCCAGAGAAAAATAGTAATGGAAACTAAAAAATAGATGGAGATAGTAAGTTTTACAAGCAATAAAAAAGATTGCAAACAGTTAAAAGGAAACTTAGATGTAAAAAGATATTCAAGTTTCTAAAAGCAATGAAAAAAAAGATTGTTGAAAAATAAAGGAAACTTTATTTTAGATAGATTAGATTAAGTTTAAAAGCAACAAAGAAAGGTTGCATGTAAATAAAATAAATTTAAAATTAGGTAGAGATTGCAGATTAAAAGAAATGCACAAAAGATTGCTGAAAGATAAACTGAGTTGTGAATTTATAATGCCGGATATACTTGATGGACAGAAAAAACTGTTACTGTTTAAATTTAAACATTAAACTAATTTTAACGAATCAAAGGAATAAATATCTAAAGCACAAATTACAAAGGAAAGGAATGTGAATGTATGCAAATTAAATGCCACATAATAATCGTTGTAAAGACGCATTAGTCTAATGGATTGCTGCTTCCCTATTGTTTTTGTCGAATGAATTTTGCCATTACCCTATTGGAATGTTAATGATATTAATGGATATGAAGCCAGAGGAAAAAAAGTGTAAATAATGTGTGCTGAAAAGAGTAAGGGTTTTTTGTATCAGCTTTGCTTTATTGTCATAATTCTGTTGTGGTTGCTGTTTCGGAATTAACCTAGAGAAAAAAAGCTGAGGGAAAAGTGTACCAACTTTTCTGCATTGAGGGATGTGTTTCCCAGAGTCATGCTTCTGTAAGGTGGAAATGCAGTCAGGTAGGAAAACTTAATAGATCGCCCAATCTTATATTATTTGCATAAGCCTGATAAGGCCCAAATAGTATTGTGCATAAAGGAATTATGAATATAAATTTATTATTCACTTAGGTCCACCACTAGTAGGGTGGAAGTGCAGCTTACCCTGTGATTATATTTGCATTGAGGGTTTAGAACTTAAAATCAAGTGATTATGCTCATAAATTAAGCAATGCAATTAAGCAATGCTGGAACCAGTACTGAGTTAAACTGGTTAACGATGTATATATAATAATATGTATATAATTGTAAATAACTATTGTCTAATATAGTTAATAAGTTTGTAATAATTGTTGGCATTCAGCTTCATAGTTGAATATACAACACAAATTTTATGACAACTGCAAGGAATCTTATAAGTTATCCTAGGAGTAGAAAGACAATTCAGTTAACAGACATCAAAATTTTATCTTCAGTATATCTATACTGCTAATAAACACATCTTATAGAGCATGCCCAGTACAATTAAGTAATCCAGTGAAATGGACATTGTAATAATGCACAATGCAAATTAAAGTACCTCAGCAATGCTTCTACAACTGAAAATTTTAAGTAAGACTTGTTGAGAATTTAATTATCAATAATATTTATGTTTCAACTTATAAGTGTCAACGTTTCTGCATTCACAATTTTGTCATCAACCACTTGACATAAATATAATGATGATTATTACTAATCACTCATTAAACTTGAGATTATTAAACAGCTTTTAAAGAGTAATACATTAAAGAATTGCTTTATCTTTCTTATTGCATTGCCAAATCCATATAATATTAATAGCATCAATGTTCTTTACTTTTTACAATGTTTTTTTACAACCCACTATTGACAGTTTCGTTGCCCCAGCAATCTTCTTCAGGATTATAACAAACATAATACAAATACATGAATACAAATATACATGAACATATAATTTTACACTTTATATGTATGTTCATGTATGTTTGTATTTATGTATTTGTATTATGTTTGTTACAGTTCTGAAGAAGATTGCTGGGACAATCGAAACCGTCAATAGTGGATTGTAAAAAAGCATTGTAAAAAGTAATAAAGAACATAGATGATATTAACATTAAAGAATTGGGTTGTTTATTTCTCTGGACAAATGAATAGAAATGCATTGATCTTGAGAACCACAGCTTTTCAATCGTTCACTACACCAAAGCATACAGAGTAAAGATTCATCAAATGGTTTTACTGTTTAGGATTTCATCCAAAGTTTGAGAACTGGCAGTAATAAAGTTGGATCACAATTCATCAATAAGGATGAGTTCCAGAATTTATCATTCTACTCTTATGGCATCAAAGGACACAGTAGTTCATTAATAATTGAAGATACATCTATATAATATTTTAAAAATGTAATATTTTAATAATTTTACTGTAGTTCCATTACATATATAATCTGGGGGGGGGAAAGGTGATATGATACACAAAAAGAATGCTAATGGATTTATTGCTTGGAAGTTCATAAGAAGTTTGAGCAGCAGAATTGAACCAGGAACCTCTCGATCCCAAGATGGATGCTCTATCAACTGAACCAAACTGCGCAAGATATATGATACATGTGTTCTGCGGGTATAGATTTTTGGACAACAGAGTACTAAAACTAATGGATAGCAACTGATCTTGGATGACAGTTTGATATTACTGGCTAACCTCTTGCAATAATTATACCTTCTATTAAATTAGTCTTTAATTGTTCATGGAGAGTATTGACCTGCACGAAATTTTCTACATGCAACTTGATCTTCCATTTATGTGTCATTGATTTTTCAAATTCTTGAATTCCATCTGCAGTTCCTGAAATTATTGCAGCTCTGACATATCTATATGCCATCCAATCTACAACTCCCTTTTACATACACTATCACCCTTATCTTCTTCCATCATTCTTTGTCACAGAATTCCTTCCTTAATATCATTCCTGTCTACCATATAACCAAATTTAGAAATATATCTACTGAAGCACCTTCAATTATTCTTATGGCAATTTTCTTCTTCCCAGACATTAATGCATAATGATAGACATCAATTCATCAAAAACATAGATGTCTACTTTCAGTAAAAATGCCTAAGTTTGGAACTGTTGCAGGAGGATTTGAATTAGTGCTAATTTTTCGGGTAACTTATAAATAAAACAGGCAAAACTCTCTATACGTATTGCCACTCAGTGCAAGTCAGAGTAATCAATGGATGCCAGAAGGCTTGTACATAAAATCCCCATTTAGTGCCTACTCATACAATATCCCCAGACTAGTTTCTGGATTGTGGCCTTCATCAGTGAGGAGCCTTGGATCTGAGAGCACTGCATCTATATCTTAAGATCTAATGCAACTCTCCAGCAATCACCTTTTATTTCTACTTAACTACAACATCATGTGATGTTTATTAACTTATAAACAATAAACAGTCATTCTTTTTTACATAAATCATTATTCAAATTATCAAACTGCTCAATAATTTACCTATCCAGATTATAAAAATATGATGCCCTCAGATTTATCATGTAACAATAGTGAATTATAACTGAAGTCAAAAACCATTACCTAAAAGACCCAAATGATAATAAAATTTCAATTACTATATATTAATTCTTAAGAATAATAATTTTAATATAAAGACATAGACTTTTCACATAAGTTTCCAAAGTAGTATCGTACACACAATTAGTGACTAGAAGAAAGAGATGCCGCCAATATTATTATGATACCTTGAGATCAATTAATTAGGCAAGCTTATAGATGACCTTCGATTGTGAAAATGATTTATCACAAGTTTGCTTCTTTAATAATGACTGAAACTTTCCACCTCACTTTGAAGCAATTCTTTCTTAATGCATTTCTTAAAATTCATTATTTTAACTGTCCGATTAGCAGGTGCCATTATCACTTTATTAAGTGCCAACTCATCTTTACTTAAGCTTTTTAATCTTTATAATAACAATAACATAATACAAAATAATAACAATACATTTTTACCAAACAATTATGCCCCACTTCCTGTTATTATCAAAATAGTCTTTTATATATTAATTTTTTGCTTGCAACATTTTGTTTTGGCTTACAAATTAAATTCTACATTTCATAACAATAAATCAAATTAACAAAAAGCCATAATTAATATTTACTAAGGCTGTAACCTCAGGAATATGTGTCTGAAAAATGCGAAGGTAGGGACCTCTACAGGTCTTAACCACAAGCTTACGCATTTTTCAGATGCATATGCCTGAGGTTACAGCCTTAGTAAATATTACTTAATATAATAATGTGTGTTTAAAATAAATTTATAAAAAGCCATAATAAAATTTTCAGTTTTAAGGTGACTACATAATAATTTTGATAATATTAATATCATTCATGTTCTTTATTACTTTTTCAATGACTTTTTATAACCCACTATGATGGTTTTGATCACCCCAGCAATCTTCTTCAGAACTTCTACTTATATCTTAACTGATATCTGGCAATGCAATAATAATGATAAAGTTATAATAACTTTGATGTTATCTTGGATTTTATATAATTCTTTAATAATGCAAAATAAACATAGAAACATTTTTTTTTAATTCTCTGTCACTCACTACACTGTTTAGAGTTAATAAATGTTAAAGATATATTACATCCACAATTATAACTACAGATACAAAAGCTATCAGGCAAGTGCAGGAATCAATCATCAAGGATATGACTTCCAGGAAATCAGCCAAATTTAGCAGTACTTTTATCAACGCATGCATGCTCATTTTTTTTTCTTTTAATCATATCTGGAATCTATTAAAAATAATTGGTCTACCCTTGAAGTGGAATGTATTAACCTAAAAGCCTGACTCACCATTCTACTTGGTCCATTTCTGAACATTTCTGGTATACATTAAGCTAATTTAAATACATTTTTATAAACAGGAAGTACCCTATAAATTTTGAAGAGCCAAATTATATATGAATCATTAAAGTACTTGAAATCTTTGTAATTATTTACACCCACCATTATTACCAAATGTTACCAATTGACTGTAGGATTCATGTGATAATGAGTGCTCTCACCAGAAGGCAGATAACACTTTCAAATAAAACATAGAAAATATATATAAACCTAATATTAGCATAGTCCTATCTATATTTAATCAAGGGAAGCAACACTTTCCTCCAGGCTATGATTAAATAATACTTTGTATGTTTAGTGAGGATCAAGAAAAGAAAAACCAATCTATTGTTTAAGCATTTAATATTTATAAGTTCACCCTTGCCAACATTGGTGGAAATTTAGAATAAAATTATATATACCTGCCAGATGAAAACATGGCATTAGTAATCATCAAACTAATGATTAATTAGAGAAATATATAGATAGAATCGTAATAAAATTATATATACCTGCCAGATGAAAACATGGCATTAGTAATCATCAAACTAATGATTAATTAGAGAAATATATAGATAGAATCTAATCGTTAATAATCCTCTTTTGAAAATTAAGCAGAAATTAATAATTGAAATCAGCATAGGCACTACCCCTCATGCCATGGACAAACTCCCTATGTTTATCTGGACCATATATCAATTTCATTCTCAATTTCCACCAATGTTGGTAAGAGTAGTTCTTATAAATATCAAAGGCGTAAAGAATATGACGGTTCCGTTCTATTCTTAATTTTTGTTACAATGTTTTCATTTGTAGTCTGGGGTAAGGGTTTGCTCCTCATAATTAATATAGATTAAACCATGCTCATTTCATGTTTACAATTATTAAACTCCACTTTATTAAAAATGTTAAATATATATATATTATCTATACTAGACTTAATGTAATTATAAGGGACTTGACCTCAGATTTTCAATCTCCCTATATTTATTCATTCCATCTTAGACAACTGATCCACATGACCAAATACATGTTAAAAAGATAAATGACCTCCAATATATATATTTCATGCTGAACCAGCACTCATCAATCATCAGTTGGTCCACATCACTATTTCCCACACATATATACAACCAGTGCTCAGTTTATATTAAGATAGCAAATCTTTAAAGTTTAATGGACAAGCTTCAATCCTCTCCACTCTACAACTTTTCAGTCATCCATTTCATTGAAAATATGAGGATGGAATGCTCAAAATCCTTGTTGATGCCAATATTATATGTCCCTCTTCCATGGACATATTTAGGTCCTGTATGTAAAAGGTTATTAAAAGTCATCTATCTACTTAACAAATAATATTTAAATTCTGTACTGTAATTTTTCACTATACCACTTTCACTGAAGATAGGGATTGGTTTCTATCGACTTTTAACACCTTGTGGAGGGATATGATCATAAACATATGATTAAAGGAATGTGTAATAATTTTCCATCTATATATATAGTGAACAATGATAAAGACATATATGAGATTGTGGATAGGCCAACTGATGAGTGCTGGTTCAACATGAAATGTGCATCTTGTGGATCATAGATCTTTTTCACATCTTTGGTCATATGTTTATAATTACACCCCTCCACAAAATCTTAAAAGTGAATAGAAACTGGTCCCTATCTTGAATGATTGTGATGTAACATATTATTCACAAAGTAGATAATCTGTAGTCTAATGAATGACTAATAAAAATTATTAATACTCGTCTATCTCCTTCTTTTAATGATTATTGGTAACATGATTTCATCTGACTGATACTTTAATCACATTCTGAATTTCCAACTATGTTAGCAAGCATGGGCTTTAAAATGTCAAATTCTGGGTCTCATGCAATTCCTAAATTTCTTACCTTGCATATTCACTATCTGTTATTACGATATGCTCAATTTATTGTCTAAACAAGTTTGTCACATTGATGGGGTGTATAGAATTTCACTAGTTCGATTTCTCAAACTGAATACTCTTCCCTCCCCTCTAAAGAACCTTCACCCTATCTCTAAATCCACTTTGGTTATCAAAATCATTGAGTTTATTATTCTGTCTTTTATCTCAAATTATCATTATGCTAAAACAGCTGCATCCACTCTGATGCCCTTATGCTATGAAAACATGGTACTGATTATGTCAGATTTTCTAGAAAAGCCAGCCTCAAAGCAGTAAAGATATCTCATCTGCTTTTGATTCTGTGCCTATTGACTCTCTCACTGAGTTATTACAATCTCTTAACATTCCTGTTCCTATTCAATATATTTGAGCTAATCTTTTAACAAATAGAGAAAGTTTTATCACTCTAAATGGAAAAGTGTATTTGAGGTTTAAACCATCTAATTCAATTCCACAAGGTTCCCTTTTGAGTGCCTTATTCTTTATTATTTATATTAACCCCCTATTTCTTGAAATAGAGAAATTACCCAGCATTCATATTCCATTGATTTACAAAGTCAAGCATATATTCCTTATGGACGATTTTGCCATTTTTCTTCCCATAAAGAAGTATCTTTGTTTGCTTATTTCCATTCTGGAAGATTATACTATCTAGTTTAAGTTTCAATTTAATCTTAACAATAGAGAATACTCTCTGGCCAAAGTATTTCATCTCCTTTCATTGCATTACCCTATAACTTCCATGGTTGTTCCATTTACAAATCAATAAATGCCATGAGAACATCATTTCAGAACTCTCTTCTGTCATCTGTGGAAATTATAATTTATTGTCCAGAGAATACCTTTGCCTGCATGCAAAAATCTTTCTTACTTAATATCTTAATTTTTCCAAAAATGATCTACTATATGCCAATTATCAGTTACACTAATACATTTAAGAAAAAGACAAATTCATTTTAGCTAGAACACTATCATCACAAACCTTCAGGAAAATTCATTTTGTTTCAAATTGATTTTGAATAAAAAAAAAAAAGCTGTTTGTGATCAGTATTCGAGCCTTGAATAAACATACCAAAGGTTATGGTCTTTCTCTTCACTCAACCCTACCTTTTATTTTCAGAAATCATTTAATTGTGTCTTTAGATTTATTCCTGAGTACCCAAATGATCTAAAATAATACACCGCTGCCCAGTAGTTGTATGTTTTTTCAATGTATAATCAAATATATTTCTGCTTATATTGATCTGAATTAAAGCATCTTTTCTGGGAAAATATTTTACTGGCAGACTTATAAAATGACTCAGAGTGATAATGAATCTCAGAAGTCATCTCTACAATCTCACCAATAAAGAGACTATCTCAAAAACGAAATTCTGCCATCTGGAACCAAAATACTTTGATTTCCTTATTAAAATCCAATATAGAAGCTCTGACCACTAGTCCTTTTTTAATCACAAAGAATAGTGAATGCTAACATTGGCCTACTTGTCCACTCTGTCACATGTCCAAAGATACATCATATTTTTCTACAATGTCCTGCTCATCTTGTTGATAGAAATATTATTAAGTCAATCGCAGATCACATGCTCCATCTAGCGACACTCCCATTGATAGTATGAAACGTGATCTCTTTCCCTCAATTAGGATCACTATTTTTGTTATCTTTACTATTTGGTTCTTGAGATGCCATTTTTGTTTTAATCTTACAATTCATTAAATTGCAGTCCATATTTTACAATAAGATACTTAAAATGAGAAATACAGACAAGGCATTAGCCCATCCAGATGTTATATATGCCATATGGAGCCTTGCTTCTCTTCCTTTCCCTATGTGTTAAATGTATTTTTTTTTTTTTATGAATACGTGTAAACTATTTCTATTTGTAAAGAAATATATTTTTTATAAATTTTCTTATATGTAAAATTTAATTATAAAGGACTTGTAATCTTTGAATATACTCAATAAATATTTAACCTTTTTTACAAAAAAAAAAAAAAAAAGAGTGAATCCATTCTATTCTTGATTCTTTATTAAACTATTAGTTATTCATAACAAGAGTGGTGCACTGGTTAAAATAAATATAAATAAATCACGCGAAATAATTATATATAAAAAGACATGCACACACACATATATATATATATTCATTATAAGTATCCAGCTTATAGGCAGTCTTACAATAAACGGAGAAAATAAATTCAATTATCAATAATTTTTATGGGTGAAAATGTATATATAGAGAGAACAATTATAATACTAAGAAATAATCAAAATTCTTCAGATAACCTATAAAATATACAAATAAAAAAAAAACATTCTAGACGAAGAAGCTAAGTTTGTTTATAAACAGTATTACTTCATCAAACTTAAAATAAGCACATCAAAAAATATACACTCACAATCCTTAGCCACTTTTGGGTTAACATTAAATTACTTTTTGCAATTAAGCCAATTTCTCTGCAAGTTAGTTAAGATTTTAAAGTGAGTTTAGATGGCATACCACCATTATCCCTTGTTTAATTGTTTAATAAACACTCAGAAAACACAAACTGTATAAAAGTAACGAACTGCTCTTACCTAGATTAAAGCTTCTGCAAGTACTCCAATCAAGCTTCTGGTTATCTGCTTTTCTTTCATTTAGAAGAGATGGGGGGGGGGGGGGAGCGATGAAAGGCCAGTAAATTTGATGGACTCAATAACTTTTTAAAATAAATGCGCTTTATACCCTTAGGGAGAGTGGATACCACCGTAATGAGTACATCTAAATAATATTCAACAATGGAGACGCTGGTCCGAGCATATCTAAATATTATTTATTATAATTACTTCAGTTTTCTTATTGAATTGATACAGAAATGTCATTTAATGCACCCCACAAGCAAGCACACATAGATTTATGCAGATTTTAGTCAGGCATGGCGTCTTAATGTTGGTAAATGATTATTGGTTTATTCATCCTAAGAAATAGTGGTATTACGTAAAGAATGGATCAATATCCGTTCCATCATTATTTATTTTGTTGCTACGTGACAGTGAGACAAGCCACACAAAGGGGATGTACAATAAAATACAGATTAAAGCAACTATTATAAAAGAACAGTTTATATACTGCACAGACAAACAGTTAACTGCATAAATTCACTTTTACACTGCCTCATTAGTTTCTCCTCCGGCAAAGTAAAATATTTTCACTTAAGTTCGATTTCAAAACAGAAATAATTTTTAATGCTATATAAAAAATACTGTTTATTGTATATATATAAATTAGTACGGAGAGAGCTTTGAAGTACTTCTTACTTTGACATATTAGAACCTCATCTTTGAAAGTATTGCATTCAATCCGCTTCTAGGCAAATAATATTTTAATTACAGTACCCTGAACATTTAGACCACAATTAAAAGTATTTTAAAGTCATCAAAACATCACGTGATCACCATTTCATATGCTTCCACAAGCTGTTAATAACAATAGCAAACTATCCATACAGTATTGTCATCAAATGCAAGCCTACATAATCAATGGATGCAGGAACGTTTGTGCGCATAAAATACGTCTAGTGCCTACTCATCCAACATCCCCTTCCCCAGACTAATTTTTAGCTTGTGATTTCATCAGTAAAGAGCTTTGGATTTGAGAGGTCTGCACTTAAATCTTAAGATCGAATACAATCCTCTAGTAATCACCTTTTACCAATTTGATAAACTATGAAGCTAGGGATCCAAGATGAAAACACAATTTTTACAATCCAAGCTCATAGATCTGAACTTAGTTCAGCATCTCTACATTTTAGTGTGCTTGGTTTTTCAAAATCATAGTCACCTTTATCCCATAAGCAGGATAGTTATAAAACCATCAAAACATCACATGACCACCATTTAATATGCTTACACAGGCTGTTTATAACAATAGCAAACTCTTCATACAGTATTGTCACCAAATGCAAGCTTTGGTAGTCAATGGATACAGAAAGATCTGTACATAAAATCCAAAATGTATAGATGCTGAACTGTATATAGATCTATGACTCCTAGCTTTACAGTTTAACAAATAGGTAAAGGATGACTGCTGGAGAGTTATATTATATCTAAAGATTTGGGTGCATATTGGATGAGTAAGTATTAGATAGGGATTTTATGCACAAACCTTCCTGCAATCATTGATTATGAAGGCTTGCACTTGGTGGCAATAGTGTAAAAAGATATCTGCAGAGTGAACGTTTTATGGATTTGCACGCCAACTTTCAATCAGATATCTTTCTAAGTTAAATCTTTCCAATTTAACACTATCAAAAAGCTTCTCAGATAAAAACAAAAACAAATACTAAACCTTCTCCTCCCAGTCTGAGTTCTCACTGCACTAATTGCATCTACAGTATTGTCCTTCTATCTATTCCAAAACCCTTTCATTTTATTTCACTGCCCTCATAATAGGTATGTGAAAATCCACTGGCAACTCATTCAAATCTATTTTTCTGGCAGCCGGTCTTTACTTATTCAACTGGAACTTCATTAATTTTCAGAGTCTGGCCGCATTTCATCTCACATATTGTGGACCCAACTTTTTATTTTATCATTGGGTAGCTTATTTATGTTTTTATCTTCCCGTCTTTCTTTTTCAATTATCACGAAGGTTTGTTGCTACACAAATCACTTATAACCAATTAAAAAAACATGCACTTAGATATAA